>JAOTOM010003864.1:0-191899 GCA_034440615.1 Ashinkailepas kermadecensis
TGATTGGGAAGACTTATTGAAAGGCTTAGATGCTTATGAAATGTGGAGAATGATAAAATATAAACTATTTCAAGGTCCGGATAGGTTCATTCCCAATAGGCAAATTAGATTAACCAGGGTTCAGCTCCCTTCATGGCTGACCAGGGAAGTAAAGCATTTACTGGAGTCAAAGAAGCAGGCATTCAAGAAACTAAAATATGCTAACTCTGAGGTAAACCTCAAATCATATCAAATAGCTAGAAATAAAGTTAGGAGGTGTGTTAGGGCATCTAAAAGACTGGCTGAAATCAAATTAGCTCGGGAATGTTCAGCAGGTAATGCTAAGAGATTCTTTAGTTTCTACAAATTTAAGGCTAAAAAGTGTGGTGTAGGACCACTGGAGGTAGATGGGGAATTAGTGGTTGATGATTGTGATATTGTGGAATCCTTAAGCAAGCAATTCTCATCAGTCTTTACTCAGGATAATTCTGGTAGAATAGAAACAACTGAATCATATGCCATGACAGGTGATAGGTTGGAGTATCTTACGATAACTACAGAAGCTGTAGAAAAGCAGTTGCAGAATATAAAGCCTAATAAAGCTTCTGGACCAGATGATATATATGCTAGGGTCTTAGTAGAGTGTGCTAAAGCTTTAGCAGTTCCTCTAGGTATACTTTTCAGGCGGTCTATGGAATACTCTGAAGTGCCTGAAGATTGGAGAAATGCAAATGTAGTTCCAATTTTCAAAAGGGAAGTATGAAGTGTGTAGGGAACTACAGGCCAGTCAGTTTGACCTCAATAGTTTGCAAGGTACTAGAAAAACTGGTTAAACAGAATGTTCAGATTCATCTTGACAGGCACAATCTTTTAAGGGATACTCAACATGGATTTCGATCTCGAAGGTCTTGTTTAACTAACCTTTTGGAGTTCATGGAGTATGTTAGTAAAGAAGTAGACAATCAAAACAGGATGGATGTTGTGTACTTGGACTTTAGCAAAGCTTTTGATAAAGTTCCACATAGGAGGCTAATTCATCAACTACAGCAACATGGGATTGTTGGAAAAGTTCTAGGTTGGATTGAAGCATGGTTGAGGGGAAGGAAACAAAGGGTAATGTTAAATGGATGTAAATCTGATTGGAAGGATGTTCTGAGTGGAGTACCACAGGGCTCTGTTCTAGGGCCACTTCTCTTTATCATCTTTGTAAATAACATTGAGGTAGGGCTGAGGAATAGAGTGTTCAAATTTGCTGATGACATCAAACTGGTAGGAGTGGCAAACAGTTGTGATCAATATAGTAATATTCAACTAGACTTGGAGGACCTAAAAACGTGGGCTGATCAATGGCAGATGTCTTTTAACTATGACAAGTGTAAGGTTATGCATCTGGGGTCTGGAGGTGAGACTTTCAGATATACAATGGGAGGGAGGGAACTGGATGTTATTGAAGAGGAAAGGGACTTAGGTGTGTTGGTTTCAAATGACCTTAAAGCAGAGAAACAATGTAGCTCAGCTAGGAACAGGGCACTCAGAATGCTGGGACTCATTAATAGAAGTGGGATGTATAAGAGCAAGGAAGTCATGAAAAAACTGTACTTAGCATATGTGCGACCACACTTGGAATATTCTGTGCAAGCTTGGAGCCCCTACCTAGAAAAGGATATAGACAAGTTAGAAAGAGTGCAACGCAAAGCAACTAAACTCATCAGTGGACTAGGTAGCTTAGAATATGGAGAAAGGCTTGTGGCATTAGATATGTACTCACTCAAGTATAGGAGATTAAGGGGGACATGATTGAAATGTACAAATTGTTGAAGGACTAGATCAGGTCAATTTAAATGGTGCTCTTCAGTTTAAAGTATCACACAGGGGTCACCAACTCAGGTTAGACAAGTTGAGGTGTAGGACAGTTAAGCGACAGCAGGTCTTCAGTCAAAGGGTTGTTGATCAGTGGAATGGGCTGCCTGCTGATGTTGTGGGGAGTTCCTCATTGAATGTATTTAAAAGTAGGGTGGACAAATTTTTTAGGCAGGAAAATCTTGTTTTTTATTTCTAATTTGGATGGAGGGGATAATATTTATGTTAAATGTGCACGGCACAGACCCCTTTAAGCAGGGGCTATGGTAGCACAATGGGTATGATGGGAGGAGCTTGCAATTGTTGAGGGTGTTATGCAATAGCAAGTGGATGATGCTAGATAGGCTGGGATATATAGCTTCCTAGGAACTTGGGATTAGGGATTGATTGGGGTGAGAATATGTACATTTCTAGTACCTTTTCTAGATAGGCTTATCCCAGATGGGCCCCTGTGGCTCTTATTAAGCCTTAACACTTTATGACTTTATGACTTTATGACTTTAATAAGCAAGAACGTAGCTTACTTGCTGGCCCATGGCAAGAGAAGTCTCATGATTGATGCTGGAAAGGATGAGAAACGGAAAAGACAGATGATCGCTGGTTGAAAATTATTTCATCCGGTGTGTGACAGACCAAGATTGGAAGGCTGACAGAATTGTATGGTGTTCGTGAATGTTTAAAAAAAAGTGTATGTTTTTGAAGGCTCTGCCGCATTTTGACAGAGTCTGTACGCTTTGGATGGCCACGTGCATGTACGTCCTCCAGTTGTGCTGTTAGGATCTCCCTGCGTTTATTTGGGATTCCTCGCTCATATTTGTGGGACCCCAGCACGATATTGGGGGCTCCGGTATAATTTCGCGGGGTCCCGTCGCGACTTTTCGGGCCCAGACGCGTGGTTCCGGGGGGATCCGACGCCAGTTTTCTGGGCTCGACGCAATTTGTGTTGACTTCTCCTGAATTATGTAAAGTCCTAGCCACGGCCCGATTTTTCGTGCCCCCGGTGACATTTTATTGTGTCCCGCGGCGATTTTTCCAGCTCCGGTACGTTTTTAGGTGCCGTATGCGATTCGTTAAGGCATCTAGTGGTATGCTTGAGCTAAGGAGCGATTTTCCTGGCTCGGACATTTATTTTTCGGAATCTCTATTTTGAAGGGCTCCGGCTTGATCCTTGTCGGGTTTCGATGCGATTTGGGGGCCACGCTGTGCTTAGCTGTGACCGCCGACGCCAATTTTTGGGAGCCCCGAGGGGAATTTTTGATGTGAATTTTGATCCGACCAGGATTTATGGGACTACTGACAGGAATTTTGGGTCCAAAGCGCGATATTTTTGTGGTTGGAGGGGGGAGGGGGGCTTGGCGCTAGTTATCGGAGCGCGTTGTACTTATCTGGGCCCCGGTGCGAATTTGGCGTTCCCTGGCGCAAATGGTCGGGTTCGGTGAAAAAAATTTGGTGCCCGTTGTATTTATTTATAACACTAATTCTGGGGGCCACGACGCGGGCCCGGGTGCGACGTTTTGGTACCTTCAAACTCAGCGTGATTTTCAGTGACCCTAGCCCAACGTTTTGAGTCCCCGTTGTGATTTTCAATAACCACGGCACGACTTTTTTCGGCCCCCAGCGTGATTTTCAGCGGCCCAGCCCGTCTTTTTGCGGCCCCGTCGTGATTTTCAAGGACCACGGCGCGACTTTGTCTGCTCGCAGCGTGGTTTTCAGGGGCCCCGGCCCGACCTTTTGGAACCCAGCGTGATTTTGAGGGCCCGGCCCGTCTTTTTCTGGCCCAGCGTCATTTTCGGGGGCCCCGGAGAAACGTTTTGGCCCCCAGCATGATTTACAGGGGCCCGGTCCGACCTTTTAGGGCCTTAGCGTGATTTCATGGGGCCCTGGCGCGACTTATCGGGGTCCCGGTGCGACTTTTCGGAGGCCCAACGTTATTTTCAGGGGCCCGGTCCCACATCTTGGAGCCATCAGCATCATTTTTAAGGTCCCGGGACGATTTTTGAGGTCTTCAATGTGTTTTTCAGGGGCCTTGGTGGGATTTTTGGAGGCCTCAGCCTCATTTTCAGGGACCCCTGCGCGATTTTTTGGTGGCCCCAAGTGATTTTTATGGGCCCCGGTGCGATTGTTGGGGACATCAGCATGATTTTTAGGGAGCCTGGCGCTATTTTTCCGAACCCATGCGCGATTATTGGGACCCACAACCTTTCATGGGGAGGGGGACTGCTCCAGTGCCCCCTCCCTTCGGTACGCCACTGCGCATACCCCAATGATTGCATAGCTTAACCATGACGTCTATGAAGTACATCGCACAAAATCGACTTTCCTATGCCCATTTAACTGCTTGCATCACAAGTAGTGGTCAGAAACATACACCCTGCAATTGGCCTAAATTCATCTCATTATCTTCCGGATTCTTAAATCTCAGCCTGGACGTACACATCGCTGGACGATGAGAAGCCTTGATGGTAGTCTCCGTTGTAATTCGGTGTTTTGTACTTTTAATCAAAATGTCTTCATTAATAGATTCTGGGATCAGTGTCTTTGCTAAGCAGATTGTTACATATACCATGGTACCGAACCATTTCTGTTCAACGACATAATTTGAATTCAATGTGTAACGTGCTGTCAATGCCACGACGCAGTTACCCAGCTGAAGATCCACTCGGGTCAGTTGCCACGCTCGTCATGTGCCTTCTCAGGTCACATGACAAGCATCGCTCGTTACTCGTCACATCATCACTCTTCATATCACTCCTCGTGTGACCTTGTCAGGTCGCACCACGAGCGCCTAATCCTCTCGGGGATTCTGAGATTCTGACAGGCGTTCTCGCACTTGAAGTTGATACAATAGGTTGTGGACTTCATTATTGTATCTATGTTACCATAGCAAATGATGGAAGGAAGTATTTTGCTATGTTGGATACCAGCACCGATAATACCCAGGCATCTCACTGAAAAGGTTGGATATCTGTGTGCTGTGCCAAACTGTGAAAATCCGTTGAAATGTGGAAATTTTTACGTTCTGTTTCATACTACAGTCACGCAATGTATGCATCGTGGCAGTAATTTTATGCTTCATTAATCAAAATGCATGTAAATGTTGAAGTGTATGGCAGCTAGGAGCAAGGCCATATATAGTACTTGCTATGTAATATCAAAGCAAGGAACTTGCACTTGCAAATTGTACGTCTTGCCTTGATTGTGTTACGTTACTGCCTTCAGCCTTTATAATTTTCTACTGTAGGCAATATTAATGAAATCGATGTTAAATATGTTAACAGTAAAAGAACCGCAGTGAAACTCTGTATGAATGTATTTTGGTACCGGCTGGCACATTATCTGCTTTATAGTCTTTTCATAACATAATATAAGGTGTAAATATTCATACATCTGTTGCATTACATCAACTCCTGAATTAGTTGCGTTATTGCAAGGTCATGTCCAAGTGTCTATGACTTCAAAAATTGAGTGCTACCATGTGATATGTGCAACTTTTACTTAGTTATGGATTGCAGGAAGTTTTTCACATATTAAAATGTGTGCATGCTGCCTTTTAATAAATTTAAATGTCTCAAAAGTGGGAGGGCCAGCTACCATTGTTGCCCCCCCACTTTGAAAAGAGGGTGGGCCATGCCCCCCCCCCCCGTTCCTACGGCTATGCCCCAATCGTTGACACATTTCATCTGACAGCACTAGCGTCCCATTCAGCAACCCATTCAGAAATGCATTCACCAATATCTTCTGATTCGGCTTAAAATTAGACGCAACCTTCGCAGCCGTTGCCGTACATAAAGCATGACACAATCCTTTGCTATGACGAACACTTTCTTCTGAAGGGGTCCAAGAGTTCAACGAAGTCAATGTTTCACCTCAGGTCAGGATTTATGAAATTTAGAAAATGAAAGTGGTACATTGGGCATGAATTGTGCTGCTGAAATGTGTCACCGATAGAGGTCAGGTCACACAGTGCGCTATTTCTTGTATTGATTGTGCATTTATCAGTGTTAAGATAGTCTACATATATTGGTTCGTCTGGCCAACATAAAAAGTGTGCATTTGTTGGTTCGGCGGGCCAACATACGGTACCCCAGTGGACCACTTTACGTTTCTGAATTCCAACAATCCTGATCTGAGGTCAAACGTTACCCTTGAAGGTCACATGGTCAGATGTGCTGCTTCCTTGTTCGATGGGAGATTATTCGGCGCTAATTTCCATCTAATAAATGTATTGAGTAGGATGTTATTCGTTACCTAGTAATTTTCCCATTGCCCGTAGTAATTTCCATCAGTTAATTCCCTGGAAAGTTATGTGCTACACTAGATTTGACCTCGGTGACCTTTTAGACCTCTGTAGGTGAAAAAATTCGTCGTGGCCAAATAACCGTGTCGCAGTGTATGTCCGGCAACAGCTGCGAAGGCTGTGTCAAATTTTCAGACGAAGCAGATGATATTGGTGAATGCGTTTCTGAATACATTGCTGAATGGGACCTTAACAACCTGATGAAATGTGTCACCGATAGATGTCAGGTCAAGCAGTGTGCCGTTTCTTGTATCGATTGTGCATGTATCAATGCTGAGTTAGTCTACATTTATTGGTTCGTCTGGCCAACATGCCGTACCTCATTGGATCACTTTAATTTTCTGAATTTAATCAATCCTGACCTGAGGTCAAATGTTGACCTTGAAGGTCACATGCTTGGATGTGTTGTTTCCTTCCTTGATGGGAGATTATTCGGCGTTAATATACATCTGATAAATCTTCCAGGAAGATGTTATTCACTACCCAGTAATTTTCCTACGGGGCTTAATGTTTGTGTTTATCTTGATCTGAGGTCAAACGTTGTCATATTTGATTGACTGAGAGTGAAGTTGTCTCAGATACCTTATATTGTGCTGTTGCAGTGTAGGTGCTTTCCAACTGGCAATTTCCTTATATGCATCAGGATAAGCGAATGCTTTTCGAATGTCTTGTTTGTACATTTATAGACTTTTTATAAACTCGACTCGCCTCAGTATCAATAGATGAACAAAATCAGATGCTGACTCACGGAAACTGTTGTTGATTCATCTTCTCATTCAAAGTAGTATTTTACAACTTGATCTGAATTGGGTAATGACTCGGAAAGCCTTCAATCGCCTGCTTCTCTATCTTTTACATTTATTCTGTCTTCGTGCATGATGTACAATATGCATAACTTATACCAGTGGCAATGTATCTCTACATGCTGGAAAGTGGCTAGTATTGATGTCACTAGGCTCGATTTTCATCTTCTCTTGACGCGGCCGACACAAAGTTGATTCTCAGCGGTTTTCAGTGAAACAAGGCCAATTCCGATACATCGAACACTTCACAATGTGCTCGAATTTTCTCATCTTACCCAAAATGTGTACGAAATTGCACACATTTCGAGTCGACACATGGCACGCCAATTGCACTCACTAATCGTGCACAAATCTGACTATTTTATATTTGCATTTATATTGGGCTATCTCAATTCATTGGTACATTCCTCTGCATACCTGAAAAGGCTAGGTTAAATGTGGATGTATTATGCATACACACACACACACACACACACACACACACACATACACACACATACGTATATATATATATATATATATATATATATATATATATATATATATATATATATATATATATATATATATATATATTTGTTACTTCCATTTCCACCATTTCTTTTCCTGCAACTGATCAGTCATCACACGGCAAGTATATTTCAATTGAAATCAGAGCATTTCGTCCGCATCAATCCGAGTCAGCTTTCCTGCCCAGCAATCGTTTGAGCCTCTGGAGAAGCGACCCATCGCGACGAGATGTCCCAGAATCGCTACTATCAGAAGAGGAAAAGCTGGAGCCGGTGCTGCTACTGCTCAAATACTCGGAGCTCTCTTCCTCGCTGATCTCTTCAAACTCTTCTTCAGTCTCCATCTGCTCAACATCTGGTTTCTCAACTTCCAGATCACTGTTGGTAGCAGAGTTTGCTTCCTGAGTCCGATGCACCTGCTCGATAGACTCCACAGAGACAGCAGCTTCATGTGCGGGATGCGGAGTTTTCTGTGCGGGATCCGAAGCTTCCTCTGCGGGATTCGGAGCTTTCTCTGCGGTATCTGGAGCATCCTCTGAGGGATCGGGATGCAGAGTTTTTCTTGGGGGATCCAGAGTTTCCTCCGAAGTACTGAGTGAATCTTCTGAAAGTTGTTCAGCAAGCTTCACGTCGCCAGTTTCGTCTCTGAAACTGACGCGTTTTGTATTTTGTGTTGGCTTCCTACTGCCAGCTGGAACCTCAGAGGATGAGTTTTTATGTTTTTCCGACGTGAGCGCCTCAGCTGTGGTAGTCTCAAAAGGGGAATCTTGTGAGTGCTCTATTTTATCCGAGTACTCTATTTTAATATTCCAGTCCTCTGGCTCTTCGGCATCTTCTTCTAATTGGCCACTTCTCATGTTTCCCAAGAGGCTATTTGGTCCATATTTGTGTAGCCAGTATTTCCTAAATAGTACTATAATGACATAGTTCAAACCCATCAAGATAAACATGCTGCAGACGAGTATGATGAGATTGATGTTTTCGGTCTCTCCAATAACGGAGCGCATTTTATGAGTGTCGTCGGCATGAGACGTCGCATTGTTCGTGAGGTTCCTGAACGGATCCTCCTGCGTTCGCATAACTAAGCGCGCTTCTACGAACAGCTTCGCCAAATCTGTGGTGGGAGAATCAAACCACAAGACCACATCAACACTATTATTCGTCACACTGGCAGATAAAAGCTCCCCGACATAGTCCAGCACACACACAGCCTTTCTGAGGCTCTCGCCTTGAAAGATATACAATTTTACCATGCACATCATTACATCGGAGAAGAGCGCCTCGGCCTGGCGGGGCGACAGCGTGGTCCTATCGTTGAGGCCGGTCAGACTGACCAGCAGTCGGGGATGGCGCAGCTTGGTGCGCAGACTCACGCCACAGTAACGCACCGGCATTGTCGTGCGGTCAGTCGCCATCATCAGGGCGGCCAGGTCCAGCTCCGCGTCGCCGTCCAGGTGGTGCCAACACTCTGTCATGTCTGCCGTTGCACCGGACCGCCGCTCCTCGCACCGCTCCCCGCCGAAGCCCGGCGCGCACGTGCACGTGCACCGCTCGTTGACGAAGCCGTCGTTGTGGCAGACGCGGCCGGCGGCGCAGTGGGCGGCGCAGCTGTACGCCTCGTTGAGGGCGCGCTGGTCCAGGTGGGAGAGGCGCGCAGCGCGACGGGTGCGCGCCACGGCCAGCAGCGCAGCGACGGTGCGCGGTTGCAGCGACACCAGCGGCGGCTCGGAGCTCAGCTCGTCCGGCGCCAGCTGCAGAGCCGAGCCCGGGTCAAAGCGGCGCCAGCGGCAGCGGCTCGTATTGCAGCTGGCCCTCCAGTCCCTGGGGAGG
Organism: Ashinkailepas kermadecensis; assembly: GCA_034440615.1. Taxonomy (NCBI): domain Eukaryota; kingdom Metazoa; phylum Arthropoda; class Thecostraca; family Neolepadidae; genus Ashinkailepas; species Ashinkailepas kermadecensis. The sequence goes on from JAOTOM010003864.1 coordinate 9,279, forward strand.
CGGTGCACTGCAGTCATTGTACACTGTACACTGTAAACACTCCAGCCCCTGAAGAGGCGGTGTACTGCAGTCATTGTACACTCCCCCTCCGGCTCCTGGAGGGGCGGTACACTGCAGCTACTGTACACTGTATAGTGTACACTAGGCTGTATCGTCGACACTTTTTTTGCCGCTGATCACGGCGAACCTATGATTTTATCATGCTCCATGGACGTGAGAACAATATGCCACCATTCATTGTTCTTGAATATTATCCCCCATCTTGCACAAAGCGGAACAATTTTGGGTGCGCTTATGTACAGGCTACACTAGCGCCGCCACGCGGCCAATGTCCAACCTACCGTGACAACTTCGCTTGTGGCTGCTGTAGCTCCTCTTGCAATAGTCACGGATATAAAATATGATTGCTGACGTATTCCGGAGCATTCTAACAGCGAGTGGGCGTCATAACATCACGCTTCAGCTCCGTTGAAAGCTCTCGGGTGGGATCAAACACCATAGAAGCTCTGATGGCTTTATTGGTGTGTAGCTCTAGTCCGCATCATGACGTTTGACGTCCTGCCTGCCCTTGCCATGCCATACATGTAATTCTGCTCTGCCTCCTGCCTCAGCCGCACTCTACCTAGGTGTCATTATCCCTACCCGTCCCTGCCGCCAGCCTCTCCCTGTACCTTGCCTGCACCATCACCCTGCACTTCCTGTAATTATCCCGCGGCTGCATCTCCCGCACTTTGCACTGGCTTCCCCCTGTCGTCTGCCTCTCCCTATACGCTCTATGTCTGTTATGGGCGTTGATAATAATTGTAATGGTAACCTGATCCATGTGCCTTGTGCTGACACATTGGTGTTCCTACCGGCGAACAGCCGTGCGTCTGTATGGGTGTTGATGTTCCAATTCAGTAGTTATTTGATAGGCGCGTTTCCTGTATCAACCTTAGTATTCACACCGGTCAACATCTGTACGTCTGGTGTCGGTGTGGAGTTGATGTTCTCATTTTAGTCGTTAGTTGATCTGAGTGTTCCTAGTATTTTCGTTGTTATTCATACCGGTGAACAACTCTCACCAACGCGAATGGAGTTGACCGCCCCCGCCCCCAGCGCGGCGGTGCGAGATGTGACCCAGACAGTGACAATATGATATAGCCCAGAGTGTTTATTAGTCTTTGCTTTGCCAACATTTTCCTCAGGGAGCTAGGATTGGGAATTCTGGGTGAGAATTCACACCATAGGGAGAAAACATTTCACCTCCTAAATTGCCAATGGCAATCTATCTATTGCCCAATCTTTATGCTGACGTACGAACATGTTTTCCAAAACGTTCATAATTTATATTTGCATACCACCATTCCCATCCTTTAATCCAATGTCCTTCACAGGTACTCATCACAGTGAAGATGTCCTTGCGCAGCAAAGCCAATCATTCCTGTATCGGACCGCCGAGAAACCTGCCTAAAAGCCAGCTGCCGACAAACAAGGACGTAGTTAACTATGTGCGACTTTTATTAGGCGAAACGGTGAACCCACGTGCGAAAGACCTCTCTGAACATGTTTTTAGGCCTGTGGCTCTGGAAGTGACCAAGATATGGGAGAACGAGGGGATTCCAGCAATCAAATGCGTTCAGACAAAGATTGCTGAGTGCTACAAGAGGTATCAACGCATGAACAAGATCACAAAGGATTTCCGTGTCAGCAATAATCCTGCCTGGAAGAAAGAAGAGCGCTTCTTCAAGGAGCTCTTCGACATCGCGGCGTGCAGGTGCAAGGACCTGCGCCGCTGTGACTGCCCACGAAACGACAGAGTGCCCGAAGCTGAAGTCGGCTTCCTCAGAGACCAGAGGGGGCCGCGGAAGATGTTCCTGGGGAGCGTCGATTGTCAGGAAAGCGCCCGACGTCAGACAGCAGCATTAAGAAGGGCAACACTGGACCAGAACGAAGGACGGGCGTCGCCAGCTCCCTCAGACTCCAGACATCTCGAATCGCCCAACGAGGCCGGACCTTCTGGCCTGCTACCTGCTACGCCTGCATCTGCTGCTACATATTATGCTGCCGGCGCGGTGGAGGACAGTTCGGACTCTGCATCCATTGATGCAGCTGACGCGCCCGGTGATGCAGACTGGGAGGGTGGCGGTGCTGAACCAGAGTCAAGAAATCTGGAAACACTGACAAACACTGCGCTGGCGGCCGACAGGTTCGGGGTCTTGAACCGCGCAGTGGCCGCTATTATCAACGCGTTCCAGATGGACATAGGGAGGATATCGCCAGATAATCCGACATTGGTGGCTGACCCCATGAAGGTGTGGCGTGAAAGACGTCGCGTCCGCCACGCCTCGGCCCAGGACAGAGCCGAGCGGCACCACGAGACGGCGCTGAGCGGCCTCTATTTCGACGGCCGGAAAGACCTCACCTGCGTCGACCGGGCCTCCGACATAGCTCAGGAGGAGCATATCGCCGTGGTGGCGGAGCCCGGCGGCCAGTATCTGACCCACTTTACGCCTCAGTCAGCGAAGGCCATAGATCAAGTCAACGACTTGGTCAACAACGCCAATGAGCACGGCGGCAACGTACGTGTCCTGGGGCTGCGACGGAGCCGCAGTGAACACAGGCCGATATGGTGGCATCTGTCGACTGTTCGAGGTGATTCAGGAGCAGCCAGTGCACTGGTGTATCTGCCAGATACACTCGAATGAGCTCAACTTGCGGGAAGTGTTCAGGAAACTGGACGGGAAAACCACGGGACCAAACTCCTTCACTGGTCCGCTTGGCAAGACCGTGTCTGGGCCGGTGCACCGCATGGCTGTCGGAAACTTCATCCCAGTGCCCGGCCACGTCCCGGACTTGCCACAGACGTTGGTTGCTGGCCTCAGCCACGACCAGCAACTGCTCTACCAGCTCGCCGTCGGCGTGCAGACCGGCACTGTACCAGAGGAGATCGCGCACCGAAAGATCGGACCGCTCAACCATGCCAGGTACAATTTGTGCTTCCAAACTGATTCGAAGTGATACAAATTGGCTGGATTTTTTTTCTCGTATTAGCAAAGCTTCAACTTAAGAGATGACTAAGAAGCTTGGATTCCTTGATGGAAATAAACGTTTTAAAGACAACAAACGCAATTCGCGACTCATTTTATCCATTGCTGTGCCTATCACCTGTCCTTTTAATGCATGCTATTTCATTACGGCACTAGACGCGATTTCCATCTTTATAGCGCAATACAAGTTATATGTAGCAACAAACACATTTGATTGGGCAGTAATTAGACTCGTAATCCACAGGTGGCTGACATTGGCTGCGCGACTTCTGCGGCTCTACATCTTCGCCACATCACCATCTGCCGAGCTGTCAGGCCTAGTTCGCTACCTGCTCAGTCACTACGTGCCGATGTGGTTCCACATCAGGGCCAACAGCAGCTGCAGCAACGGGGCCAAAAACGCCATGAGGAGCTTGGAGCTGCTGTGGACGCTGCCCCGTGAGCTTCAAGACAAGATCAAGCCAGTTATCCAGCGCAACGCCTACTGGTGCCACCCAGAGGCCGTGCTCCTCGCGATGGTGGCGGACCCGGACCCGGAGGTGCGCGCCCGGGCCGTGCGCACCATTCAACAGTGTCGGCAGCAGCCTCACGCTGATGTGCGGCCATACGTGCTCCCGACCGTAAACTTTGCCGTCGCAGCCTTCACTGAGCTGTTCGAGTGGAGCACGACCCTGATAACTGAGCCGCCTCTCACGAGGGCTCTGAGCGATGCTGCGCTGGAGGACATCCGGAATGTCCCGCTGGAAGTGGGTAACTATCCCGTCCACACCGTGGCAGTGGAAAGGGCCGTGAAGGCGGTGACGGGGGCGGCCAATGCGGTCGTCGGTGAGACCCAGCGGCACGGATTCATCTGTAGTCGGCTAAGGCACCGAGAGCAGCTGCCGGCTGTTGGGAGTAAACGGTCATTCGCGCTGGCCATGGGCTCTGGGGTGTGACTGATGAGCTTGACAACCGACAGTGAACACGTGGCTGTTGGCATAACGGACTAGAGCCATTCCAAAGCGTCTGAAGTCAGCATAAGCCGCTGGAGACAGAGAGTAGATAGGCATTGATCGTCGCTTCATCATTTGAAATCTGAACAATGATAGTAGCATTTGAACTTAGAGGTAAAATATTGTGATGCTGAGGGCTGTCTTGTTCTTCGCTGTGCCAGGTTTGACATGTTGCTTGATTTCAGTCGGGGCCAGTAGAGTGAGTCTAAATGTAATATGATTACGTATGTACAAATGTCCATTTGTAGCTAGGACGTTCAGGAACCCGCTCGTGTTCATTCCACACCTCTTCCTCCACTAGGGAGGAAGTTGGGGCTGCGTCAACGTAAGTTGAAGCTGTAGTTCGTGTGTTGGCCGCATGGCGGCGCTAGTGTCGAACATGCAAAAACTTCGCCGCTTCTGTGCAGGATGGGGATTGAAATATTTGGGAAATGAGTGGTCAAATATTATTCCCACATGAACAGAGCATGATAAAATCATAGGTTCACCTTGCACAGATTTGGATGATACACCCTAGTGTACACCCTTCGGCCTCTGCGGAGGCGATACACTGCAGTCATTGTACACTGTACCCCCTCCGGCTCCAAGAGGGGCGGTACACTGCAGCTACTGTATACTGTATAGTGTACACCCTTCGGCCTCTGCCGAGGCGATACACTGCAGTCATTGTGCACTGTATCCCTCTCCGGCTCCTGGAGGGGCGGTACACTGTAGCTATTGTGCACCGTGCACCCTCCAGTCTATGTGGAGGAAGTACATTGTGCACCCTCCAGCCTTGGAACGGAGGTACGCTGGATTCACTGTACACTGTACACACCTCTGCGGAGGCGGCACACTGCAGTCATTGAACACTGTACCCCCTCTGGCTCCTGGAGAGGCGGTACACTGCAGCTACTGTACACTGTATAGAGGAGGCGGCCTCCGCGGAGCCGGCACACTGCAGACATTGAACACTGTACACCATCTAGGTCCTTTGGAGACGGTACACTGCAGTCACTGTACACCAGTGACGGATCCAGGGGGCCATGGCAACATGCCCCCTCCACCTCCTAAATGGTCCCGAAAGGGTTTGGTTCGGCGAGGGCTCCGTTGAACACATGGTGTTTCAGCATAGGCCGTGATAAAGCACGCAAGAAATTTGACGATCAATAATGCCTCCGGGCGAGCGGTGAGGCCCCGCGGCCCACGTGAAGGGCCCCGGTCTGACGAAATAGGCACTGGCCTGATGGAGAGAGTTCTGAGCCCATGATGAGGGTCTTCGAATCGATGGAGTGTTCACGGGCAGACGTTCAGGGTCAAGGGTTGGGCCAATGTGAATGGCCTCTAGGCTGACGGAGGGCAGACGGGTCCTTGGAAGGCCCCTGGGCTAACGGAGGCCAGTAAAGAGGGCCTTGAGCAAGTGGAAAGAGCCCCTGAGCCGACAGACAAAGCCGTCGTGGAGGACGCCGGGCTGTCAGAAAGGGCCCCAAGCCAATATGAAGGGCCCGTGGGCCGATGGAGGGGCCCAAGCCGTAGAAAAGACACTTGGCTTGACAGAGGTGTCCCAAGCTTTTGAAAAAGGAACTTTGATCTGACGGAGAAATCCCTCGATCGTTAAAGAGGGCCCCCGAGCCGACATCTCGGCCCTAGCGGCCGGAGCGAACTCCGGACCGTCGGAGAGGGCCTAGAGCCCATGTGAAGGGTCCCTGAGCTGACGGAAGAGGCCCATGCCGTAAAAGCGGTCCTTGATCTGACGGAGAGGTCCAAGTTGTCGAAAGAGGGCTTCCAGTCTGATGGAGGATGATGTGAGCCGTAACGGAGGGTCCCCGGAACACGAAGATGACCTCCAAATGACGTACCACCCATGACCTACCCGGATGACCTACCCGTCTATGCCCATGCTATTTATTTGAATTTTCACTCTTGTTGCTGGAACCATGCTTTGCAACACCAACAAGCACGAATTGAAACTAAGTTCATTCATTCAGTCAATTTATGTAGTCATGCATTCAACTGTGACTTGTTGTTCCATACATTGGCATGCATAGCCGCATAAATATTCCCCATAACATTAATTTAGTTGGCATAGTTGCTTGTTGCTGGAGCTGTCTTCTGGAGCCGTCTGCTGTGGCTGTTGTTAACTTCACGGACATAGGCTGTCTGCTGGGTGACGTGGCGGTGAACACAACTGTGCAGCCCTGAAGGCCATGTACGTGACTGACCTTCCGTGTAGGTACCGAGGCACGTGACTGTCAGTGGTTTTGTCTCGGAAGACTGACAAACCAAAGCGATCAGGAACTGCACGTCACGACGTAAATTATCACATTCGGAGGATACTCGGATCTTTCTGCTGAGTCGACCTCGTCTTTTGTCTCCAGCCGGCAGCGCCCCCTCTGAGCTCGGACACCGGCCTCGCCCTGGCTGCGGTGCAGAAGTTCTCTGTTGCAACCGAACATCTGTTCCAGCCACCTTGAGGCACCTCCTGTCCGTGAGGAAGTTAGTCGGTAGGCGCGGTTGTGGAATTCCAAAGTTACGCATACTAGTGCTGATAATATGTTCATCTCTTGCTCTTGTTTTTGCCACTTCTGCTCAGTGTACTTCATTAACCAACAGTGACAAGTCACCCAGTGCCAACAGTGACAAGTCACCCAGTGCCAACAGTGACAAGTCACCCAGTGCCAACAGTGACAAGTCACCCAGTGCCAACAGTGACAAGTCACCCAGTGCCAACAGTGACAAGTCACCCAGTGCCAACAGTGACAAGTCACCCAGTGTCGACAGTGACAAGTCACCCAGTGCCAACAGTGACAAGTCACCCAGTGCCAACAGTGACAAGTCACCCAGTGCCAACAGTGACAGCATTACTTGTCAGGTCGACAAGCGGCACATACCCGATAAAATGCCGCCATTGGCGGCTGACAATAATTATATTTCGACCACAAAAATGATGTCAAATGTGATGCTAGAATGCAAGGAGAAATCAGTCGGAGCCATTCATTTCCGTTCATGACCAGGTTATGTAGACCTCATGAACTCAAAGGAACAGTTCGGGTTACTTTAAAAAAAAACGGCCTTAGAATCGTTTTCGTGTTCACCGTTGCCATGAAGAAATTGGAAACTAAAGAAAAGGAAGTAGTATGCTGAAAATCATAGTTTGAAAGGTGCGATTGTCCTGTCGTGGTGTGTCCCATGGTGAAGAAAGGGTGGCAAAGAACGGGTGGGAAAGAAAAAGCGGGACCATTTTTGCATATAAGTAATATATAGCTTAGTGGCCCTTATTATATTTGCGGGTATATACAGAAGTTCCACCCAGCCCTACATCGCTTAGTCACAGGTGATAATGAAGTGGTAAGGACGACAATTTGATGGAAGGTAGGTGGAAACAAGAGCCAATGTGGAACCCCCAGTGGATCGTATCCCACCATGGGTCCAACTCTTTCATTCCTGTGGAACGGTCTGAGCCATTCCAATGCTTTATTGAACTCCAGGCTCGACCAAAATACCTTCGTAGCTCGATCCCAGCTCAAAGTTCCCTGTTTTGGACGTGAAATGACACCTAGGTGAAAATGATTTTTCACTCTTGCTCCCAACGCAAAGAATAGCTGTGCACTTCCCTTTTACGCGTTGAAATAATACAAATTCCAACGAAGCTGAAAGTATTGTACTAGAAAGGAATCGTGGCCACTGACCAAATTTTAACTGCATCCTCATCAGAAGATGGTCGTTTTTTTCTGTGCTGCCTTGAAATGTCTCAGTGTCTCAGTACAAATGGCTCAATTTTTATGTTCATTCAAAACGGCACTTTAAACTCTCGGTCAAAACTGTGCCGTTGAACTGAACTTCCCGGATCGAATGGTGGGGTTAGGGTTCACGCAATAAACTCTGCTTAGCATAAAACCCTGGTTCACAAAGCAACTCCAGCAATAATTCGGACTAAATATTTGTTTCCTGTTATCGGATTAAATTGGATTTGAATGGCATCAGATTGAATTATGTTTAGATCAGATTGGATTGGATTTTATCAGACTGAAATTAGGTAGGAACTGAATGCGATCGGATAGGATCTGCATTAAATTCGATCTTAGTGGGAACAGATCTGGATCTGTCAGGAATGTTTTATCGGATGGAAGATCGGGTTGTATTTTGATACAATTCGGCATAACCGTTATTTCGAGTTCATGCTCGGTCAATGGCTGTGACGTCATCAAGGAGGCCACGTTAACAACTTAAAAAGTCGGAAGAGTTATCTTGCATCGGTTTGCTGTATTGCAGGTTGCGACAGCATTCCAGATTTCATTTTTATTTCTAAATCAAAATGACTGATAACCACGTTATGTTGTTCAATGACTAAAGACTGAATCGGTCTAGATGAGTGGCTGAACACCATTAGTGGTGCAAGAGACGATGAGCTGCAGGAGGAATTTAAAGTAACCGGAATTATACCAAAGCGATATCGAATGGGATGTGATAAATATTTTTCATCCCGTACCAGCACACACACCCGCCCCTCTGGTGAATATTATATATATATATAATATATATATATATATATATATATATATATATATATAGAAGAAAACAATACGATCAATCGAAAACCTAGACGGAAAAGTTGCTAAAGCTAAATGCGCTCTTCTCTTCAACAGCCAATGTATAAAAGAAGATATCCTGCCAAAATATACCGATATACATATATATAGATATATAGATATATATATATATATATATATATATATATATATATATATATATATTTATATATATATATATTTGTATTTATATATATATATATATATATATATATATATATATATATATATATATATATATATATATATATATATGTTTGTATATGTACGATATATTTTCATGTACGAACGATAGGTATTGATAAAGTTTGGTGCAAGCACTTGATGCTCTTCGGTTCTGCTGCTATTTTCATTTTATCATTGACTATACACTTGACATGGCATGGTACTGACACGATTTGATGTTGATTTGCAACCTTACCCTGTATTAAAGCATAATTGTCAATAACGTGGCGGACAGGGATCTCAATGGAGCCTTGATTTGCTCCGGTCGGTACTGTAGATGTTCAGAAATTATAACTAAGGCTCTTGACCTCGCTTAACCTCAACTTGTGACCAAAGGCTCAGACGCAGGAACTATGGCAGAGGTCATATGGCACTAGAAGCACCCTAGTTATTTTAAATTATTTGTATGGGATCGAAAAGAGTTGACAGCTCTTACCGTCCTCGATAAACCGTTATCAGATGATGAAAAACTTGGTTTGACCTTGTTCTGTGACCTCATTTTTACTCGCAGATATATTTGTGCATGCCCGATGTAAGGACGCTACAGGGCTACACATTGACATTGAAATCATTGAAATCCGTCGAATGGTTATCTGCACTTAGTCGGCGGTCTTACGTCAGATACTGCAGCCAATGCACGACCAGTTAATTGTCGGGGTTAATTGTCGTAAATAGACATCGGAGAAGCGTTACCATATTCAGCATCGTAACCACCACGATGTGAAAGCAAACTCGACAGTTACGACCCGTCCATATCCTCAGGGAAGGCGCCGAACACTCGTCTCTGCGCCAACTCGACAGTCACGACCCGCTCGTGTCCTCATGGAAGACGCTGAACACACGTCTCTGCGCCAACTCGACAGTCACGACCCGCTGGTATCCTCATGGGAGGCGCCGGACACTCGTCCATGCGCCAACTCGACAGTCACGACCCGCTCGTGTCCTCATGGAAGGCGCTGAACACTCGTCTCTGCGCCAACTCGACAGTCACGACCAGTTCATATCATCATGGAAGGCGCCGAACACTCGTCTCTGCGCCAACTCGACAGTCACGACCCGCTCGTGTCCTCATGGGAGGCGCAGAACACTCGTCTCTGCGCCAACTCGACAGTCACGACCCGCTGGTGTCCTCATGGAAGGCGCCGAACACTCGTCTCTGCGCCAACTCGACAGTCACGACCCGCTCGTGTCCTCATGGGAGGCGCAGAACACTCGTCTCTGCGCCAACTCGACAGTCACGACCCGCTCGTGTCCTCATGGGAGGCGCCGAACACTCGTCTCTGCGCCAACTCGACAGTCACGACCCGCTCGTGTCCTCATGGGAGGCGCTGAACACTCGTCTATGCGCCAACTCGACAGTCACGACCCGCTGGTGTCCTCATGGGAGGCGCTGAACACTCGTCTCTGCGCCAACTCGACAGTCACGACCCGCTGGTGTCCTCGTGGGAGGCGCTGAACACTCGTCCGTGCGCCAACTCGACAGTCACGACCCGCTCGTGTCCTCATGGGAGGCGCCGAACACTCGTCCGTGCGCCAACTCGACAGTCACGACCCGCTCGTGTCAAGGCGCCGAACACTCGTCTCTCCGCCAAGGGTTGATCAATCGGCTTGGTGTGCCATCATCTGATTGGAATGTCGCAACAGGTTCGGGTCACAGGTGGCGACCTGACCCATGCCCCGGGAGGATAAACCACTCCAAGTAGCATCCATGAATTCGCCACTGACCTTGGCGAGCGGCAGTCATTCGGCGACTCCCGAGTAAATTTCGTCTGCGCTTTCGTCGTGAGGTGCCTCATTATTATCTTCCGTACCATGCCGTGGGCAGCTATTGTGACATTGACATGCTCCGAGGTCGCCAGCACCGGGACTCACTCGGTGGTGGCACGGGGAGCAGCGCTGCTGAATGGCTCGAGATGATGCACGGAGCAGCACTACCAGGATGGCACGGGGACAGCTCTGAATGACTTCTGAACTGACGAATGACACGCGGAGCGCCGTTGCTGGACGTGGACAGGCCGTGTAACACGATCCAGATCCGGCGTCCTTGACGGTACATGAATCAGGAACGGCCCGAAGCGCAAGGTCGCGTCGCCAAGCGCGTGAATTCCACACTCTCACTATCGGCCACTGAGTCACAGCAGAGGAGCTGAGGCGTGGTCTGCTTAACGAGGCGTGGCCGGCGTGTGGGCGGCCCAAACGGAACAGTATTGGCCCGCTCGTGACGTGATGACTGGATGCCGGCGAGCCTCAAACGTCAGCGAGGGAATGCAGCTCCCCAGAACACCCTTTATGAAACTACTGATCTGTTTCTGGTGTTCCAATTAATGTACATTATTCCCTTCCAGGCTGGCTTGCTAGATGAGCTACGGTTTCTAGGCATCACGTATAGAGTCAGATACATTTAGCTTCCAGTCATCAGATAATTCAAATACGACCCTGGCAGCTTCACCACTATTTTCCTGAAATATAGTGCAAGGTCAAACCAAGTTTTTCATCATCTGATAACGGTTTATCGAGGACGGTAAGAGCTGTCAACTTTATTGCAGAACTAGGGATGCAATACGCACAATATGAGAACGTTTTTGCTACAGGATCTCTGATGTCTGATTATGTCTTGCAAGAACATAATTAATATACTTTACATATATCATAGATAGTGCATCACATTGTAGCCAGATATGTATGCTTAAGAATGTAATCGGTTGCATTCCTACAAATTGCGCGTCGGATCTAAAAGGATAATGGGGTATATGCTAAAAATAACGTGTCAAAGATGAAAATGTGGCAGGCTATATCTTTGAAAATAACTTGTCACATCTGCCTTCGAACATATTTGCCGATATCACCTCAGGATTTTGGCTGGAGTACCGGAAGCAAGGCGGTCCTATTCCTTGTTTGTAGTTAGTCTTATGGACATGCTATAGGAAGCTGAACACAATACCCAAGTAGGAACAGCACTGAAATTGGTAGCTGTGTGATAATTGTGTGTGCTGTTGCAACTACTTTCGTAGTTGCGATTATCTCACCTCAAAAAGAAACAAACTTCATCACTAAATATGTGGCATAACTTGGCCATGGAAAGTGTTCAGCAGGAGGACGTGCTTGTTCCCAGATGCTTGTGTTCGAGTACGACAAGATAATATGAATGCATATATTGATGATGCTCATTTTGATGAGGGAATGAGGACAATGACCGCTAAAGTACACACTAGTGTTATGGTTATTTACACCATTTAGATATTGCATCATTTTATCTTACATTGCTGGATATTCAGAAAAGGTTCGTGTGTCCATTATCATACTATGCCCGTCTTGGTCTCAATTTCATCCCAAGAAGAAAATAAAAGCATGGCAACAGCTGTTACTACATCCTGAAAATGGATGGTTAAAAATAATGCGGAACAGGAAGTGAAATGAAATGGTTGACATAAAATATTACGACTTTAACACAAATATGCGGAAGAGTCGAAACCAGAAATCGTGTCACATTCTGCTTCAAGATTTTTACTATGGCATAATTTTTGAAGACATGTTGATGGGTATGGTGTAAGCGCCCCATGATTTGTCATGTGGAGAATATTATGGGAAATGGACATTTGAATAAAGAGGCAAAACTTGATATATTTTAAGCCAAATTGCACTAACTGGAATGTTCAGCGTTCATTGCGTATATTTGGGCTCTTTGATGTTTTTATCTCACCGAGAAGTCGGCCAAATAGAACATGTATCAAGAAAGTTTCCAGAATACTCCACAGAAGTATCGTCGAACGAGATAGATGGGTATGGCATGGACAGAGACAGGCCACTGCGAGATTTGGTGTCCGGAATTGCATCAGAGCAACCAGCTAGGGCACATCAAGATAAGAAGCGGGCAATTCTAATTATTACGGTGCTATATTTGTCATTATTTCGTCTGTCCCTCGCTCTATCTTCTCAATTATCCTCCGATGGAACAACACGCAACAGGAGCATACGTCCGAAAAAGAGAACACGTCACCGGCCTGGAATGTAACTCACTGCGTGACAAAGGAGATTTGACGAAGCTTTCGCCTGGTTCCTCAAACTCCACATACACTCGTCACAATCGACACCGAGGCTGCACTCTGGACCCCCAAAAAGCGAGAGTCGACAAACGCCCCGAGCTCGCCGATTGCACCACTTCCCGAACATCGGTCTGCTGCAATATCATGGGCGGCAAGATCTCTTGTGATGAGCAGAAGCGCCGGCCAATTATAACCCCATTGGACCTGAATGGACTGCTGCTGAGAGCTACCTGTAAGCAGGTGGTCCGGCGCTGGTAGGTGTACCAATCCGCGGTCCAAGGTCCAAGCTCATCCGGTAAACAGGATGCTGGACCGATATCTCTCAACCAGTGATCTGAGACCAACTTGAGGATAGTGTTCTTAGCGCTTGGCCAGCGGTCCAAAGCATTACAGTGGCTACGAATTCGCACTAGCACAGCACTCCTCAATCACAACCTGCCAGCTCCAAAAATAACATTAAGAAACCCCCGCAGGGTAATTGTAGTGATCGAAGCCACGACGTTCAGCCAAAACCAGCCGGCATTTTAGCCAATGAATGAAACGCAAGCACATTAGATCTGATTAATAATGGCTTGCACTCGCAACCTTAATTAATTCATGGCATGCACAATCAAGATGTGGAACAACAAGCACGGAACAAATAGAGTCAGCGTTTAGCTGGAAGTTCAAAGGAGAGTTAAAGCGCTGCGCGGCAGGGTAATAGTTGAAGCCAGGCGCCATTGCAATGATAGCGTAAAGTCCGAAATAATGACTAAAGGGTCAACATTCTCTAAACTACAACACTCCGCCGGATTAGACGTGAAGCAGTCACCTCGTGCGAACATCTGCCCCCCCCCATCGCACGTGACCAAGACCTGAGTCTTATTCCAGCAAAAGCACGGAATCATGGCGGCACGATCCCAGCCGAGGACGCCGAAGTAAAACGGACATCTGCCCCACACCCATCGCACGTGACCAGGACCCGAGTCTTATTCCAGCAAAAGCACGGCGTCGTGGCGGCGCGATCCCAGCCGAGGACGCCGAGCTAAATGAACGTCAATGTCAGCCAGCCATGCGAAGCGAACACCAAAGCTCCGTGACATTAAATGCCATACACAAAACAACAACCTGTTTTCAACGTATTTCAATCCACCATCTCAAGCATACCATATATAACACGATATCATCATCATCCAGTCATCAATATTTCAATATATGTGAGTTGCATTAAGTTCCACAATCCTTTTTAGAGTCCTTTGCCATGATATCCAACCGCAGCTTCGCAGCTCACAAGAGCACACTGGTCCTGAGCTAGCCCCCCCCCCCAGGCCGTCGAGTACCTCGTGTACTGCATTAGCTTTGGCTATTTATAAGAACAACTTATGCTTAAAATAGACGTACGCCTGAGATAGTTATGGTGCGAGCATCTGGAGGATTCTGGTGATTACCTGCTGTAATGAAATCGCCCCAAGTGCACAAATTCATCCATGGCCCTGGAAGGAATGCGCAAGATCCCCGCCACCGTAATGCGGTGGCGGGGTCTCTCGACTCACATTCACTCTCGAATCAACCGTTATTTCAATTATGTGAAAGGCAGCCCGCAATCACATTAAGTTCTGTGTAACGAGGAACCAGCTTCCCAACAATTATTCAGAAGGCCATCTCCCATGTTTCTTCAGCTGAGTCACCCTGTGCCTTCGCCGGATATGTGGTCTTCAAACCTGGCTTGATTGATGCGTGCCGCAGTGCGTTGCTGAGGCTACGTGTGAACCATGTTTGGATCAGGTTTGCCTGGCCAACGTGTGCCGATTGGCGGCGTCGCCAGTAGGAAATTGCCATGGTCACCGACGGAAAAAAACTGTAGGGGATTGTCAGCAAGATTGTAAGTAGGATTGTAAGAGAAAAATGCGATCCAATCCGCCGTACAATACAATACTCGAAAAAAAAACATCGCAGCCTAGGACTACGGAATCCACAATCAAAATCCTGATCATCCGCAATACCCCCCCCTCGCACGCACGCACACCCACACACACCCACACACACGCTTTTTTTTTATATATATATATATATATATATATATATATTAAATAGAGTACCACATGGCGCTTAGTCATTGTACAGGGTGTCTCAAAATAGATGGAACCCATTAACATGATAATAATGTATTATTCAGACAAGGAACTCCAACAAAATATTATATTTCCTTGGAGCTGATATGATAACAATTAAATAACTGAAGATTTGACGTCTCTAGGTCAAAGGATATATTTATTAGAGCACATGTTCCAAATGACCGCCATCGCGCCTCAGACACATTTGAAGCCGACGAGCGAAGTTGTCAGTCACCTTGACACACTCTTCCTTCCTGATGACACGAATCTTCTGAATGATGGTCACTTTCAGTTCAGCAATGGATTGAGGACGATTCTCATACACGTGGTCCTTCAAGAACCCCCAGAGGTAAAAATATGGGGGGGGGGGTCAGATCAGGTAAATGCTCAGACCACTCGGGTTCGCGGCGCCTGCTGATCAGCCGACCAGGGAATCGCTGGTCCAGCCACTCCATCGTGACGTTGGCTGTATGTGGAGTTGCCCCATCTTGTTGGAACCATTGCACATCTCGATTCACGCCACGAGGTGTCCCAAATTCCCTCCAGAACTTGTTGAGCATCACAATGTACCGCTCGTTTGTGACAGTGACTGCCTCCTTGTCCGTGTCTTCAAACCAGAACGGTCAGATTATGTCATGTTTTGGGATGGCCACCCAGGCCGTACATTTCACAGCGTGCAATGGTCTCTGAAGCACGTCCTCCGGGACTTGTGTGCCCCAGAACACACTGTTCTTGCTATTGACATGCCCACAGAGCAAGAAGTGTGTTTCGTCGCTGAACCAAAGATCATTAAGAAAGTCAGGATCCCTTCGATCTTTTTCTCGAACCACCGTCACATCACAACACGTTTTGCCATGTCAGCTGGTGTGAGTTTATGCTTGATCTGGATTTTGTATGGGTACAGATGAAAATCCTTGATCAGGATTATTTGCACTGACGCACGTGAAAGATCCAGCTCTTGGCTACGTTTTCGGATGGACTTTTTTTCGGGCTCCTTGCGACAGAAGCTCTCACCGCATCCACATTGTCAGGAGATCTTGCAGTCAGCTTCCTGCCCGAACTGGGTGTTCCTGCCTTCTCGTTGAGGTTGTTTACTGATCCACTGGCCTTAATTTTTTTACCCAACGATATATTTGGTTTTGGGGGGATAGTTGTTGAAGTTGAACTTTCTGCGAAATCTTGCTTGCACCATTTTGAATGATTTCGTCTCCAAATAAGTAGTGACGCAAAATATTTTTTCCTCCGATGGCCAAGGCATTTTGATTGATAATTATTGGTTGTTATTGTCTCCTCTCTTCAAATTTGAAAACATAGAACACGAACATTAACATTGACAGAGTTATTAGCAGTGGCATGGGTTCCATGTATTTTGAAACACCCTGTACTATCAGTTTTCCAGTGGCAGCCTACATATCTGAAAGGAGCAGACGGCAAGCATCTGTTTCGAATAGTTTACATTGGGTCACAGAGCTAAAAACATAATACATTGCAGCCTTGAATCGCTTTTCGATAACCGCTCATAGTAGGTGTTCACATAGGCAATTTACATGACCCATTACCGTGGCATGACCCGCTTGTCCACACTTTTATCCCACTTGCAATCATATACTCCTCAATCTCTATGCAGTTACCAGTTCAGTAGAGGAACTATCATGAAGTAAATTCCACCATGATGATGAGGGACCCGCTCGTCAGACAGAGAAGAGAGCTCTTCTCTGCCCTGCCCTTCTCTGCCCTGCCATTCTCTGCCCTGGTTCGCGGCTGCCTGTGTCAGCTCTGACGCAGGCAGCCGCGAACCAGGGCAGAGGGAAGCATTCGCCTCCACCAACAATTTGCCGGGGTGAGTTTGAGAGTGTCGCCACAAAACCCAACACCTCGAGCCGACAATCCTACACCACTACCGCAACGTACCATGCTGGGTCGACGAGGTGCCGGAGGACGCGGACGTCCGACCTGCTGTGGCGGCAGGTGTGCGGGTGCGGCAGGCCCAGCGCGTGGCCGACCAGGTGTAGCAGCCAGAACGGGCCGTCGCCGTTGGCCAGTGTGACCGACTGCGGCCCGGCAGCCAGCCGACCCAGGTGGGCGGACCGCCGCCGCCCAGGCCGGACACAGATGGCCGGTCGGCCGCCGCCGCCGCCGCCGTCGCATAGTCGCTGCAGCCGACTGAACCGGATACATGTGCTCTGCTCGATGCTCCGCAACACGCCGTAAATGAAGGCCTGCTGAGCGTCCGGTAGCGTCGGGTCCACACCGTACACGATCGGCTGTGGCCAGCGAGGCGACAGTCAGTGGATGATGACCGCTGTACCAGGTGCATGTCACAGTCGAGCAAATGCACGCCCTTGCAGGCCAGCAAGAGCGTGGATACCATCGCTCATTTTTCCTTCTGTTGTACAGGAGCGGTGTTCCAATTGTGGATGGTGTTATGTTATTCTTTGCCACAAGTAATAAGATGGGATGTGATGAACACAAATGAAACCTAGATGACTTCACGAGAGTTGAACCCGTTTAAGATCGCACATTTGAAAAATTAAATCGATTTTAGCATGACTTCCTTGAGCTTGCACCAGAGCATCAGCGGAAGTTTGCTTCCAGATCTTACACTCGCACGTGGCGATAAATATACCTGAAATTGATCGCTAAATATTTCCTAGATTGTTAGTTTTGTAATCGAGGGAGATAGACACCTATTTGTCTAAGCCTGCTTGCAAATGATGTGAGGAGGGCGCTGTCGGTAAAATTATTACATGTAGACTTACCACCAAGTTGTCCACACTCGACCATAGTTCAACATCCTGATTATATTTGGGAATTATCATGTCAAATACTCGCTCCCCTTTGTTTTCATCTTGGCCACCATCTTGCATTCCGTTTGGACGAAGAGTCGGATGATTCCTGGCATTATTTGTCATACTGATAGATGAATTTCCGTGATTAACGATTTGCGTTTCATTGTGCAATGTGGTGTGTAGCATCGCAAAACAGATGTAGAGAAAACCAAGCTTGCAGCTCAAGATGTGCATAGCCTACATACATTCATCCCTATGCATGAGGGAATGAATGGTTCAACACATAATCAAGCTCGAGTCCTACATTAGATATGTAATTGTCTGATCCGCGCCACTATCAACGAAATCAACGGGTTGACGATTGCCAATTCCACCCGGTTGAACTAGCAATATTGATGAAGAATCTTCCACTCATTCCGCGACTTTGAATTCCGCCTTATAATTGCACGAGGATAACGCGGATGTCCACTTCTTCTTCAGAAGCGAAAAACCAGCGTGTCACATATATGCGTTTGTGGTTCAGGCACGTCCTCTTATTAACTTGCTCCTGCATTAACATACCTATGACATTGCTCGAAAAGAACGCGATCAAAACAGGCTTTGGCTAAACGCAGGAATTGTGGAACAGGAGGGAACGGGAAGACGCATCCCCTCACTTTTCAGACTAGGTGGCGGGGTATCTTTTACCCATCCACACTTTTCGTTAAGGAAGCCCTCCTACATGGGGAATGTCATGGGTCCAAAGAACCCCATGGCATCCGTATCAAATTTAGCACGTTGTTAAGCACATGAATACCCCTTTAATTCGTTATAAATAATGCCTTTCACTCGACTTTCTGTCTCGTGTAAAGTGTTTTTTTTTGTTCGATATTAAAACTCCTTTCCCAGCATCATTTATTAATATATAATGCTTGCATGGACTGCTTGAGTTTCTATTGGACAAGAAAACCGCATGATGCAGAATGTGTGACACTACCATATTATTAAACAAATTGTTCCTATGAATATGAAGGGTTTGTGATTGAACATTGTTGATTATAAAACAGCATGACATTTATCGAGACGGCATAGCTTTTTTGTAACGTCTACTTTCAGCAGAATCCCTTCATAGTCTTTTGCCGCTCTCGCTCGCTTACTCTGAGTCTTACATGCAATACCACGTATAACGGCCATCCTACGTTTATTGCTACCTTAATGTGGGCAGAAAATATAATTCGGTATTGCCTTGCATGCCAATTAATTTTTGTTGTACTCGTGGCAAACATTCGAGCTAATTCAATGCCTCTCTCCATAAATGTATGAATTTTCATATGACGTCCAGTTGTTCGTTGGTTGCTCTGTGTCGACCGTGACTCAGTACATAGAGAAGTGCAATGCACTGACCTTTTCCTAGTAATTGATTTTGGTGTAGGATATAAAAAACATGACACTATTGCCATTGTGTGATGCAGGCACTTGCGACAACACGTGCTTTTTACCAGGAGACATCTGGTAGGATACACAGGCATAGGAAGTGGTTCAATACACATACACACACGCACACACACTCACACACACATACACCCACACACACACAACACACGCACACATATACATACGCATACCGTTGATGTATACGTGCCATTTGATCTGGTAAACGATCCCGGTTCGTGCAAATTGGTTGGTCATGGTTCCCGACAGTTCTCAAAGTACGGCATTGAAATCGGTTCGGCTTTGGTCGATATAAATTCCCGAAATACCGGTTGCACTAAGCTCCACATGATCGACTATGTTTGGCAGAAAATTATAGATTAACCTTTGTTCTGGAAAGTGTATCCCACCAGCCCCAGGGAGTGATATTGATGCTGCCCACGCTGAAATTCAACATACAACATATGGAGTTAAATGGCTCCATCTTAAAATAATTAAAAGTGCTTTTACAATAAGAATGACGGATGTGCCGGTTGCATTTCGTGCTGAAGCAATATAACCTGAAAGCCTCTGGTCATAAAATAAGTTGGATGGTACCCGTTTGAAGAAATATTTCAACTGCACATAAATCTGAATATCGCGCTTGTCACACATTGCACGATATATACCAAAATATAATAATATATACCATACTGCATATGACAAACTGCCAACAACTTGGGCTCCTCAAGGAAACAAATGTAAAGTTGTCATGTAATTAATTGATTTGTCAATCAATCTGAATTAAGCAAACAAGTGTAATGTTTGGAAATTCGAAATAATTCGAGTCTTTTGAATCTTTCGATGTGATCTTCCCAATCTTTCTAATTGAATCTTTGGACATTATTTAAGTACACGAGAATGCTTCATTTACATCATAAAACCCTCCTCCCCTTTCACTACACCCTTTGCAACCGAGCTCCTTCCAGCCTTTTCAGCTTATTCTGTGTTGCCGAAGTCCGAAATCCAAAGCGATCGATCGATTCTTGTCGACGACGGGAGTCCAGCGGTAGCTTGTTTGCTGAACTGCCAGTGTTGTTTGTCCGACTGAGGAATGCAGGGCAGGAACAGCATGGGCCAGTCTCTTTCACTTCATGGCTGCAGGGTAAATGGGCACGTGACGACCGCAAACGTGAATTCCTATCCTTGGACACTTACGCGCGGTCAACCTGATAGACTGTCACGTGACACCTAACTGTGCAGCGGCGCAGTATTTCCTGCCAATAGTTGCAGTGATGCGGCACAGCCTACATTCTTATTGACCAGCCATAGTAAGGTTATACTAAAACATATTTCGGCGACCGACTGTATCTCTCTTGTATGTAAGTACCTCTCTCTCTTGTACATACATGCCTCTCTGGCCCTCCCTTGTCTTTTAATCGTTCTTGCTCCTATGACTAGGAATGAAGCTTCACCTACAGATATTTTCCCCATAATGTTTGCCCTTAGGGATAACCGTTGCAAAAGAACGACAAAATATACATCAAAAAGTAATAAATCGATAATTTTTCGCAAAGCTTCTTGTATATTAGTCTGTGTATTTTCCATAGCTCATCCCCACCCCACTCACTCAACATTTCGTTTTACCTGCCCCCTATCCACCTTTTCGGAAGCTCCTACGCCCACCGCTAACCACATGCCCATACATTCCTCAGGAGGCATATCCGTGGAACACGACTAGTCCCTGGTCTGCCAGTCCATGAAGCTGGTGTGAAGTATGGTAATGTAATGAACTTGTCAATTGCTCAATGACGTACAATAATGGACGGTGAAGTGGACTCGTGGCTAATAAATGATGCAGTATCGAGAAAACTAGCATGAGTTTCGAACTTCCAGCTTCATTGATGTTCCCTGGATAAATAGCAGTTAATAATCAATACCAGACAAAAGTAACATACTGTCGCATTGAGCAATCGGTAACAGTCAGAAGAACGCCTTCACCGAATGACATCAACTTCTCGCCTCTTCGAAACTAAACTAGATTGTCACAAACTAGGTTGTTACAAACTGGGTTGTGCGTTTAGTCCCAGCGGTATGCATTAACTATCGATCTTTCTCAAATTCCATCAGCGGATAACAATTTCGGGACAGTCAGTGCAATATTTGTGGAACTAATATATCAGATAAATTGAGTTGGTCATATTTGAAGATGATTTCAGCAAACCTAGCGACAAGGTACCTGACATAACCTTGGAAGTTATTATTTTATCACATGTGAAGTGCTGCACTTGCAACAGTTGAGCTATCATTGTCACCAGCACGCGTGGCTTGTAACTATTTATTGGTGCGCTATTTTTTGTACAATAGCCTTGTTTTAACTTACCTGTCTACTTCCCATACGTAAATGCTATAGTTGTCATTTTCTCCTTCCAGGTCATAAACGGACGTAAGAAATTGTGAAATCTCAATTATCTGATCTTCTGGAGGCCACATATGTGTGCCACCGGTAAATCCATGTATAAATGAATACATGCGATATTATATATATATATATATATATATATATATCAATACTATTCATAATGCAGCATGCAGTCACTAGACATCTGTCCATTTTCAATTGTGACAATCAAACTGGATCAGGGACGAGCTGCGCTGTAAGCGCTACAATGAACCAGTTTCGATCGTTTGAGCTGTCGGTCACAGTGAGAGGCGCGACCAAGCATGACGGAGGACTTCACCGAAGTCCGGCGGCCGAGTGGTAGTCACACACCCGAGCTGGCCGCAGGCTGCCGGCCAAGTTCGGCGCACGAAAGGCGGCGTGCTTGCGTCGGTGGACGCGACCTTGGATCGGTCAGCGACGGCGCGCTGGCCGGCCTCGCCCATGTCGAAAACGGAGCGGCTAGACGCGGCGCCCAGGGGACGCGCCGCGCGCGGGGGCCACGACCGGAGGCCATGAAAGGACCACCACGCCGCCGCCTGGCCGCCGCCAGGCCGCCGCCCGGCCGCCGCCCAGCCACCGCCACCACCGCCGCCACCGCCGCCGCCGGCCTTTCTAACCGCATTTGTGTGTGCTCGAGTTACGCAAACGGGGGCGCTTCAGATAGGTAGGTGGCTGTTGGGGTGGCTCGTCTGGCAGTACGTTGGGGTGACTCGGCTGAGTGACCGCTGGGGTGGCTCGGCTGAGTGACCGTTGGAGTGGTAGCTGGAGTGACTCTGCTGAGTGGTCGTCGGGTTAGGCTCGCCGTTGGAATGCGCTGGCTGATTGGCAGTTGGTGTTTCTTCGGCTGAGTGACGTGTGAGACGGCCTGCCAAAGGGATGGTTGTATTGATTCGTCACGGTGGCTGCTGGGATCGGCCGCAGCCGAAGCTTCCTGAGAGATGTTCCAACCACGTTCCGACTAGGCTGTGATGGGTGTCGCCGGTCTTCTCCGTATATACACCACAGTGAATAGGTGTAGTCGTCAAGGTCAGCACATGTAACCAACGATGGAATTAAATTACAATGTGATGCAACAACATTAATTATCCGTGGGAATAATTGCACACCAGTTACTTCATCCCATTTGATCGCATTTAACAGAGGTACAAATGATGCAATCGTCCAAGCCTGTGTAGCCATAGTCAGGGGAAAACTTTACCAAAATTATTGGCGGGGAGGGGGGAGTCAAATATATGGAGGACATTGGAGGATCCAAATCGGTTTGGGGTGACCCACTCCATATGGTCCCATGCTAAATGCTGACATTTTTAGGGCCCACGGTCCACGCTAGTTTTGAGGGGATCCGGACTCCCCTCACAAGTTTTACGAAGCTTCACCCCTGGCCATAGTGCCTTTTGATACTACAGCATAGATCACACAGACAGGCCAAGTGTTATGCAAATGATACGAGAACACAAACCATCGAGGAGCGAAGAGCATCGATAGCCCTGTAGAGTGCCGTGCAAGTTTCCTCTGTCAGTCCGAGCATCAGCGACGGGCTCTCCCCATCGGCAGCTGGCGACAGAGCAGACCCCCTCCCCTCTCATGGTGCTCTTGGCGATGCTATCCCTGGTCAAGACCTACAGTCAAGTAAGATGAGTCAACATATTCGTGATCTATTGAATAGCTATCGCGTTGTCCATCCAGTTGAACGACTAAGCTAGACCAGTCAACCACGCCCGTGTTCTGTCAACCGCCCGACGTCGTCTGGACAGACCTCCCGTGATCCAGACGGTCACGGTCACACCAGTGCTCTGTCAACCGCCCGACGTCGTCCGGACAGACCTCCCGTGATCCAGACGGTCACGGTCACACCAGTGTTCGGTCAGCCGCCCGATATCACCCGGACATGCCTCCCGAGATCCGAACGGTCACAGTCCACACCAGTGCTCGGTCAGCTGTCTGACGTCACCCCGACAGACATCCTGTGATTCAGACAGTCACGGTTTACACCATTGCATTGTTGCGTCAGCCGCCCGATGTCACCCGGACATGCCTCCCGAGATCCGAACGGTCACGGTCACACCAGTGCTCGGTTAGCCGCCCGATGTCGCCCGCACAGACCTCCCATGATCCAGACGGCCACGGTCCACACCAGTGTTCGATGTCGCCCGGGACAGGCCTCCCATGATCCAGACGGTCACGGTCCACGACCTGTGCCGGCGCGTGGCGGTACAGCCGGCGAGACCGAGACACCATGCGCGACCGTGTGACTCCGGCGGTGGCCAGTTGCGCAGCGTGGTGCATGATCGGGCACCAACTGACCGCGGTGCCGGTCAACGTTCCGGAAACACGTGACGCATGCAGTGCGAAAGGAAACGTTGTGAAATGTGCACTCCGAAGCGCTAGAACGTTTCGTTTCTTATGCTCCTGCAGCCACTCACGTTGGTTTTGGTGGATTGGTGGAAAAGCACCAGATAAGTTGGTGTTGCAAATTGTAAGTTGGTGTTGCGACATGGAAATGTTGGTGTTCCATATTGGGTTACACAATACAAGTGTGGAAGAAGTTGGTGTTGCAAAAGCCGAAGTTGGTGTTGTATCAAGAATGCCTACAATACCGCATAGTCCATCGACGCACGTGGCGACGTAAGACCACGTGAATTATGTCAGAATGTTTCTGTTAAGCCTGAGGGCGGAACAGGCACATAAGCACACGTCATGGTACACAGGTGAACAGGCAATATTGGCGTCAAAAATAGCTTGGCAGTCAGGCTGGGTGTCCTGACACCTGAATATCCTGCATAGGCATTGGTGTGGTGGGAAACACTACACCGATGCAGGATATTCAGATGCCAAGACGCTCAGCCTGACTGCCAAACTATTTGTGACGCCAATAGTCCATAAGTGCCCGTTGACGAAACGGGTGCATAAGCGCTAAGTGCTCATAAAAACGTGCTGACCACGTGAACACGGTTTGGTGTTCGGTGTCGTGTGTTCAGTGTCGGGCGTTCGGAATCGAGTGGCAGGTGTCAGGTGTCAGGTGTCAGGTGTCAAGGTGCTGGACGTCTGGTTTTCTGTGTCGGGTGTTTTGCGTCGGGTTTGGTGTCCTGGGTAGCCACACGTGTCAGGACAGACCTGAGAGGCATTCC
Source organism: Ashinkailepas kermadecensis (assembly GCA_034440615.1). Taxonomy (NCBI): domain Eukaryota; kingdom Metazoa; phylum Arthropoda; class Thecostraca; family Neolepadidae; genus Ashinkailepas; species Ashinkailepas kermadecensis. The sequence goes on from JAOTOM010003864.1 coordinate 33,978, forward strand.
AAATACAGCATTACGGATACACTCTCCTCACCACGTGCCTCGCGGCTGCGAGCGGAGCGTTCCGCGTTCGCACGATTACATTGTCGAGGCTGTTCCGCTCGCTGAAGTGCATGTCATCGCCCGAGCCAGCGGCAACGACGGCATGACGGAGCGCAGGCGAATGCAACAATCCCAGCGATAGTTTCTCACCTGCTGGCTGGTGCTTCCGCGCTTCACGCGCGCAAGTGCAAACCTAGTCATCGATGACCTTGATCACAAACCATGGGAAATAGGCCACCACATTATTGGTGGGCGTGATCTACTCAGCTGCCATCATCTTGAATGAATCCCGAAGACCCATGACACTTATCGAAATTTGGTGGAATGTCTCCGGTGTTTCTCAGAGAATAACCCCGAGAAAGTCGGAATGTCCGACCTTCCTTTTGTTAAGATAATACCTGGAAGCAATACTTGAAGCTGGGGAATCAGTGAAGATTATAATCGTATGGCACAAAAACGGCTTCAAATATTCAAAGAAATGCTCTCACAGTTGATGTACTTGCAAGGTGCCGTTTTATATATTTTTGAGGTGGAAAGTCCCCCCTCAATGTTGGCTATCCGCCTCCAAATAATTTCAACTTTTAACATGGGACCCTATGGAGTGTCCCCCCCCAATCAATTTGAGTTCGCCCATTGCCTTCATGTATTGTGCCCCCTCCCCCCAAAAAAAAAAAAAAAAATAATAATAATAATAATAATAATAATAATAATAATAATCAGAATTTAGCACCCATGTGTGCTTGTCAAGCAGTCTTCAACACAGCGTGGTGGGCATGCAAATACTCGATACTTACTTAGCCAAGTCTACGCATATATTACAGGTTCAGAAGTGTGGAAGATGTAAAATGAAACTCGCTTGCAGTGCCTTCTCGCTGCTCCATTCATGACGGATCCCAAATAATCTGCAACTATATCTTCAGCCACCTACCGAAGGCTGGCAATGCATTTGACGTGCGGTTGGCACCATTTAGAACTAATTTAGTGCCTGTTTTCTCTGCATGCGCCACCTGTGCCGCGAACACCTGCCTACTTTGTTTACATGGATACGACCAGGACCACAAAACGCAGGAGACGGCTGGTGATGTTCCCGTGTGCACAGTTCATCAACAGACCACGTTGTCGGTTGGGAATTTTCCAGCGCTTTTTAATTGTCTCGCTGATGTCGTCGCTCATGCAGGGAGGTTGTTGCAAGGCCTCCGCCTAGGTTTTTAATTGTCTCGCTGATGTCGTCGCTCATGCAGGAGGTTGTTGCAAGGCCTCCGCCTAGGTTTTTAATTGTCTCGCTGATGTCGTCGCTCATGCAGGAGGTTGTTGCAAGGCCTCCGCCTAGGTTTTTAATTGTCTCGCTGATGTCGTCGCTCATGCAGGGAGGTTGTTGCAAGGCCTCCGCCTAGGTTTTTAATTGTCTCGCTGATGTCGTCGCTCATGCAGGGAGGTTGTTGCAAGGCCTCCGCCTAGGTTTTTAATTGTCTCGCTGATGTCGTCGCTCATGCAGGGAGGTTGTTCCAAGGCCTCCGCCTAGGTTTTTAATTGTCTCGCTGATGTCGTCGCTCATGCAGGGAGGTTGTTGCAAGGCCTCCGCCTAGGTTTTTTTTTGTGTGGCGATTACAGGCATAATGCGCGCCGCAGCGCACCGCTACCCATGCCGCCATGTGCACCGCCTTTTGGCATAGCTGATGGGCATCCTTTATTGACCTGACGGTGTAAAAGAGGTCATGTCAGGTCATTGATGAACTATGATGTGACAAGATGTAACATGTCAAACTGCTATTCGTAGAAATCACGAATTATAATTCGTGATAATTATCGATAATAATCGGGGATTTATATCACGTATTGCTCTCAAATCACCAATGTTGGATGTGGTAGGGTGATGGACGACTCAACTAAACTATCTGCACAGGTCATGGGCCTTTCCAAGGCCATCCTAGATAAATGACCTAACGTGAACTCAGATGACCTTTTCGAGTCACTATTGTGCTATTCTGGGGTTTATTTGGAACGCTAAAGCTGAACCTGGCGCCTAACTTTACTCCTGGATACCATAAAAAGTGCTCTCGAGCACCATTTCGGGCGTCCCCAAAAATAATCCAACACATTGACCTCATGCGACCCATTATCTATGCTTTGAAATGTAGTATGTCCCGCATGGTTGGTATTTCACGATACTGAGGAACAATGGCAAACATCTAAAGCACATATCTGCTACTGCTTTCACATATGCAACGACTGAATGTGACATTTGTATGCTTTTAAAGAAAATAACCTTTGTAGTGATCTGAGAGATCACCAAGTGATCCAAAGCATAAAAATCGGGTGCCATTCGCGAGATCTCGTGACACGTAACACGCTGTTTTGTCCGGTGCCACTAGGTCTCTCCATGTGGAAATGTGATGGGGGTGTTCGTAGCAATCCCCCTCTGCACTGGCGAAGGTGGCAAAGTGCCATGCACTGGCGAGGGTTAAAATGAAGGGTGTTGGGGTAGTGTGAAGAACACCTATGCGAACAGGGACGTCCCTCGGTTACATTAGGTTGTCAAAGCTATTTCGTGCTATCCTAAGCAGTTCATACTGTTTACAGCCAAATCCTTTCTTCTATGGTGCACAAGCGTTCTAGCATTGCTTTTGCAAGCACTTGCTCCATTCATTTGGAAAGTGTCGAGCGTTCTCTTCAATGACTACCAAGTCACGCTTGCAGCCTGATGATGCAGCACCTGATACGGGTAGGTGGAGTGGATCGATTGCGACAATGTATCGGCTGGTCACTGACCCGGTTCGGCCACTGACCCGGTCCGGCCACTGACCCGGTCCGGCCACTGACCTGGTCCGGCCACTGACCTGGTCCGGCCACTGACCTGGTCCGGCCACTGACCTGGTCCGGCCACTGTCCCGGTCCGGCCACTGACCTGGTCCGGCCACTGTCCCGGTCCGGCCACTGTCCCGGTCCGGCCACTGACCTGGTCCGGCCACTGTCCCGGTCCGGCCGTTGACCCGGTCCGCCACTGACCTGGTCCGCCACTGACCTGGTCCGGCCACTGACCCGGTCCGGCCACTGACCTGGTCCGGCCACTGACCCAGTCCGGCCACTGACCCGGTCCGGCCACTGACCTGGTCCGGCCACTGACACAGTCCGGTCACTGACACAGTCCGGCCACTGACACAGTCCGGCCGCTGACACAGTCCGGCCACTGACCTGGTCCGGCCACTGACCTGGTCCGGCCACTGACCCGGTCCGGCCACTGACCTGGTCCGGCCACTGACACAGTCCGGTCACTGACACAGTCCGGCCACTGACACAGTCCGGCCACTGACACAGTCCGGCCACTGACCCGGTCCGGCCACTGACCTGGTCCGGCCACTGACCTGGTCCGGCCACTGTCCCGGTCCGGCCACTGACCCGGTCCGGCCACTGACCCGGTCCGGCCACTGACCCGGTCCGGCCACTGACCCGGTCCGGCCACTGACCTGGTCCGGCCACTGACACAGTCCGGCCACTGACACAGTCCGGCCACTGCACCGGTCCGGCCACTGACACAGTCCGGCCACTGACACAGTCCGGCTACTGACACAGTCCGGCCACTGACACAGTCCGGCCACTGACCCGGTCCGGCCACTGACCTGGTCCGGCCAATGACCTGGTCCGGCCACTGACACAGTCCGGCCACTGACACAGTCCGGCCACTGACACAGTCCGGCCACTGACACAGTCCGGCCACTGTCCCGGTCCGACCACTGACCCGGTCCGGCCACTGACACAGTCCGGCCACTGACACAGTCCGGCCACTGACACAGTCCGGCCACTGTCCCGGTCCGGCCACTGACCCGGTCCGACCACCGACCTGGGCTGCCGCAATGGCGCCTGTTTAGTCAGGATAAACACCGCGTGACCTATTCTTGTGATTTTGGAAGCGCCAATCAAGTCGATTTGTCTAGTGATGCGGAACATTATGCAGTGTAGCATCATGTATGCGCTTTTGAGACTACCTTCCTGCTTTTCCGTTGGAGGGCATACAGCACACATGATTACGTGGCGGCTCGTGATGCATTGCACCGTTGAGGGACAGAAGTACGCTTTTCAAATAAAAACGTGCATGGCTACATATCCTTGCTATCGCCTGGAATCACTTCATAAGCACGGTTGTGTATATTCTGTCCTCAGAGTGTTTGTTAATATTAAAGATGTTGCTTTGCAACATCCTACCTTATATACTTCCCCCAACACCACTCTATGCCATATGGTCAACCGTGGTGGAACATCCTGAGCTATTGGAAGAGAGGGCGCATGGCCGAAGCCATTTTCGTACAGTCAGCGCCATAGGGTCAACCTGGGTTAGTTAGTTATTAGGGATTTATGGCGCATCGACTTCATTGGTCATGTAGGGGGTCAACCTGGACCGCGTCGGGGGAAAATCATTCGCCCCTATGGAGGCCTTTGTATTCTGGAGTGACCGATGCTTGAAATTGAACAGCGAGCTGAAACCTGCTGTATCATTTCTTTTATCGATTAGAGGACTATGTAGAAAAAGCGTGCCAGCATCATTCCAGGTCCTGAAATGCTGTCAGGTTGAACGAGGCTGCCCTAAAAAAAAAATATTGACCACTCATGATTATTTCGGAGTCCGATAAATTTTGCTCAAAAGTGCGGTATCACCTGCATGTTGTAGTACTACCATTTGGTATGTCTCGACTACTTCTCATTTGTTCAAATCAGGTCATTAACCTCAAGTCATGCCAACTTTGGAATATGCTTCCTGCTTGCCTCGTTTTTATGCAAAGGAAATATATTTATTGGCACATGGTGTGGTAACAACAATTTAATGTTGCCTAGTAACTCAGAACTGGTTAATCTAATGACTCAGGTCACGTGCCATCCTCGACTAGCTGGGTCAAGACACTACTAACCATGTAAGTGAGTTCAAAGAACTGTAAATAAGCGACGACTGCAGCTCCATGAGACTAAAATAATCAATGAATTGGCAGTTAGCGCGCACGATTCCCTAAAAGTGACCTGAAGGCCACGAACATCACTTGAGGTTTCATCAGGTCAACCCAGGTCAGCGACCTCACCATGTATCTCCGATGGAGCCCAGAGTCCCATCTTGAGTTGCTATTGTCACTGTGGTACTTCTAGAAAGCCAAAAAGTAAAGTATTGCTAAAATGAAACTCCGCTCACGCCTGTAATAATAATCATGACAATCCGTGCATATAGTGAAGTGCACATCACCTTGAATGATCTCTAGTGACCGTAGCCGTCAACCTAGGTGAAGAATGAAGACACATTTTTATGGCTAATACCTGCCCAGGCTTACCCAACGGCAGCTCCAGGTAGGTACATGGGTTCTTTTACGACGCATCCGACTGCTGAGTCATATAGCGTCGCCAACCTCTCGCGTCAGTTGGTCTCGGATGGACTCGGTAATCCCACCGGTTGTGGGATTCGAACTCATGATCTTATGACCAAGAGTCCAACTCCCCAACGGTAGCTCGACGTTTTTTGTGAGGCGCATAGTTTTTGGGATCCAGGAGAGACAGAAATCGCTACTGTGAAGTTGGACTTGCCGGCCACCACGGCGTGGGTTAATGCCAAATTGTGTCTCGTGAGAGCTGTGACACACCTGAAAGCCCTACCGCCAGCGTATGGGATGTTGTTTTGCCTTAACGCTACCTACCTATCCTGTTATTCTTGACTGATGTTTTTAGCTGCAGATTGTTCCCAATGCGGGATGCCAGTGTTGCCAGTGATGTTTTACTGCGAATTCCTCTGTAACGGGGTACGGTATAATGGGCCGGTATTTATTACGGTCGAGTCGGAAAGTCGATAGGAATGCTCCAAAGTAGCAGGAAAATCAGCTTGAATGACCCGATCGGCTAGGTCTAGCAGCAAGCCTGACCATGACGGTCTTCACAGACTTTGCAACAACTTTGCAGCGGGCATCCTATAACCTTATAATAAGCACCGACATAGCTTCGTTGCCTTATATTTCAATGTATTTATCGACCAGGTGCAGGGTCGCCTACCGTCTCTTCTGCACTCTTTTATATACAATCACGTCTTCCATTTTTTAAGATCCTAGTTTTTAGCAGCACAGTATTTGCAACAGGGAATATGAGCGTTTCGCATGATGTTTTTATCACATTTCTCCTGTAGTTCGGTTATGAGTGCAGTGCAATTGTTTGTATTATTGGGCCTGTTTGAACATGCGATGCATGATGCCATAGCATATTGCAATTGAATGTCTGGATTGTCGTAGTTATTGCACTGGGTTGTAAAGCCCCGCAAGACGAACTGAATGTACCAAGGAACATTTCGAAGTACTTCGAAACTGAAGTGATGAACTTGCTACTCCTTGCTCGTGTTTCGCACCACAAAGCGCTCCACTGGTAAGACAAGTCCGCTGTATTAAAGCTTTATCCGCAGTGATAAATAGGTCACCTGCTCCCTCCCTCTGCACAAACGTCCCCAATTTGGACACTCTCGATATCCCGCTGATGTTGTGCAACATTATATCGTCAAGCACAACGCGTCGGATAACGAAACGAGCAGGCATCTATTCGATATCTCCTTTCCACACCACATAATGCCGTGTATATTCATGAGCAACGTGACTTCGACATAAACGACAAAATTACAAAGCAATCCTGCCAACACCCTTGCTTGAAGCAGCGACTGGTAAAATTTGACCCTATTATTCTCAATAGGATGCATGAAAAGAAGAACTGGGACAACTCTACACGTTTCATAACTCCGTTGTGGCAGTTGATGGCTCGAAAATGGCACACAACAAAAACTCAGGGGGTGAATCCGCCTCGCACAAGGTTAAGGAATAAGAACACGACGCAACGGTACGGCGCATTACGTTACGGTAGATGTGCATTACAGGACGGGGCGGGAACTGGCCGGAACTGAAAAAGGAACTAGTCAAATGGGACTGGATGGGGTTGGATGGGACGGGGCGAAAGGGTACGGATAGTGAAAAAAACTGGATATGACGGGACAGAACTGGGTGCGAAAGAATAGGACGGATTTGCCAAAAACAGAACGGGAAAACGTGGAACGAGACAAGACGGAGTGAGACGGGGAAGGAAGGGATAATATGGAACGGGTGGAAAAGGGATGGGCTGGAACGGGATGGGACATAAAAAAATTGGATGGAACGGGGCATGGTGCGAAATGAACGTGAGGGAAATGCATGGGAGTGAAATGAGGGTGGAAGAGAAAATAGGTGGGACCTGAATGAAACGGCGCCGGGAATGAACGTCACGGAACGGGAAACGAAAAACACTAGACGGAACGGAGCATGCATGGTATGGGACAAAACGTGGCCAAACTGGGCGGTATTGGATGAGAAAGAAATGGAGAGGACGGGAAATGGATTTGAAGGGTAGACAGAAACACATATTGACGTGACGGGACAGGACATGGACGGCATGAAACCGGAAGTGGACATCTAGAAATGGAAGATGAACGTCTCGAGATGAGGTGGGAAGTGTGATACAGGACAGAGGAAGCGAAAAAATAAGTGAACAAAGTAGGATAGCTATCTTCATGAGGGGTAAATGGGATAGTCATGTTCCTTGAGCTTTCACAGGGGATCGAGCATTTCTTCCCCGAGCGCCACCACCGCACTCAATCGGACAAAGGGAAGAGGTCAAGCTCTACTGCCTTGGGCCCCAGGACGCGGGGTGGTGCTGGGGGGGGGGGGGGCGGATCCTCTCCCTATATCTGGAAATTTAGCATTGGTCCTATGATGTTGGCTAGGAAGAATCGGTGCTAGAGAGCTGTTCAGTACCCCACGCCTCTTAAATTCGGACATTGCGCCACCTATGCCTGCTGACATGCAGTCGACAATGGCGGCGTGTGTACTGGCCCTGCAGCAGCGTCTGCAACCTTCCGCCGGTGCGGAAGACATTTGCAGGGTAGGGCGTGCGCTTAATTTTGTGGTACTTCCAATGAATTACAAAGGATCCCAAGGTATAAATTATTGCTGCCTTCGAGGTGACCTACATAGTCATTCATGATTCAGCATGGTAGAAACGGCTGTGTGTGGAGAACATGTACGAACGTCCTTGCAGTTCTTCCGGTGTGGGACCTTTTTAACGCAGGAGAAAACACAAATACAACTTCAGCCGATGACTGTGTCAAATCCGCCGTGAATCACTATGTTTCTTGTCAAGGATCCACGCCGGGCGTATCATTAGTGTCTATCTGAGTGAATAACTTGTTGTTCGACGATAATGACACATAAATAGTGCAATACGTCAATTATACGCAGAGATGTTTCCTGCAAGGCCTGTGCTGGTGCCCCTCCCAAATTTGTCAAAAGAACATGGCCACACAGCTCAGAAAAACCCGGTTCACTGCCCTTGGCCCTATTTGAACAAATATGCTAACAATCGTGTTGTCATTGGGTTAGGATGTTCAATGATAATTAAATAAAAAAGGACTCGAAATAATATTTTAGTTTATACAGCAACATAAAAATAACGCTGTCAGCTTCTTTGTTTTTCCTAAGTTTTCACATTTAGCCTGAATTCTTGCTGGGATGGCTGCATGGACCAGGGTCCTGTGCTAAGCAGAATTTATTGCGTGAACCCTGGTCCCACCTCTTGATCCGTGAATTCCAGCTTAACGGCATAATTTCTACCGACAGCTAAACGTGCCGTCAGTGCACCTACACGGCCGCCCCAGTGCCTGGTCCCCGGCATGATCAGGCAAACTTAGCCAACTGACCCTCCCAATCGGGAGCCATACGGGCGCGTGAAGCGTCTCAAGGAGGAACTCCTCTCTCTTGCCAGGAGAGAGACCGATGGAATCCGGCGTTCTAACCGACTGAGAGCTCAGTCTGTTTGAGCCGTCCCGATAGCTCTATCGGGACGGCTCAATTGGTTCCTGATGATGATGTATCTGAATCCAATTATACTCGAACTGCTGCTTAGCTGATTCAACATAATCCCGTTGAATTATTCGAGTGCTTCTCCGCTGAGTGTTATCTTCATTGAAGTCAACATCACAGATTGCCTCCATGAAGCTGTTGCGCGGACGACGTCTGTGCGGCGGCGCCGGTCGGTGTACTGACGTCACCAGTACGGCAGGCACGCCCGTCCCTGTCAGTCACCAGCACATTAGGTCAACCATTCGGTCTGTCCACGACGTGGTATTGTATTTCCGTCTTCATAGCCAGCAAGTACAGGTCGGATACAAATCAGGAGCTAGTTAAATTCGTCATATATGCGTGCATTATCTCTGCAAACGTATACTTAATCAAGTATGACTGACATGTTGCTTTGATTAGAATGACTTACTGTTGAATTTTTGCTCCGGTATCTAACCAAGAGTTTAACAAAAAAACAGTTCTGGTAACATCACTTTCTGACTTATTTTAAAAGTATCAATATACCGGGACATGAGGTGTTCCACGACACAGCGAGGCACTCATATAGCCTCATGCACATACTTGACCTGAGGTTCACTGAGGTGCTCCAGTATGGCCAAGGTTTGCACTGCTTATTACAATGAAACAGCTGTAGCTCCGTACCTCCAGTGCAGAATCAAAATTGAAGCTCATGAGTTAACCCGTATCCTTCTTTGGCCAATGTCCACAGGCTATCTGGCTAAACTAAGTATATCAGAGTTCCAAACCATCGTTATTAAGGGAAGTAAAATGTCAAACACAGGGCAGCAAAAATCCGACTTTAGCTTTAAGCACTGCAATACTAATTCAGCATATTCAACTTTTGCACTGTGTGCAAGGAGTCAATTTTAATCCGCGAATCACTGAGGGACATCCCCTTGGTTTTTCTGCGATAGCAGCTAATGCAATTGAGACAGCAGCTTGATAATTTCATTACCTTCAAATGAACACCTAGGGTATCTTGTGTAAAAAGGACCTCAAAGTCATTTTTTGTCTTGTCCTAATAACGTCATAAAGTTGTTCGTAGGTGCTGTTTTTAACTTCTCGAACAGTTGCTTGTTGTTATGAGATACACTCGGACTAATGTATACTGACGGATCGATACAGGTGCAGTTGGTATACCAGAGATCACTTTGCTACTGTGTGACTTTAACTATGTCATTATGGGTCATATTGAGATCGTTGATTTTATTCAAATATATTGACCGCTTAGGACTGGAAAATACATTTAAGTGGTTGTAAAATTGATATATCTGTCATCGAAGACATCCTTACACGTGAGCTCACCCTAGTTCTATTACATATATGTATGTTTTCGGATAAAATGTCAGATCATATTATAATGACATCACAAACTCGATCGCATTTGCGGCTTTTGCCGCCTCAAACGGTGTCATACGATACAATATAGCCAAATTATGCCGATAGGTCATTCAAGCTGTGATTATTCTAGAGATGCAATGTCTACCGTGTCCTACCGCGAGAGGAAAACGCTATGCAAGCTTTCAGAATGTGAGCTAAGCATGTGTCTGTGATATGTACCGACATCACCATTCTGTATATTACATTACGATGATCTCAGAAAATACATGCACCTATAAAAATCTCCACTTTGCTGGCAATTATGCACACGACAGAACACAAGAGAGGATATTCTGTGGTATATACGAAAGTGTAGGTGGGATTTTACAGCACCTCGTGGAAGAGTAGCCTACAAACATGTAACGCATTAGACACACAACCAAAACGGAAATTTGAAACCTTCTCTCCAGATGAACTCACTTGACCCGAAGACAAGAAGTTCAGATTGTACAATTATTGGCATCTAATGCATGCATCGACCAGCTCTCTAATATTATTTATGATTTATATTACTCTAGTGCCCATATTTACGGTAAACATGTACATTCCTGAAATCAGTCCAGTATTTCCACATGACATGACCTGTAAGCTTATAGGCGTCATGCCAGATTATACAGGAATATAAATTCCGTAACATATACCAATATTTATGTCCGTTTCAAGATCCCTGCAAAAATGTGGCCTAAAAATGTATTACATTGTATGCTGATTCAAACTGGGCAATTTCACCGCTTCCCCTTAGGTGACCTTACTTGACCCGAGGACAGAAAGGTTCACATGGACAATTTTAGATACATGCTGCATGTATTCAACCACATCTGAAAATGTGAGCTGTCGAAAGTAGTCAAATCGTTTTACCTGACATGACCTGTGGCATCACCAGTGGCCTCCAGATAAAACATTTTCTTTCAATTAAAGCTATGTCGCTATCGAATGCCATACGAGTCAGCGTAATCGGTTCATTGGTTGCACAGAAATAAGAGGGAAAACCCCCGCAGTGACTCGTGTGAGTGAAAAGACCCCAGTGACTGTCGTGCTATGTCTATGGTGTTGGTTTAGAAGTTGCATGTGTGACAATATTATTCGGATTATACTTCGTTGCATCATTTTTAAACATATTAGTCATGATGCTCAAATAACTGACCCGGCGATGCCAGAGCTCACCAAAATATAGTCGTCCCGGCGCAGTGTAGTGGACTGGTGAAAATGCGGGCAACGGCTGCGGCCAGTGCAGCACCGACAAGGACAGAGCAGCCGAGTGCAGGATCGGCCAGGCAGGGCAGTCTCTGTCGACATGGCCAGAGCAGTCGCTGTCGACATGGCCAGAGCAGTCGCTGTCGACACGGCCAGGGCAGGGCAGCCGCCGCCGGCCCGGTACGCAGGTCCGACGCTCTGCACGCGTGTGTGTGACCAGTCGGCCGCCTGGCCTTGCTGCCGGCGCCGGCGGAAAAGAGAGCGAAGGCGATGGCGGAGGCGCCACCGCGCCGCTATATAAGCCAGGCGCGACCTTCAGTGTGCAGTTGTGGTGCCTCCGCTGTAGCAGAGGTCCCAATACCAGCCAACGCCCGGAGCGGCCGACAACATGAGATTCCTGGCGCTGGTAAGTGGTGACCTGAGGTCGGCGGCGGCCGTCTCGAATGGCAGTGGTGACCCGGGGTCAGTGGTCAACGGCGGTGAATAGTGACTGGTGCAGTCGCGACGGCGTAACCTGAGGTCACCTGAAGTGGTGGCTGGTGAGCAGGCCGGCGATTGGTGGTGTGAAGGGTGATATGATCAGCGATGTGATCAGCGATGTGATCAGCGCCCGGACGACTGTTCCGCATAGCTTGTGTTCACCGAAGCTAAGCGTGCTTTTCATCAGAATTTCGCGAAGTGTCCACGTTTTCGCTTTCCATCGTCACAGCACTCAAGTCAATTTACGTTTGCATTGAAAACTGATATTCATGCTTCAATCATTTTGAGCAATTCGGGCAGTTAATGTCACGAAGACATTTTTCGTATCTTAAAAAATAACTTTCTGCGATATTTTTACCGGTTCCGACTGAGGGCACCCTGGGCATTCACCGCTTGAGGTCATGAATGGCATTAAATAGCAGGCACAGTGATAAGTGTTCAGCAATTACTCACAATTACAAAGCGGGTGGAGCCGATGGACTGACGGTCTATTTCTCACGCTACCGCTGCCTATTACCAATTCTGGTCTGTAATGTTCACCGTGTGTCAAAATATGTCGTAATCAGATGAAACAGATGTTCATGAAAATCACACCAGCGCCTTTAATAATTCATGTTACGCATGCTTTTCTTTACTCTATGGGTTTTTCTAACGTCCTCCTCTCAAACTTCTCGGGCATTGTAGGGAAACAATAACCGCGTTAATGTCATATATTTCGTTCTTGCAGTGGAATCTCCAGACCGCTTGAATTACGAAGATCACAAATACTTTATTGAAATGCTGCATTCAATATGTGCAACTTGGCCACCAATTTAACCTGTGTTCGGGTTTCCGACACATTTTAGCGCATGAAACCCTTCCATGATTAGAGTTATTAATGCCTTCCTTTACTCTGAATTTATTTAACTCTTCCATTTTAATCGCCTCCTGGATTGTACGGACATAATAACTGTGTTAATGCCACCATATAGGTCCTTACAGTCCATCCTTTAGGTCACTGGAATTGTGGAATTTGCAAGCAGTTTTATACAAAAGCGGCAATCAGCATGCAAATTTTCCTCCCAATTTAATTTGCTTCGGATCTTGGGATCATTAATTTGAACGACATCGTCAGCAGCCGACGCCCGGCTGCGGCAGTCTGGGCCGGTGCGCCGCTCCACCACGCCACCCCGCCCGCGAAACGCTTCTGGAGGCAGGCCGGCCAAACCTTTGTGTTTTTCACCACCGCACAGAGGCGCAGCCAAAGGGACCGCCCCCTCCCATTAGGGCCCAAAATACACTAGATTAAAGGAGAAATTTGGGGATTTTTTACCACGCAAAAGCCTAATTTTTCGGCTTACTTCGCGCGTCCGAAGCTTTCTTCGTTTCATCACATTTTGTGTGGTCGTACCCCCCAAGAAAAACCCTGGCTGCGCCACTCCCACCGCAGTTCCTATGTCTACCAACGGATTTTAAGATCATTTTGCGTGCGATGTGCTTTTCAATTTGCGACGAAGTCACAGTTCCATTTGCTTTGCAATATTCCTACCCGCTAGTCGGATACGTGCCAAACAAAAACAAAAACAAAACGAAACAGAAAGGGTGGGCAGATTCCTGTCCTTCACCTCCGGTGCGGATGTTAAACGCATAGAACTTAAACCATGGGAAGCCTCCAGCTGCATGGTTCATGTAAAATCCAGATATATACGAAGGCAATCTATTGTAGGTGCACAAAGAAATAACGTTGGTTAGTTGGCTTTGGCTGAAATATCCAACTTCTGCAATGTAACCTGAGATGTAAGCTCTTGCAGAATACTGCTGAACTGGATGACCTTGAGAGTGAGACCCCCTAGGATAGTATTGCATGTTATTGCTGAAGATGTAATCAAAACCTTCGTCACAATTTTTCTTTATGCGGTTTTATGACACCGCGTAATGGAATTCCAGCTGACATTAATTGTATTGCCCTGCATAACTAATTGGGGAAATGAGCTTACCTTACAGCATGCTTGCCATTATATTTACGAGTATGCTGATTCAATGCCATTTTGAGGAGTAACTTCACCTACAAATATAATAAATATATTGCCTCATAGTTATTGTTCAAAGACAAGGTTCTAGACAACCAATGTGTACACCACTTGACGGCCAAGCTAATGATATTTCTTGGATGACCCTTTTTAAAAACAATTCATGATTCAACAATTCATTCAACAATTCAGTCATCAATCATTCTTTAAAAAAGGGTCATCGCAGAAATATTATTATCATTCTTAAAACCCTTTAATATGTCTCTGAAAGTTGACCACCGGTCAAATGTTCCATTTCCGAAACTGGGGAAATAGCGCCCAGTTCACCTGAGAACATGACAGTTGCCATGTTTTTATTGATTCATTTGCAATCAACCCGTTTTGCAATCACCCAATCTACGTTGGGAACATTGATATAACTAGTTCAATAGGTCTTCTAGCGTCTTTCATCTATCTACCTATCAAAGTCCGCCATAGTCCAGCCTCATTCGGACTTTCCTGTCGATGTCTCTGGTTTACATATATGGATGCTATCAATGGAATCCATCAAATCAAATATAACACTTTTTTATCATGTGAGCCTTAGCATGCCTAAAAATTGTTCATAGCCTTCCTTCCATCCTGCATAAACGGTACCTGAAGCAACACATTGGTGACGTAAAATGGCCTCACAGCTTGGGATTATCAGCATCTTTGAAAAGTAATTGCATTATATCAGCCAGCACACGTTTGCCGTATTTGAACCTTTTCTGATGCATGGCTGCTCTCAATATTGTTTAATACCACACTACTGCTGTCACGTCATGCTATTATCCGGCACTTCCCACACGATCATTACATCTCCTCCAGCACCTCCGTGCAGGAGCTTCCCTGTCAGCCAACAGTGTCAATTATCTCACCGAGAAGCCTGAACACGGCAAATGTAGGCATGCTAAGCTGCATGATTGTCAGAAAATAGCTCGTCACTCAATCACACCCAATATACCACGCCCACCATGGACGCAACAATCACGCCCAATAATCATAACAATCACACCCAACAATCACAACAATCACACCCAATAATTACAACAATCACACCCAACATGTCACGCACGCCCACCTTGGACACAAACAACGCCTCAACTTCCACTCACAAAACATCACGGACACCGTCCGAAGTCGAGAAAAGCGTCGGCGCCAGGTCCTTGGGTATGGTAGTCCCCAGCGACTCTTCACGCCCCAACAACTTTATCGACGGCCAGCAGGCGAGCAGCACGACGACGTCTTATCGTGTGAAAGTGTTAACTGAACATAATGCTCGCCTAGCACATCATGCCACTTGGTCGGTAGATGTATCGAGAGGTTCACACTCCGTTGCTAGACTTCACACGACGGAACAGTGTCTTATCGGTGCCACTTGGTCGGCACAGGCATCGAGAGATTCACACTTCGTCACTGGACTTCATACGGTGGAACACGGTGCTCCATCAGTGCCACTTTCACGCGCAGTGGCAGCTGTGGCCGGCCAAATCTGCACTCATCTGGCTTCGACTCTCTCGATTAGTTTCAAACAGATGGGCACCTACCCACTCGGAAAAGCATTGTGGTTGTTTTCCTTAGTGCGGATCATGACATGCAGAAAGTGAACTGCGCTTGCTATGTACACTCTCTATGTTGTTTGCCATAATCACAGACAAAATGAATACCTGAAGGGAAATGTAGAGTGCTACCAGACCAATTTGTGCTGTCAAAGTCTCAAGGGAAGTAGCATACTGAAGTAGTAGCTTTGGTTGGTTCGTAAGCCAATGTAATCAATCTACAGTAGCTTTGGGGTTGCTGACTGACCTTTCCTCGCAGCTGTATGTAAGAAATGAACACATCCAAAGTGAATCTCGTCACAACACCGTGGGCTCCGGAGCACGCGACGGAGCATCGGGGGCGAGGTAGATGCGCCCACCATAACTGACACTACACCGGTGCCGTCTGTCAGTCAAACGATAGTGGATGGATAGAGCTGTAGCCGACCGGCCATTTAACAGCCACTCTTCAAGGTGAAGTTAGCCGTAAAACAGTGGCCGGCGGGGACGGCTGCGGGTGGCGCTTGTGTAACGGCGCCGGCGCTGTCGGCGCGGCCGGCGGCGCGCGGGCCGGGCGTCGCCGGCTGTCGGCGGTCGTCGCGGCGTTATGTGGCCCAGTTTCTCAACCGGTGGCGCGGCCGGTTACGGTGGCCCGCGGCGGCCGCCGGCGACCCGCTCAAGGTCGCGCGGCGCCCCCGCGTAAACAGTGGAACCGGAGGGCGCGCCGGCGGCCGGCGGCCGCTGGTCGACCACGCACTGACCTGTGAGTTGTGACGTAACCGGCCGTCACCGCCGGGGTCGGCCGCGGGTCACCGGCGGCCCTGCGGCCCGGTTTCGACACGGCCGGCTATCTATACATCTCGAAGTCATGAATGAAAGTCCGCGGCGCCGTTTGACAATTCCCGTTGCGCAATTTCGGCAATAATGATGTAGTGCAAGTGTGGCCGGGCGGCCGGCCGGCCGCCGTATCGCTCGCCAGGGTGAGGCAAGTCCGGCGCCTCCCGCCACCGTGAGACGGTCATGAGTCGGTGGACGGCGCGTGCCTCGTCGGCGAGAGGCACAGACCGGCTGCGGACTGTGCCTCACGGCCGGTCTGTTCCTCTCGCCGGCTTGCGGGCTGTGCCTCACCTGCCTCACGGCCGGCGTGAGGCAGGTGCGGCTGAGCCATGCGCCGTCGTTCGGCGTTGGCGCGGCGACAACGCTAGCGCTTCCGCAACGGCGCTGGGAAAAACTCGGCGGCCGGCCGGCCGGATACTTTCAGAGGTGGCGTTGCGACACGGCAGTCGAACGATCTGGTCAACAATTATGTCAGCAAATAATGACCGCAGCGTCGCCGCCTGGCCGGTGCAGCCGAGCATGGGCGACGCAATGAGGCGTCACCGGCTGAGATAGTCCGGCTGGGGTGGCAGCGGCTGCAGCAGACTGTGGACAGATGGCCGCCGGCCAGCGGCACATCCGCCTCTTTCACCTGTGAAAGCACCATGCATGCAATCACATCATAAATGTGTACAAATCTTTGTGTCCGAGCGGCGTGACACTTCCCTGCTCACCTCAGGTTGCAGTAGTTTCCTGTCACAGTGGAACCACTCACGTTTATACCCATTGTCGGAGTCTCCGAGCCTTCCTCATCCGCATGTTTTTTTCAGCTGGAGCCTACATCGTGACTAATCGGCCAATTTTCCTCAGCTCCGTGATCCCACGACGGGCCTCGACACGAGTCGGCCGCCTCTGCATGGCCATCTACATCTCAGTGAAGCTTGAGCAAAAGCATACAGTAACAGCTTCCCGCCCGTGTCACGATCTTATCTAGCGAGCCATTGTTGCCAACATCGCCTTCCTGCCCGGCTGTCTGCCGTGACATTTCGCCAGGTTGGTGACGGCCGGTGTGCGTTCCGACAGGTTCTGGCGGGCGCGCTGCTGTGCGCCGCGCTGGCGCAGCAGGAGCGCGGACGCGGCCGGACGCGGCTCATCTCGCGCCAGCGGCTGGCCGACGTGATCGACGGCGCCGTGGCCGTCGAGGACAGCGGCGAGTCGGGCCGCAAGCGGGTGCTGGTGCGTCGGCCGGGCACGGCGCGCCGCCGCGTCAAGGTGATCCGACGGCCGCGGCCGGCCAGCGCGGCGCCGCCCCAGCCGGAGGTGGTGGCCACCACACCGGCGCCGGCCGTCACCACCTTCTCGCCCGGCCTGGCGGGCGTGTTCGCCACCAGCGCGGCGCCCGCCTTCACCCTGGAGCCGCAGTTCAGCGCGGCGCCCACCTTCGCGCCGGAGCCGACGTTCAGCCAGCAGCCGCAGCAGCAGCTGTTCGAGGCGGCCGGCGCGCGGCTGGCGCGGCAGAGGCTGGTCGGCCGGCGGCCGGCGGTGCCGGCCAGCGCGGCTCCGACGTCGGCGCCGCGCCGCCAGCGGCCCGCCGAGCCCATCGGCCTGGAGGCGCGCCAGATCAACCGCAAGGACGCCGTGGTGGGTACCATCCGCAACTACTCCTTCTACAACGAGGACGGCTCGTTCACGTTCGGCTACGAGGCCGAGGACGGCTCGTTCAAGGAGGAGACGCGCGGTGTCGACTGCGTGGTGCGCGGCAAGTACGGCTACGTGGACCCGGACGGCGTGAAGCGCGAGTTCACCTACGAGTCGGGCAACCCGTGCGACAACGAGCTGGAGTCGTCCGCCCAGTTCGACGAGCAGGGCTTCCCGATCCTGGACGAGGCCGGCCGGCTGGAGGGCGGCGTCGACCCGCTCGACGACCAGCCAATCCGGCGGCCCAACACGCAGTTCATCTCGCAGACCAAGGAGGAGCCGCTGTCCGGCGAGGAGCTCGAGCGGTTCCGAGTGAGCCGACGCCGGCGACCGGAGGTGAGCCGGCGGCGGCCGGTGCCGCGGCCCCAGCCGGCGCCCGTCGAGCCCGAGCCGACCACGTTCCGACCCCAGCAGCCCGAGCTGCGGCCGGGCGTCACCTTCCGACCGAGCACGCTACCGGCCTTCCGGCCCGAGCCGGAGACGCGCGCGCCCGTCACGTTCCGCGTGCAGCCGGTGACGACGGCCGTGCAGCCGCGGCCGACGCCCACGCTGTCGCGGCCGGCGCCCACGTTCACTGCCGCGCGGCCGGCGCCCACGTTCACTGCCGCGCGGCCGGCGCCCACGTTCACTGCCGCGCGGCCGGCGCCCACGTTCACTGCCGCGCGGCCGGCGTCGGTCACGCCGCGGCCGCCGTCCGCCTCGACCGTGTTCAACTTCGAGGACGAGCTGCGCGAAATCCAGTCGCGGCCGACGACCACGCCGCTGGCGGTGTCACGGCGGCCGCTCGACGCCGGCGACGCCGCCTTCGCGCTGAGTCGGCCCTCCGGCCCGGTGGGCAGCGGCTTCCAGCATCAGCTGGTGTTCGACCCGAGCACGGGCCAGCACCGCACCGACCTGGTGCAGAGGCTGCCCGAGGGCACCGAGATCCGCATCGGCGAGAACCTGAACTCTGTCAGCAGGCGGCCTAGCCCGACCACCACGCCGGTGCCGGCGACGTCGCCCTTCCAGAACACGGTGTTCCAGGGCTTCAGCACGGTGCCGCCGACTCGGCGGCCACGGCCTCCGGTGACGAGTCAGCCCCCGCCGCCCACCACGCGCCGCCCGACGCCAGCCTTCAGCCCCTTCGGTCAGCCACGGCCGCAGCCGCCTCGCCAGCCCTTCACCGTGTTCAACCTGCAGCCGCGACCGCAGCAGCAGCAGCAGCAGCAGCAGCAGCAGCAGCAGCAGCAGCAGCAGCAGCAGCAGCGACCCGTTTTCTCCGTCTTCAACCAGCCGCGGCAGCCGCCGCCCAGTGCGCAGCCGCCGCGGCCGCAGTTCGCCCCGCAGCAGCTGCCGCGCCCGCAGCTGCAGTCGCAGCTGTCGCCGCGGCCGTCGACGGCGCCGGCCGCCGCCGGCTCGCCGCGGCCCGTGCAGCAGGTCAGCTTCGGCACGCAGGTGGCCAACCCGGTGTTCGCGCGCTTCGGCGTGCCGCAGCCGTTCCGGCCGTTCGGAACGCCGCCGTCGCAGCAGCAGCCGGGCCAGTTCCGGCCGCAGCAGCCCGGCCAGTTCCGGTCGCAGCAGCCCGGCCAGTTCCGGTCGCAGCAGCCCGGCCAGTTCCGGTCGCAGCAGCCCGGCCAGTTCCGGCCGCCGCAGCCCATCAACTTCTTCGGCGGCGCCGGCCAGAACTAAGCTGGCGGCGACGACATTGGCTGCTCGCCGGATATAGCCAGTGACGTCACTGCCTTTTGGTCAAGCCAAGGCAGTAGAGACTGACGCGATGTGTGTTGACAAAGCTTGATGCCAGGATGCTTTTGTTATTGTATTACTTGCCTAGCTAGACTAGCGCGTAGACGATGATGATTTCCCTGCGTTGTTGTACATTTGGTGTCCGACTGCTAGTCATTGTCTGATGGTACCCTCATATTTTGCCCAGTTGGGGTACGACGCCACAGATGCTAGATGCGATGCCAGACATTTTCTAGAGGTGTAAATTACTTTGGAGAAAACCGTCAACAGAAACACAATTAAGCTTGACTGGCAGGGAGCAAAACGAAAACGCCACGCGATGTGACCACATCTCGGCATAGATACATGTCTTTTGGAATACTCACGTTACCATGGTCGTTCAGATTGTGCAAATGGATGGAGAATGCGATTGCGGAATGGGAAGGGTGTCAGCGGTCACAAAAGCTGCCCTGGAAAACAAAGGTTTTTTCTTGCAACTTTAAGTTGTAGGAGTTGTAATAATTTGTCAATCGCCATGCCTTTGTGCTCCGGATTCTCCAGTCCATTTTGGTGTCAATGCGTATTTTGATCGGGAGCAAGCAGGCAGGTTTTGAAGGTACCTTTTGCAACATTGCAATCCGTCCACGAGTGTATGTTGTACACATGTTGTCTGATGTGCTAAATACATGTTTTTACTTCAATGCCATTATTTATAATTTGAGCACCTGAGAATAAATGCGGGCAGCACGGAATTGCACGGCACAGCCGAATAATGCTTCACCACCTACCAATTTCCATGATAACAGGTAGACATCGAAATCATTGCCTGCAAATCCATAGCACCAGTAAGGCTAGCCACGCAATCAGAACCGGTCCAGACTCGTTTCCAGTAGCCTGCGGGCGCAGAAGGAGTTCTTTTCGTGACGTGGCCACTGACGTCGTCTGTATATTGGGCATGACGGGCCACTCTCGTCGGCCCCGATTAGGCTGGCGGTTCGGTTGCAGCTGCTATTGTGTGACCATCATGTCTTAAAACACCCGCGTGGAGGATTCCACGTGGAATCGGTTACGCCTCATTCGCAACGGCTGCTCTGTCAAATTAACTGCAAATAGCACGTTGAAGTAGTTTCCAACAATACGCCATTGGTGCGCTCTTGCGACAGACAAGCCGGCGAGGTCGAGTTGCAGTGGCCGCCGCCTCCAGACGCCGCCTCGGTGTGCAGTCGAGGCGGAGGCTGAGGCGGCAGCCCACCACGCCGGGAGGTAGCCACCGCCTGCCGACGCCGCCTCGGTGTGTAGTCAAGGCGGAGGTTGAGGCGGCAGCCCACCACGCCGGGAGGTGGCCACCGCCTGCCGACGCCGCCTCGGTGTGCAGTCGAGGCGGAGGCTGAGGCGGCAGCCCACCACGCCGGGAGGTGGCCGCCGCCTGCCGACGCCGCCTCGGTGTGTAGTCGAGGCGGAGGTTTGGGCAGCAGCCCGCCACGCCGGGAGGTGGCCGCCGCCTGCCGACGCCGCCTCGGTGTGGAGTCGAGGCGGAGGTTGAGGCGGCAGCCCGCCACGCCGGGAGGTGGCCGACGTCTGCGTGTCGGCACCGGCCGGCGGTCGTCTGGCGAGCGGTGGCCCAGATGTGCCGACCAACTCTGCCGCTGACGAGGCGGGGCAGGTGACGCACCGGCTCGGAATTCCGGCCGTGGCTCTGGCCAGGTGCGCGGACCACTCGGCGCTGGGTGTGGCCGCGGCCCAGTCACGGCGACGCTGCGTGAGTGAAAGTGGTGCTGCACAGCCGGTGCCGACGCCGTGGCAATTAGCGGCGCCGCTCTGCCCCGCGGCGTTCACCGCTGACGCGTGACGATAGCCACCTACTGATGGTGACCTTGCCGGCGGGTGCGTGGGGCAGACGGGTGACGATAGCCACCTACTGATGGTGACCTAGCCGGCGGGTGCGTGGGGCAGACGGGTGACGATAGACACCTACTGATGGTGACCTTGCCGGCGGGTGCGTGGGGCAGACGGGTGACATAAAAAAGGATAAAACAATGGTACTTGGGCGGGGGTGGGGCAGACGGGTGACGATAGACACCTACTGATAGTGACCTTGCCGGCGGGTGTGTAGGCAGACGGGTGACGATAGACACCTACTGATGGTGACCTTGCGGCGGGTGCGTAGGCCAGACGGGTGACGATAGCCACCTACTGATGGTGACCTTGCCGGCGGGTGCGTGGGGCAGACGGGTGACGATAGCCACCTACTGATGGTGACCTTGCCGGCGGGTGCGTGGGGCAGACGGGTGACGATAGCCACCTACTGATGGTGACCTTGCCGGCGGGGTGTAGGCCAGACGGGTGACGATAGACACCTACTGATGGTGACCTTGCCGGCGGGTGCGTAGGCCAGACGGGTGACGATAGCCACCTACTGATGGTGACCTTGCCGGCGGGTGCGTGGGGCAGACGGGTGACGATAGCCACCTACTGATAGTGACCTTGCCGGCGGGTGCGTAGGCCAGACGGGTGACGATAGCCACCTACTGATGGTGACCTAGCCGGCGGGTGCGTGGGGCAGACGGGTGACGATAGACACCTACTGATGGTGACCTTGCCGGCGGGTGCGTGGGGCAGACGGGTGACGATAAACACCTACTGATGGTGACCTTGCGGGCGGGTGCGTGGGGCAGACGGGTGACGATAGACACCTACTGATGGTGACCTTGCGGGCGGGTGCGTGGGGCAGACGGGTGACGATAGACACCTACTGATAGTGACCTTGCCGGCGGGTGTGTAGGCCAGACGGGTGACGATAGACACCTACTGATGGTGACCTTGCCGGCGGGTGCGTAGGCCAGACGGGTGACGATAGCCACCTACTGATGGTGACCTTGCCGGCGGGTGCGTGGGGCAGACGGGTGACGATAGCCACCTACTGATGGTGACCTTGCCGGCGGGTGCGTGGGGCAGACGGGTGACGATAGCCACCTCCTGATGGTGACCTTGCCGGCGGGTGTGTAGGCCAGACGGGTGACGATAGACACCTACTGATGGTGACCTTGCCGGCGGGTGCGTAGGCCAGACGGGTGACGATAGCCACCTACTGATGGTGACCTTGCCGGCGGGTGCGTGGGGCAGACGGGTGACGATAGCCACCTACTGATAGTGACCTTGCCGGCGGGTGCGTGGGCCAGACGGGTGACGATAGCCACCTACTGATGGTGACCTTGCCGGCGGGTGGCGGGTTGATGGTGACCTTGCCGGGCGGGTGCGTGGGGCAGACGGGTGACGATAGACACCTACTGATAGTGACCTTGCCGGCGGGTGTGTAGGCCAGACGGGTGACGATAGACACCTACTGATGGTGACCTTGCCGGCGGGTGCGTAGGCCAGACGGGTGACGATAGCCACCTACTGATGGTGACCTTGCCGGCGGGTGCGTGGGGCAGACGGGTGACGATAGCCACCTACTGATGGTGACCTTGCCGGCGGGTGCGTGGGGAAAACGGGTGACGATAGACACCTACTGATAGTGACCTTGCCGGCGGGTGCGTGAGGCAAACGGGTGACGATAGACACCTACTGATAGTGACCTTGCCGGCGGGTGCGTGAGGCAGACGGGTGACGATAGCCACCTCCTAATAACCTGGCTGGCGGGTGCGTAAAGCAGACGGGTGACGATGGGTACCTCCTGATTGTAACTTTGCCGGCGGATGTCTACTGTGCAGGGCAGAAGCGTGCCGGAGAACATTTCGTGACAGCCACCTTAGGCGTCGAGTGTCGAGAGTCGTCACGCATCGATGGATGCCTTCCTGGTGATACCTACCATGACAGTGCTTCCTGAAGCCTACAGAATCAGTCAATCGGTGCGATGGGTTCCAAAGGTTCGCCGCTCAGATGAACGTTGGTCCGCGCCGCTCGACTGGCCGGCGCGCTGAACCGTCCCCTGACGAGGCGCCACGAGCGTCGACACAACGAACCTGTTCCGCCACTGAACCGTCCCCTGACGAGGCGACACGAGCGTCGACACAACGAACCTGTTCCGCCACTGAACCGTCCCCTACCAGGCGACACGAGTGGCGACACGACATAAAGTCATAAAGTCATAAAGTGTTAAGGCTTAATAAGAGCCACAGGGGCCCATCTGGGTTAAGCCTATCTAGAAAAGGTAATAGAAATATACATACTCTCACACAAATCAATCCCTTATCTCAAGTTCCTAGGAAGCTATATATCCCAGCCTATCTATAGCACCATTCACTTGCTATTGCATAACACACTCAACAATTACAAACTCCTCCCATCATACCCATTGTGCTACCATAGACAATCTCATCAGTATCACATCCCGAAGGAAGATGCTGAATCCACTGCTAGGTACACCCTATATAAAGTTATAAAGCATTTAGACTTAATAAGAGACTCACTTGCTATTGCATAACACACTCAACAATTACAAACTCCTCCCATCATACCCATTGTGCTACCATAGACAATCTCATCAGTATCACATCCCGAAGGAAGGTGCTGAATCCACTGCTAGGTACACCCTATATAAAGTTATAAAGCATTTAGACTTAATAAGAGACTTACTTGTTATTGCATAACACACTCAACAATTACAAACTCCTCCCATCATACCCATTGTGCTACCATAGACAATCTCATCAGTATCACATCCCGAAGGAAGGTGCTGAATCCACTGCTAGGTACACCCTATATAAAGTTATAAAGCGTTTAGACTTAATAAGAGACCCAAGGGCCCATCCAATTAAGTCTGTAAATGGAAGATACTATAAGCCCGGTAAAAAAGACCCTTCCCAACCATCCCACATCCTGAAGAAACCAGTCCTCCAATATCCCATACACCTATCAATGCCTATTAGGGTGTCCCAATATGCTCATTTTTTTGAGTTGACAAAATACAATCGGGAGAATTTTGTATCCATATAAGGAGAGCTGAAATCCCAAATTTTAGATTTTCATTTTCATTTTTGGCCGATTGCCGCCACTTTTACTGTACCGGTTGAAATCGTAGATGGAATTTCCGAGGAAAATGGTTTTGGTCATAACTTTTTACCGGGAGGTGCTATTGGCATGATTTTTTCACTGTTGAAATAGTTTAGACAACTGTACTCCACATGTGTGCATCTTGGGTGTTCCGAGTGTGCGCGTCTGTCGTGTGTAGCTTCCTCTCCCCCCGCGTCTTCCGCATGCCGACTGTCTGTCTGTGTGTCCGCCGGCCACCACAGACCCTGGCCCAGAGCCCAGACTGCCCGGCGGCGCCGCCAGCCACCCGTGACGTCGCCGCGGGCGTCAGTGACGTCATCGGTGCGGATAGTGGCGCGCCAGCGGCGTTCACGGTGGATGTCGGCTCGCCGCTGGCGCCAGAGCGTACTGAGCGAGATTCCGAGTACATCTGAGCCGGTGGACGGGTGGGCAGGGCTCCGCTGCTGGGGTCAGCTGGGCCTGGGCCAAGGTCGGTCAAGGGCAGGTACACTTCCCGGGGTACGTGTGTCGTGATCCATGTTGATGTCTTCTCATCTGCTTTTGCTTATCTCTGGTTGCTTCTGCTCTGCACTGGTCCAACTATTAATTCAACAAGTCCTGTGTTGTAACCAAATCTGGACTCCGACTAAATCGCATCAACTTTGTCACTAATCGTGTTCCGACTTCATATATTCGGCATAAACACCTCACAGTCGGCCCCCAGCTCCCCGGGAAACACAAACTGCCGCGGCGCCGGGTCTCCCCGCGGCGTCACAAACCACTAGTCACTGGCCGAAGATCCACCGTTGACGAAGCCTGAGTTGCCTGAGGGCAGCGCGCGGCGCGGACCCCGCTTACACACCACCGGCGGCACTGAGATCGCCTCCAGCGGCAGGAGAGCGTCCTCGTCAAGGGACTTCGCTGCCGATGATGACGCTGCTGACGACGATGACGACTCGTCAGCGCCCGGCGACTGACTGATGGTCGAGAGCGGCCGCGGCGGCGGCGGCGCGACCGCCCTCAACACCTCCCTCAGCAGACTACCAGCGCAGCTAGACACCTCACTGACTGTGTTTTAAATCTAGCACAACTTGAGACACAACTAGCACAACTTGAGACTCGACTTGGTGGTGTCTTTCACTCTCCCCCTGAACTCCTCCACCACCTGGAAGAGCGCCTGACGCTGCTCCTCAGACTCTACCCTACTGATGAACTCTGTGGCGAGGTGAATCCCTCGCTCTGCCAGGTCGTTGACAATGACGAGGTTGACAATGACAATGAACTCCTGCAGCTTGGTGTAGTCAGAGGAAAGATGCCAGGTGGAGGCAGGGGTGAGCAGCCAGGGCTGGGTGCCTGACAGGTTGAGCAGGTCAAACACCAGCCAGGAGTCAGGTCCAATCAGGGAGGACATGTTCTCCCTGGCCATGGTGGCGCCGTGGGAGAGCATGGGGAAGGTCTGCTTGCCGGTCTTGATCTCCCTCCTCTCCTGACTGTGCAGCTCTCTGGCCATCTCCTCCCTGCTCCTGTCCTCCAGTCCAGTGTCTGTCAGTGCCAGGGTGATCAGCTGTGGGGTGGAGGTACCAGAGGTGGTGGTAGACAGAGCTCAGCACCTCGTAGGACAGCCGGGAGTTCACCTTCCTGTACTCCAGGATGCTGCTCATGAAATCCAGGTCCTGCCTGGCAGCGGAGATAGCCAATGGCGTGGTGAACCAATACTTGGTGTAGAAGAGCAAGATGAACTCTGTCATGGACTTCACCTGGCCTAGCTCCTCATCTGTCATCTTGAAGACCTTACTGAGCAACTTCAGTTTGAGGAAGTAGATACACTTGCTCATCCAGCGAGCATGATGGTCAGGACCGGGCAGCTTGAACATGAACCCCTCCACCTCGCCTCCCAGGCTGACGACCACCAACTCCATAAACTCCTTGTAGTCGTCCCTGGGGAAGGTCTTCTTGTCCAACTGCTCCTTGGCCCAGATCAACACCTTCCCTGCAGCCTCCTGCAGTCCCGGTGGTGCAGAGGTGAAATCAGCCAGATCTAGGTCTCCGTAGTTGATCTCTAGATCCCTCCACTGGACCCTCAGGCGGCGGAACAGGGCGACTCCAGGATCCTTGGTGCTGCCCATGAAATGCTTCACTGCAGACTTCAGGTGAAGCTCCGCCACGTGTCTGCGGCAGGCCAGCCACAGGATGGGAGAGTCCAGCCAGACCTCCAGGTACCTGCAGGCCCCGGAATGCTCACCGCTATTTGAAGCTGTAGTGTCAAACACCATGCCCACCACCTGCTCCTTCACCCCCCACTTGACCATGTACTCCTTCACTACCTCAAACTCGTCCACACCCTTGCCAGAGTTTGCCTCAGGGATGCCCAGCAACTTCCTTGTCTGCTCTGCCTCCACACCAGATAGGTAGACGCAGACACGCTTTGACTCAACACGCCCCCTCATTGTGAGAGTCTTCCCATCCCAGTGAACCACCACCTTCTCCGGACACTGGAAGCTGTCAAGGATGTCTTTAGCCTTCTCCACCCTGACCTCCTGTCCTCTTCTCCATGCCGTTGTCTTGCTGATGTTGGTGTCGTTGATATCAATTCTCAGGGCGTTGGCAACACTGGCTGCCACAACAGTGCGGTCTCTGACGGATATGTTGCGAGCGTCACATGTCAGAGATATCTTCCCCATCACACCAATCTTCTCTCTTTTTCCTTCTTCTCCTGCACTACAAAGTTCTTGTCATTTTCATTTTCATCAATTTCATCTTCTTCTTTGTCGTCATCTATTTTCTCCATGGCTTCTTCACTTTTCTTCACTTTGGCTTCTTTAGTCTTCTCTTCCTTCAGTCGCCGCTCATCCCTCTTCTTCTGCCGTGTGTCCCATGACCCAGGGCATCCAATCTGCTCTCTGGTCATCTGGTTCCTCAGGTACTCTACCTCCTCCCTCCAATCCAGCATCCCAGAGTGCTGGATCATGTTCTCGGCCTCCAGCTTCCTGATGTCCAGTGGCAGGTCGAGGTCCAAGCACAGCTGCTCCTGTTTCTCAAGGAAGCTGCTCTTCACGGCTCTGTCCGGCCTCCTGCTCTTTCCCTCCAGACTTCTGCACCTCTTGTACAGCTCCACCACCTTTCCAGCCACGTGCTGGTCACTCTTGATCATTTTCAGCCTGTCATCAATCATCTTGTCATCCTCTCTTCCATAGTCTTTCCCCATGACTAGCTTGGGTCCAAAGTGATGCATCCAGACGGCCTTCACTTCATCTGTCACCATCTTACTTTCCTCTTTGAGGCTGTGATCAGTCTCCAACAGGGAGAGGAGGCGACCCAGTACAGCTCCAGACTTGGGCAACTTGGAGTTTGCCAAGGAGGTGGGCGCCTTCCCAAGGATGTAGTAGGAGTGTCGGCTGGAGGTGCTGCTGGGATCCTTCTGACGAGGTGTGGTGGCCGGAGTCGGAGTTTTCATCTTAAGAGGAGGTTTTGAGGTGCTGGGTGAGGTGGTGCGACGCCTGGCAGTCTCTGGAGATGCCACACCCTCAGTCAAGATCTCCAGTTGACTTCTGCCCTTACCCTTGGGCCTTCCTCTCTTCTTCCCCTTATCCCCATCCTCCTTACTACCCTCACCAGCAGGATCCATCACCTGAAATGAAAAAAGGATCAGCACCTGATAAAAAATCATGACAATAGCACATACCAGTAAAAAGTTACGACCAAAACTTTATTTCTCCCAAATTCCACCTTCTCTAATTTCAACCGGTACAGTAAAAAAAAAGTGGCGGCAATCGGCCAAAAATTAAAATTAAAATCTGAAATTTTGGATTTCAGCTCTCCTTATATGGATACAAAATTCCCCCAATTGTATTTTGTCAACTCGAAAAAATGAGCATATCGGGACACCCTGGTCCTATCTACCCTAGCTATCCAGCCCTACTCCCCTGATCTCTCTTAACACATGTGGATTGAATGCCTTATCAATAATTTTCCAACTGCATCCATGCCTGCTTAAAGGGGTCTGTGCCGTGCACACTTACTTAACATAAATCTCACCCCATCCATCACAAATTAGAACTCAAAAACAAGATTTCCCTGTCTAAAAAATTTGTCCACCCTACTTTTAAATACATTCAATGAGGAACTCCCCACAACATCAGCAGGCAGCCCATTCCACTGATCAACAACCCTTTGACTGAAGACCTGTTGTCGCTTAACTGTCCTACACCTCAACTTGTCTAACCTGAATTGATGACCTCGATGTGATACTCTAAACTGAAGAACACCATTTAAATTGACCTGATCTAGTCCTTTAACAATTTTGTACATTTCAATCATGTCTCCCTTTAATCTTCTATACTTGAGTGAGTACATATCTAATGCCACAAGCCTTTCTCCATATTCTAAGTTACCTATTCCACTGATGAGCCTAGTTGCTTTGCGCTGCACTCTTTCTAACTTGTCAATATCTTTTTCTAGGTAGGGACTCCAAGCTTGTACAGAATATTCCAAGTGGGGTCGCACGTATGCTAGGTATTTTCAGTATTTTCAGTATTTTCATGACTTCCTTGCTCTTATATATCACACTTCTATTAATGAGTCCCAGCATTCTGAGTGCCCTGTTCCTAGCTGAGCTACATTGTTTTTCTGCTTCAAGGCCTTTTGAAACCAACACACTTAAACCCATTTCCTCTTCAATAACATCCAGTTCCCTCCCTCCCATTGTGTATCTGAAAGTCTCACCTCCAGACCCCAGATGCATAACCTTACACTTGTCATAGTTGAAAGACATCTGCCATTGATCAGCCCATTTTTTTAGGTCCTCCAAGTCCTCCAAGTCACGACGAACCTGTTCCGCCACTGAACCGTCCCCTGACGAGGCGACACGAGCGGCGACACAACGAACCTGTTCCGCCACTGAACCGTCCACGGACGAGGCGACACGAGCGCCGACACAACGACCTTTCCCCACAACCCCCCCCCAAGAAACACGCCCCCAAACAAACCCCCCCCCCCCCCCCCCCCCCCCCCAGAAAACCACAACACACACAAAAACCCCCCCCCCCCCCCCCCCCCCCCCACCACGCGAAAACACGCGCCCCAAAAAAAAACACCCCCCAACCCCGAAACAGGCGACACGAGCGCCGACACAACGAACCTGTTCCGCCACTGAACCGTCCCCTGACCAGGCGACACGAGCGGCGACACAACGGACCTGTTCCGCTTCAGCACTTTTTGCCTTCGTCGTTGAAGTACCAACTGTTCAACGACACCCGCATATCGGGCCGAGCATTCTAAGCCAATCATTGTAATTCATGGGGACGCAGCACTGTTAAACGTTGGCGTATCATTGCATGGCGGCACGTCATAGGTACTTCGGAAGATATAACAAATGGTAGGTGGGCATTGAAATTGTGCAAGATGGATGCTACACGTATGTACCCAGTAGAGTCGAACAGCGCCGAGCCGTTTTGCTGGAAAGGTGAGCTGGCATATGCATGCCAACTCAACCTATCTTTGAGTCTGAGCAAAATTCAATTTCTTTTAAAATGGAGGGAATATGCACATACTCAATGAGAACAGATCCGATCTACCGAACCTTTGTACGTCTGGTTTCCCTCTTCAGAATTGTGTTTTTAACTTGGTTATTCGGTTGGAAATTTCTGCTTTCCCTCTCTATAAATGTGTTTTAACCTCACCTATGTCATGTCACCTGTCATGGGATACCTGGTTTCAAGGTAAACGGGCTTGTCATTTCTATAGCTGGCTTCCATTATCTATAACAACTTTTTATGGACGACTAATTATGCTTGCATAACAGGATTCACTATCGTCCCCTTCACACTGTGGGGAGAGAAAATGTGTTGGTTAGGCAGCCGTGTTATCATATCGAATTATTACCTGAGAGATGTACATGCTTCACTGTGCTCAATAATGCTTATGCTATATTCACAATAATGCTTAGTCGACGAAATAGTTCCATTCGGTCTAATTTTCCAGAGCAATGGTAATACAATTCAAAAAATGAGGAGGCACTTCAGCACAAAGGGATATTATTACGGACAATTAAGCTCATGTATCCATATACGCATGTACACATAAATGCATACACACATGCATATGCACATACATACATGTATACATACACTCATACATGCATACATACATACATACACACGCACATCATACATACATACGATATGACCGAGTTAATCGACGATTACTTGCTTGAGAGTAAGTGGGACACGGTTTTTGTGTGCAGGTAACACAATATGGTGCATATATCATATAATTGGTATATATGTGGTGGCTGCTAAAGCACATTTTGCAAGCAATACTGTGCTTTATTTGCGCGAGTTTACAGTGAGACTATCAATTACTTGCTTCTTCGCGGAAATTTCTCTTTCCGTAAGCGTCCTCCATGATATCACTACAGCCTAGCCACTCAACCCCCAACCTACACTTAACCCTACACCACTGTGAGTAGGTGAAGTTGTTGGCATTCCTAATTTAGAGCTTTTCAGTGCTTGGTCATGAACAACTGAACATGAGCCCATTACCAACGTGTTCACTATTTACTTATTTATGTATTTACAAACGAAGTGTTCGGTGAGAATTAGCCCCAAACTCTGAGTGCATGCTGATTGACTCATTTAAAAGCGTGCGAACGGTTTTGAAACGATCCCAGTGGCCGGCATCGTTGGTGAGAAGTAAGAACCGGCGGCGGTAGGGTGCAATACTGTGGATTGGCGGGGATAAGATGTGCGACCACTCGGCTATGGAGACGTCGGCTTAGCTTCGGGCTGTGGCCAGTAGCTGGTGAGATGTCAGCCTATCTCACTCGGCGATGCTTTACCGGAGAAACTCACCTGCCAGGTTAGTGCCAACCTTGAAGTAGGGCTAAGTCAAACGTTCTGAACGCTGTAGCTTCGTACAGCTTCGTTCTTGTCCGACGCTCGTTCGATGAACTGCAATAGGATGGGTACGGCACTCGATTTCGTATTCCGGTGGAGCTTGCTATGTCGGAAGCAAACATTGAGTTAACAGATGGACATGCTGGCGTATGAATAGTATGTGCTTGCCGTCGTTGCTGTAACTAGTAGTCAATGAGATGAGCTCCCATGGACTGTAAGCCGTCATCATTTCCGTGTTTGGTTTAGCAGTATTGCGAGGTATATCACAGCGTCTTTTGCTATGTTCATGTAAAATGAAGTTAGTAAAATATGGAAAGGATATCGAAATGTATCCAGGAAAAATCAACTATAAATATGAATATAGTTGTAAATAAGGTGTTAAATTAAGTTAATGATGCATTTGTTTTTCGTTCGATTTGAGTTCGTTCTACGGTATTATTTGGGAATGTATTTATGTTCAATGCAATCTCTTTTATTTCAGTCTGCTTTTTATCAGCCTAAGGCTTCAGTATGACTTCATCGTATTTTAGGTTATACAAACTAAGCTCCGAATGGTGGAGAGGTAAAATTGGCCTTCACTTTATATCATGCTATAAGATATTATAAGATCGCAATCTGTCAATGTGTCAATGGCACCACGCAGAGCACACGACATGTGTTGTCCGCATGACGTTCGTTCCATTCCGCTTTGGTTATTGCATTTATTTCGGTTGGATGTGTTAAATAGTGCATGGTTTTGTTTGTGGCAATAAGTAAAAAGCTCATGCATTAAATTCATGCATTGTTCGCGTAAGAAAGGCATGAAGACAAAATTTCAGAAAGTTTCGCTTAGCCCGCTTAGCTCGCCCCCGTCCGACTAAGAACTCTTGAGAAGCCTGAGAACTCATGGGAGCCGCCACAGTCACCACGAATGGCCAGACCGACAAATAGAAGGACAATTTTACTTTGCGTGGATAACATGCTGAAATGCCGACGGGCGTACTGCATGCTGCTACCTCTTATTTTAAAACAATATGTTTCGGCATGTCTGCAATGCACATCCTTTGTATATCTGTCTGGAGTCATTCCAGATGCAGCTGATGACTAGGAAATTTTACTAAGTATGCTCCCCATATTCTTTGACTTATGCATATCAAGCGATTTACAAAGACAAAACTAGAAAGCCGGAGGATGGATCTGTCCAGCACTATTATAATGCATTCATAAGCATGCAGGTGATGCATGGTAATGCTATCTATCGATGTCCAGCGATGTGATGTGTTGTACGGTATTACCGTACGGTCTGATTTTCATTGCATCATTGCAGCTCACACAGAGATGATTTCAACATTTAGTAGTGATTTCAAGGCTGCTTCGAATGCATCCCGCGGCTTTGGTGGTGAACTTCAATCCCCCTCCCCCACCCCCTCCAAGCTCTCCACACATCATGAGGACGAGTGGTGCCCTTATGCCCTCTCCCAGCCCATACAAATTGACACTGAGAGGCAGGACAGAATGTGGCTGGATGTTACCAATGCATGGCGAACTCGCTAGGTTTATATTAAGGCAAAATTATTTGAATTGGGGACCTTCCCTCTGTTTAAGCATGTCCTTACCTCAATTCATCCATACACCATGGAGTTGTTGCACCGGCCTTCTACCGTCATCCGTACATCATGGAGTTGGTGCACCGGCCCTTTACCCTGCCATCCACACACCGTGGAGTTTGCGCACTGACCTTCTACCCTGTCATCCACACACCATGGGGCTTGGTGCACCGGCCTTCTACCCTGCCAGTTCATCCACACACCATGATGTTGGTGCACCGGCCTTCTACCCTGCCAGTTCATCCAAACACCATGGAGTTGGTGCACCGGCCTTCTACCTAATCATTCACACACAGTGGAGTTGGTGCACAGGCCTTCTACCCTGCCAGTTCATCCACACACCATTGATTTGGTGCACCGGCCTTCTACCCTGCCAGCTCATCCACACACTATGGAGTTGGAGCGCCGGCTTTCTGCCCTGCCAGTTCATCCACACACCGTGGAGTTGGTGCACCGGCCTTCTACCCTGCCAGTTCATCCACACACCATTGAGTTGGTGCACCGGCCTTCTACCCTGCCAGTTCATCCACACACCATGGAGTTGGTGCACCGGCCTTCTACCCTGTCAGTTCATCCACACATCGGGGGTAAGTCGTGCACATTTACGACGGCTTTCTCAATGGACTCAATGGATCTCTGACGACCATGCAGGTCAGAAGCGGCAAAGCCCCTCGCTGCAGCTCGTGACCTAAGCGGGGTCAAGGCGTGCCGGGGTGACGTGCTGGTGGACCTGCAGTCCTTGCCTAGAGTGCATGTTGTTTCCCGTACGCAGGTCAGGGAATTGAGCTGGTGGCATGCTGCCAGACATGCGAGCATACCGAGTGGGATGTGAGAACAGTTCCCAAGCTGCCAGGTTTTTCTGACGTTGATACGGGCACTGTAGTCAACGCTAGACAAATGTTAGGACGACTTTGTGAAGATACGCAGTTTACGGCAGACAGTACATGTCTCGTGTGGTATACAGGGTGCCACCAAACACAGCGTGAGGTTAGATCGTATCGCGTGAATCAGGCTCAAACAACTTAATGTAATTCAGGTGAAGGAGCAATTCCGGCAATACCACTCAACTCGCTCGCTTTTGTCACGCACGCAAATGACGCATGTTGTCGCTACGATTCGACTTCCTGAAGGAAAATTTACCACTATGCTCATTTGCTGTGAGCTGCGTATGTGTGAATATATATGAATGGTAAGACCAACTGAAATGTGATACATTACTGTCACGCACACAGATTGGCCCTAAATACGGGTTGTCCCCGAAAGTCTCACAACTAGGACACGCTCTCTCAGCCCATGAGTATCTGCTACAGCTCTAGAATGTAAACATTATGTCGTTATTTGAATGATTGTTTCTGACATAGTCTTAATATACACGTTCGTGGAAAGAGCGCACAAACGAACCTAACGCACAAACGAACAACTGCAGCATTTGTGAGTGTTTCATTGCTTGTTTCATAACGGGAACTATATGCTGTCGAACAGTTTATGTAGAAATCAGACTGACCAGCAGGGGTCAATTGCACTGCCAGAAGGCCACCAGCTGCCCTAGCCACGATGGACGGAGCATAGACCTAACTTTAGAATATCAGCTTCATCGAGAGAAACGACTGTGTCTGTTTTCCGTTCCACATTGCGATTTAATGAAATGTGTAATTCATCTTTTCTCACAATGCGTAATGCATCTTGATTGGAAAAAATGTCTACGTTCGGGACTCACTTTGCAACAATGGCATTTTCATCAGTGGCTTCGTTAAAAAAATTGCTCCCTTCCCCCAAATCAAAGTATCTAGCTTTTGTTTAGAATAACGGTAGTCTTCTTTCGGGTCCGGATGGCATAAAAATCGTCAGTTCCACGATGTGAACACGCCTAAAAGTATGTATCAACAGCACTAGCAGACAACATGACACAACAAACAAAAATCGGCAGTTCCACGATCTGAACACGCCTCAACTTAGCAGCATGTCACAACAGCGTGCGATGGATACTTGCGCCAACAACAGGTTCACTTACAACACAGGCGGAACCAGCCCGCGCCATTAACGCCCATAATGTGAGCAACTCGCTGCATGGCATCGGAAGGCTAAGAACACACGAAACACCACTAGAAAGATTACCCACTGATTCCGAATACGTAGCTTTCCATAAGGACCTGGGACGACCTTTTCGCAAGTCACATTTATGTTATTTAACTGCATTGCTATTTGCCTGGTTTCATATTTTGGTATCCCGTTCGAAATACACAGAATATTTGTATGTGGATCAAGTCATGGAGCAAAATTGCCAGATTTTCTACTTACAGCTGTACGTAACATGCCATGAATATGTTGCCATGTTTTTTTGTTCCCAATGCTAAAGCAGCAAGTTTCGGCTCCATCATAATCATTCTCATTTAGATGCATATGCCCACGGAGTTTGACCTTACCTCCTGTAGGAACTTGTCCTCGGTCGGTTTTCAGCGCACCCCCCCCCCCCCCTCCATTCATCGTGGGATTGTCAGGATAAGACGGGCTGCCTATAATACCGAAAACAGCATGCATGACAGTGCTCGACGCAACTCTTCGGAGTCTTTTGACAGAAGTAATCTCTAAACATTCGACAAAATAGATCCTACGTTTTATCACTAGTACACCAATATAAAATGGCAAAATCGACAGAAGTGTGATGCACGAGGGAGACTACTAGCACATAGTTTTCGCGATGAGCTATACAGTTAAAATATGTCAGTATTCAATACCCATGTTATACCAAGTTTTAGTACACATTAAGAAGACTATGATAAAATAAAATATATGTTGACCTTTCAAAGGATTTCATGGAAAATAATACGCGATGTCTCAATGCACCTATCTAAAGCTTGGATCAAGACAGGACATTGTTTGTTACATGGACCGTGTTCTGCAGCATGCTCCATGGACCGTCTTTCTGCAGTCTATTCCAGGTGCTGTTTTCCTGTTGTCTATTCTGGGCGTCGTGTTTCTGTTGTCTGTTCTAAAGGCCGCGCTTCTGTTGTCTGTTCTAGAGGCCGTGCTTCTGTCGTCTACTCTAGGAGCCGTATTTCTGTTGTCAATTCTTGGGGCCGTGTTTCTGTTCTCAGCTCTAGTGGCCGTGTTTCTGTTCTCAACTCTAGTGGCCGTGTTTCTGTTGTCTACTCTAGAGGCCGTATTTATGTTGCCTGTTCTAGAGTCCGTGTTTCTGTTGTACGTTCTAGAGGCCGTGCTTCTGTTCTCAGCTCTAGGGGCCGTGTTACCGTTGTCTACTCTAGAGGCTGTATTTCTGTTCTCAGTTATATTGGCCGTGTTTCTGTTGTCTGCTCTAGAGGCCGTGTTTCTGTTCTCAGTTATTGGGGCCGTATTTCTGTTGTCAACTCTTGGGGCCGTGTTTATGTTCTCAGCTCTAGGGGCTGTGTTTCTGTTCTCAGCTCTAGGGGCCGTGTTTTGGTCTAAGGCCGTATTTATGTTGCCTGTTCTAGAGTCGTGTTTCTGTTGTTTCTGTTCTCAGCTCTAGGGGCCGTTTACTTTCTACTCTAGGCTGTATTTGTTCTCAGTTATATTGGCCGTGTTTCTGTTCTCTGCTCTAGGGGCCGTGTTTATGTTCTCAGCTCTAGGGGATGTATTTCTGTTCTCAGCTCTAGGGGCCGTGTTTCTGTTGTCTATTTCCTGGGGCCGTGTTCCTGCTGTGTGCTCAAGGCCTGTGTCTCCAGCGTGCGTCCCTGTGGCTGCCTCTCTGCTCTCCGTGCCGCGCAAATAAGTGGCGCTCGCCGAAGCATGCAGTCGACAGCGACATCGTGCATCGCTCGCTCGCTCGCTTTCTCTCTCTCTCTCTCTCTCTCTCTCTCTCTCTCTCTCTCTCTCTCTCTCTCTCTCTCTCTCTCTCTCTCTCTCTCTCTCTCTCTCTCTCTCTCTCTCTCTCTCTCTCTCTCTCTCTCTCTCTCTCTCTCTCTCTCTCTCTCTCTCTCTCTCTCCCCCTCTCCATTTCCGAGAGTGAGTCAGAGGTGGCGGCCCACTCAGCAGTTCCACGCTTCATTGAATCCTGAACAGACTGTGACTTCACACAGAGGTGTGCTTTGCAAAATGGCCTAGCACCCGATAAACTCCGTGAAGTCAAGCCTGATCCGACGGTGCAGGAATGCACCACCTAAAACGACTGTGTTCTTGGCTTTTTGGGTCACAGGGAAAGGGGATTATTGTTACGAGAGGAAAAAGTTATTGGTAGAGTTTCTCCACTCACTGGCGCAGCTAAACCCCGTCCCCTGGCAATGAACAGACAGGGTGCATCCATAAGTTCTGCGCAGAAGTCAATCGGGCATGTAAGTAGAGTAATTCAGCACATCGTCATCAAGAGCCTGGAAGCTTGAACAGGGGACGGACAGCATAACTTCGGGATGGGAATGTCCCCGACGATGCGCTAGCAGACCTCACTATGACAAAATCACTGCCACTGGCTCACCAGCTCCACAGGTATGTACGACCTCCATTCACCCACAAGGTTATCGACGACTCCCGAATATGTCATTTGGGATTGTTCTGTCTTTCTCCACAAGACAGTGAACTATGCTTGTCGTTTGGAGAACGGTTCTTTTTACACTTGGAAATGGACATTTTCCTACGATACTTCCGATTACAGTTTGTTTTAGTTCTTATTGGTCTATGTCATTCCATACAACTCACATGAAATAAATGCATGAACTCACCTGAAGTATATGAATAGTTGAGCTTACCGAGACCACTTGGTAGATACGTCTGTGCTTACCCTCCTTGGCTTGATAACATTACTTGACGACTGGCTTTCCTGCGGAGTGCGGATGTCAAGCACCCCATGGCTGCTCACTCCGCCTGTTTATGTTCCGTGTGGTCTGCCACTCCTGCCACTTTGTCTGGGCGTCGGTTAGCAAACGATGCTCCGTGCTTCCTCCTGTTTAAATTGAAACAGTTACCTTGATTTGGACACTGACAGGTCAGCCAGTCGTAAAGTTTGCCTGGACCCTGCAGGAACCGGTTCAAGCTCATCCCAGCCTATTAGTCAAGAGTTACTGCCTATAGGGTATAAGAAGAAAAGAAGCGCTGCCCGGACACTAAACAACTCACCAAGCCACAGCCCCGTGCCAGGTCGTCATTTCCGGAGTCGTGTCACACTACCCTGCACTGAGCATCGCTGCAAGCGGTGACGCTAGTGCGCCTCTCGCTCGTGGTCTGGGTGTCGCTTTCGAGGTCAAGGGGTCTCTAGCCTGCATACAAGTACAGGCGCCATTGGGAGCACTGGGAGATCAAAGACAAGAAGCCAGCTGACTGTGGGACTGCCTTGCTGCAGGCACAGGATCCGGCACCAAATCTGGCAGGGAATTGGTGGACAGATCGCAGCTGTACTCTCTTGACAGCCCGTCAAGGTGTGCATCGCTTCACAAACCTACTACACTATGCCGAATTGTCCAATTAGGATCGGTGCCACCCTGTGTCACGGTCGGCACGTCTTGCAGGCATCCTGCTCAGTCCATGCCGCGTGCAGCCTTTCAGCACGAGGGGTGGCCCGCATCTGAGAGCCAATGATGTGCATAATGTGAATGACGCATGTTGCGATATTGGCTGCTATGCTTAGTCTGCCATCGGGGGTGTCCCGAGACTTTATATTATATTTGTCACTTCCTTAGCTTGTTCACTGACTGAGGAGATATGTCGATTGTCCGTTAATACAACTGATTAACATTGACATATCGACATATCCGAGACACACCAAGCCAACAAGTCACCATATTAAGTGTCCAAGCACCGTACCAAGTATTGACCAAGTGCATGCCAAGTTGTGGGAGCGGATAAGGTCAGTTGAAAACATTCTGCAGGCTGCACGATATGCTCTAAATATAACTTCAAACCATAATTGTGCTTATGATAAACTGCGTTCTACAGTGCTTTGTCGGCTAGTTGTTCATGTCGCTAAGCGTACCAATTCAGCAGGTTCTGTATCCTATTGTTTCTACCCTGCACACGCGAGTAGACTCGCTCCGGCTTCTCTACCATACACACGCAAGGAGATTCGCTTCGGCTTCTCTACCGTACACACGCGAGTAGACTCGCTCCGGCTTCTCTACCATACACACGCGAGTAGACTCGCTCCGGTTTCGCTACCATACACACGCGAGGAGACTCGCTCCGGCTTTTCTACACTACACACGCGAGTAGACTCGCTCCGGCTTCTCTACCGTACACACGCGAGTAGACTCGCTCCGGCTTCTCTACCGTACACACGCGAGTAGACTCGCTTCGGTTTCTCTACCATACACACGCGAGGAGACTCGCTCCGGCTTCGCCCTCGCTCGTAGTAATTGGGCTACTATGACACTACCGGCTTCAAACAATATTCATGGTGGCTGATAAGGTTGTCTTACGTACGCGACAGGTAAAGCCTAGCCGCAGACAGCACACTACATGCAAGTGTTGACACAACTATGTGATAGTTGATGCCAGCCAATCAGTTGCCGTCATGCCCGGCTGAGGCCGGACCGCCAGTGGTCACGAGGACAGTGCCAGCCTCTAGCCGGACGACCCCAGCAGCCGCCGCCGCTCGTCCACACAGCCGGCGTTTACCTGGATGACGAACTGCTGCGCGACGAGCGCATAGCAAAGTCGAATCATGTAGCGGCCGCCTGAGCGCGAAGCGACGCCGGCTCAAGGATGTCGCCGCGTAACGGGACCGCCGGCCAGTACAATAGAGCAGCCGGCTGCAGGGTCTGCCGCCGCCGGCACCCGACCGGACAGACGGCCGGCTAACACCCAACGTGCTCCAGTTGTTTGGCTGAACGCCGAGCCCTCGTGCATAGTTCGTGATGCCTGCAGGGCCGTGGAGGGAGTCAGAAGTGCCAGTGTGATGCTGAGGGTGCTGGGTGTAAAGATTTGCTGCACCCAGTTGTTAGGTGCGATGCTTCGCTGTGCTGCTAGAGGAGTTAGGTGTGAGGTTCCGCCGTGATACTAGGGGAGTTAGGTATCAGTTCTCCCTGCGGTGCCCATGGGACTGGGTGTGCAGTGCCGCTGTAATGGTAACGGTAAGGATAGTGGATGCTTGCAGGGTACCACCGCAATGGTCACGGTTTCAATGTGAGATGCCGTTGGGAATTGACTGGGAATGTACCACAGTACCGCAGTTATTGATGAGCTGTGCATTGGATCTGGGTGTTGGCCAGTACTACAGAAGGCTGGGCTGGCCGGTACCAGAGATGGGTGGGTTGGCTGACATCATAGAATGTGAGTTGGTCGGTAACATAGAAGGTGAGTTGACCGGTACCAGATATCGGTGGGCTGGCCGGTACCACAGAAGGTGAGCTGGTCTGTATCATAGAATGTGAGCTGGCTAGTACCATATAATGTGAGCTGGCCGGCACCATGGAATGTGAGTTGGTCGGTACCACAGAAGGCTGAGTTGGCCGGTACCATAGAAGGTGGGCTGGCCGGTACCAGAGATGGGTGGGCTGGCCGGTACAAGAGATGGGTTGGCTGGCCGGTGCCGTAGAATGTGAGTTGGCCGATGCCACAGAAGTCTCGTCTGGCCGGTACCAGAGATGGGTAAGCTGCCGGTACCATATAATGTGAGTTGGCCGGTGCCACAGAAGGCTCGGCTGGTCGATACTGTAGAAGGCTGAGCTGGCCGGTACCAGGGGATGTCGCAATGTGTCGGCACCAGGCGGTCGCCGGCGGCCAGGGTGCGGCCGACACCAGCCTGCCAAGGCCAGTCCGATGGCGCGATAGATGAGCCGTCGCTCCTCGGCCGGATACGCCCTTGTGCCCGACGGGCGTGCCGGCTCGGCCGACGTGGTCAACGCCATCACGGGGATGGCTCCACCTGTGTCATGGTCATGGTACCCCCTGGGGTCCGGTACCACAGCTGTGTCATAATCACGGCACCCCCTGGGGTCCGGTACCACAGCTGTGTCATGGTCACGGCACCCCCTGGGGTCCGGTACTACAGCTGTGTCATGGTCACGGTACCCCCTGGGGTCCGGTACTACAGCTGTGTCATGGTCACGGTACCCCCTGGGGTCAGGTACCACAGCTGTGTCATGGTCACGGTACCCCCTGGGGTCCGGTACCACAGCTGTGTCATGGTCACGGTACCCCCTGGGGTCAGGTACCACAGCTGTGTCATGGTCACGGCACCCCCTGGGGTCCGGTACCACAGCTGTGTCATGGTCACGGCACCCCCTGGGGTCCGGTATCACAGCTGTGTCATGGTCACGGCACCCTCTGGGGTCCGGTATCACAGCTGTGTCATGGTCACGGCACCCCTGGTGGTCACGTACCCCTGGGGTCCGGTATCACAGCTGTGTCATGGTCACGGCACCCCTGGGGTCGTATGTCACGGCACCCCCTGGGGTCCGGTATCACAGCTGTGTCATGGTCACGGCACCCCCTGGGGTCCGGTATCACAGCTGTGTCATGGTCACGGCACCCCCTGGGGTCCGGTATCACAGCTGTGTCATGGTCACGGCACCCCCTGGGGTCCGGTACCACAGCTGTGTCATGGTCACGGCACCCCGTGGGGTCCAGTACTTAGTATTTCACTGAAAGAAACCCTTGGTGATGGGTCCGGCACGTGGTGCTTTGAAAATCTTGATGACTCCTTGTGCCCTGGTGACGCCTGATGTTTAGATTTCGCCACCTACTTTCATGGAGGGAGAACCATGGTATTCAGGTTTCGCTAGCTACTGGCACGGGCAGATGGCCCCTGGTGTCGTTGCCTTCTGGCACGGGCAGGTGACCCCAGTATAGGCTGCATCCTGCCTTGCAGCATGGCCCAAGATGAACTTGTTCTGATGCTTTTGTGCTATTCTGTCGATGTTACTGTGGTTTGGATGCTTACTGCGTCGTCCAAAGCGATGCTACTCCACCAATGTTATTGCTATTGTATCGATGAGATTAGAATATTAACAGGTTCGAGACAATACCCGTCCAATGCTATTCTTGCCGTCGCGATGTTATTGCTACTGTTTCCACATTGGTGCTAAGATTGTATTGCTACCGTCTATACCTTGCTCTCTACATTAATGGCATGCCATATTGGCATGGCATCAATACAACAAATTCAAAATGGGTCTACTCCTGAGATCTGAGTATTCCCCTTTTTCTCCACAGACGATTTATGGGTTAAAGCAATGCAACATACAGTACGTCAAGGGCCAAAAACACCTACTGAAGAGTGCATAACCTAACATGAAATGCGAGCTTCATTTGAACAGGTTGGACCTGTTCTGTGAAGGCAGCAAGGCAGGCAGGCAGGCGGACCTTGTCTGGCAGCCACAAGCGACTAATTTAGACCTTAGGCTTAGACCTCAGTTTCATAGCAGGGAGACAGATGTTGCAAATAAGGTTGTGTGGTTTGCTTGCACAAACGTTGTAAAGCATAAAACACGGCAACATTTTGCGACCTGAGCTTCAATCGCCAATTTCTGAAACCATTTAACAAAATTATCCTTGTTGCCTTGGAACATATGGCGGCAATCATGTGCTTTGAGGTGTGTGGCGTTGCCGCTTTTCAAAACCCTCACAACGCGTTGCAACGTGGTGGTTGTCATTGTTAGTTGCCGTAACGGTCCTTTGTCACTTCTCTTTCGGGCCATGTGTGCCACTTCAGCAATACGTCAGCGCGGTTACAGTGCGGGAAATTACGGTAAGGTATACATATACATGCTAGTTTGAGAGGCAAGTGCGGCCAATGATGGTGAGGTAATTACATACCAGTTTGAGAGACAATTGCAGGCAATGATGCCCTCCTGCTTCCACGCCAAAAGAGTGAATGCATTCTTGACTAAGAACATAACCAACCAACACGTAAGACGGCGTTTTGCATGGTAGCTAGCGGACCATTAGTAGAGAACACTCACGACATTTTCCTGGTGAAGTCTGTCCATAGCCTTGACTGCTGGAGTGTTCAGGATCAGAGAGGCCGCACCGTTGGCCTGACCATCAATGGCTGACGCAGGAAGCACGTGAGATGGTCAGGCCAGCAGGCTACGGTGGCTGACGCATAGAGCATTGGGGTCAGGGGGCATTCCACGTTGGCTGACGCAGGGAGCATGTGTGTGTGGGAGGGCTCAGGGGGCATTATATGGTGGCTGACGCAGGGAGCATGTGTGTGTGGGAGGGCTCAGGGGGCATTATATGGTGGCTGACGCAGGGAGCATGTGAGGGGGGGGGGTGAGAGAGAGCATGCGGGATGGCCAGGGCGGAATTCTACACGAGTGGACTGGCCACTCCTACCTGTCGGACAGCCATGGCATCCCTAGCAAATGGTTGTCAGCTAAATCAGACGTAGGTAGACAGCAGATATTACGTAAGGCACGTCAGCCAGTTTACAGCACACGTGCTGGGTTGTGTTTATCAACTGCGCTGCTGGTAGTCGAGCTCCGGAGACCGCTGGTAATTACATTAAGGTAATGACAGAGAGTCATGTTATATTGCGCTAGTTAAGTTAAGTATCCATCGCAGTCGCAAACCAACGGGGAGCAGGACTACAACGCTGCACTTCGCATTTAAGCTCGATGGAGCCATTTTTTTCACGTGGGGAAAATG
The DNA here is from genome assembly GCA_034440615.1 of Ashinkailepas kermadecensis. Lineage (NCBI taxonomy): Eukaryota > Metazoa > Arthropoda > Thecostraca > Neolepadidae > Ashinkailepas > Ashinkailepas kermadecensis. Next base: position 77,758 of record JAOTOM010003864.1, read on the forward strand.
CAATAAAATGCATAGTTCACTTCACCTCCTTTCCAACAGTTTGGTGCGGCATTGGGTTCTACGACATGGAACGCAGATGCTGCCTGTGTGCACAGCTTAGTTATTTCCAGAGGGGTTCCGATCCAGTCGGCAGGCTTCTGCGTGACAAGAACTACGGCTCAATCCTCAATCGCTGAAACATAAAAGGCTGCAATCAAATCCGCAATCCACTATCCAATCATTTTATATAAATTTTATAAAGTCATGACGAGGAACACGAAACATAAATACTTAGTAGGTTATGACCTTCATCTCCACAATCGAATGGCTAGGTCATAACCAAACCATTATACGCTAAGTTAGACGAACTTGATGTAAAACACGTTAATGTAATTTTAAGTTGTCCATTATGGAGGAAAGCGTCATTGCACGCTAACAATCCGAACTAATTTGCATGATATGATGTAACCAGTCTTCGCTCTGTTACGCGGTGTGCATTATTCGACCTGCATGTGCGAATGGTGGAATCCCCCCCCCCCCCCATGATATCTCGAAAACCGACGCTAAAAACAATTCAAAAGATAACGGAAGCATAATTTCGTGATCAATTGATGTGTCTAAGACGTTCAAAGATGCACAGAGGTAGACTTAAGAATTCACGCTAAAACGAATATTTAACTCTCATTGAACAAAGCACTGCTGCTGATAATGATGATCATGACATTGAGTCTCGTTGTGCGTAATTTGGATTTACATGTATATGTGCTTAAATCATTACCGAAGCCCATTTCTACCATTTACCTATGTTAAATATGTGCTTAATAAAAACACAGTTAGATTATAAAACTTGAGGTTGCTCCACAGCTTTTAACTGTAATGTTTCCACACGACCACTGATATTTGAAAAGCGAACAATCTGATTGCAGAATTGGAACGAAACATAAATCATTTGAAGAACCCGGCAATGCTAAATGTGATGAATTCAGCAAACATTGCAGCAAGCATGGTTGACGCGTATGGTTCAGCGTTAAAATCCGAGATTGCTGGCGGTGTTCAGCCGAGTATTGGAAGGGCTCGAACTTTTCAAATGAGATGATAACCTTCATTCGTGCTGATATGTTTCTTGCGGTAGCTGAAACAATCTGTGTGGTCAGATATATGTTACAGAATCATACACCAATTCGGGAAAGGTTTGAGTACATGTATTCCTTATACGAAGTGTCCCTATTATCCCGAAGTGTTCTCTGTATTGGTATTCACGTATTGAAGTCCAGCAGTATGTTGCCGACTTGCTATTAGTGTTACCATTAATATGTACGAATTATTCACGTCTCAACAGACACAGAGACCGGCATAGGAAAGAGATAAAGCGAGATAGGCGATGCGGTAGAAATCAAAATCCTCCTACATGCACATGGATATCATGTTTCTCTCGATCTTGACACCATATAACTTCTGAACATATCGGTCAGAAGGGAGCATGGCAGCTTTTCCCGGCACCGTTCCTCACTGATTATACGACAGCTATGTCGTGGGCTACATGGGCTACTTTAAAGCTGTTTCGGAACAGTGAAACACCAGGACAGCCGGACGATGTCCAAGTCGTGCCGGAACCGCGGCGGCTGCAGTGAATTGTCCTGAAGTGCGGGACGAAGGACGTCCGCCTCATTACCGCGTGGCCAGCGTGACGATCGGCGCGCCTGCGAGGTCACACGCGCCTGGTCCGGCGGCGGCGCGCCACCCGCAGGAAAGGGGGCGCAGCGAGCCGCGGACACTTTCGCACCCGTCGCCGGCCGGCCAAAGACCCGCGCCTCCGACCGCCGACACCGTGTTTGCTCCAGAAGTGAAACGTCGCCGGCGGGCGCGTGCCGACCGTGGCGCCGGGCGACGTCCTTGGTGGCGAGGCGCAGTGCACAGGCCGGCAATCGGGCCGCGTTCTCAGGGAAGAGATTAGGGCGGCGGCCGTGGCCGGCGGCCGGCGCGCGGACGGCGCCGACGCGGTCCGCTTCACTTCCGTTTGTGGCGCGGCGTTTAGCGCGTGTCCAGCGCTCGGCGCGGCAGCTTCCGCGTGCGCGCTGCGTCAATGCACCGCCCGCCGCGCATGATTTGCTGGTGATCACCGCAGGCCCGTGTCTATGGGGAAGCGTTGGGAAAACCGGCACAAGTTATAGTGGATGGGGTACACTAATAATATGCATGATGACATGACGCCAACTAATCGCACTTCCCGGCGGAAACGCGTGCCCGCATCAGCTTGCGTGATCAGGGATCGGCAATTTATTCACGCGTACAGCAAAGACATGCCATCATGTCGGTCATCATCACGCGATATTATTCCGGCGAGGCGTCTAGTGCTGCAAAAACGTCTTACAATCAGCTGCAGTTCCTGTGTTGACTACCGCTCCGGGGAGCATCACTGTTGGCAATGGGAGGAAGCGACGCCCGCCAATGTCAATCGTTTTTGCCGCCAGCACGCCGAGTAGTGAGTGATGATGCCTGAATTGCACTCCAGACAGTGACTAAACAACAGGTGATTTATTCCTGTCGCAACAGATCCAAATGGACACACGCTCAGCTGAACCGGCAATACCGTTGGAGACAGGGATGTGGATTTCGGACAGACGGCGGAGGAAGAAACATTTGCGATACAAATATCACTTGATAAATGGAGCGGTGGGTGATGTCACCCACTCCCCGCTCCAATGTAGATTGTAACTTGTAATCTTAACTTGTATCCACCTGCTGAATCTTCGGCTTAGCCTGGTCACGCCGGTATGAAAGGACATTAATACCTATATATTAACCCTCGCCGGTACAGGGGGTTGTTGCAATCCCCTCTCCTCCAAGGATTTTGGCGGCCGCGCAAAACCTATTATGCTAGGCTATGCTTAGCATACCGTATAAAGCACTACTTGCTGACCTCATAGTGCCAAAACATTGAAGATGTCGTGCCAGGTCACTGACCTATGACGTCATGATGGGGTATATGTTGGGACCGTTTTTCTCCAAACTTGCGAATTACCGGCAATGGATTTCACGTATTACCACCAAATCAACAATGGTGGGTGTGGTAGAATAATGGAAAATTCAGCTAACCTGACTTCATAGGTCATTTACTTATCCAATAAATGTAATCCTAGGTCATTGACCTAACTTGATTTTAGATGGCCTTTTTCGGGCTGGGGGTTACCATGGGATTAACTTGGATGCTAAAGCTGAATGTTGCAACTAATTTATATAGATAATAGTATTTCTGGCACTATTCTGGAACCCTCTCAAATGAGATCAACAATTTGACGTCATCTGACCTCTTGTCTGTGGGTTTAAATGTAACAATCGCACATGGTTCTTATGCCGAGATACTGACCAGCGCGATTATCAACAGCTAAAGAATTATCGCCCACAGTCTCTGCTAATGTAGTTTACTACCGTTTCTACACAGGGAAGGATTGAAGGTAAAGCTTCAATTTTTAGACAAACTGGCATTTACGTAACTTGACAGGCCACGTGGTAACTAAAAAAATAAAGAAAATAAGGTGTAATTCGTGAGATGACGTGATATGTAAGACGCTGGTCTTTTTCTTGCAGGTCTCTCCCTCCGTTTAGAAATGCAAGGGAAGTCGAAACATCCTCCCATGCACTTGCGAAATGTCGTAAAGGGGCGTTGAATAAAATGTACGAAATTTATCCGCTTTCACTGCCCCGCCCCTCCCAAGCCCCCCACTCAATTAGTTGCAGATTTAATTTTCCGTGGTCGCCATGATTTTCACAATTTGTTCACAATTCCGTTATCCTTATGATTTTAATGACTGTCTTTATCCCCTGTCGTGATTTTCCCCATAAGCTGGAAGAAGAAAAATCAGAAATCGGACTGTATCAGAAAAAAATGAACGCCTTCCTCTTCTCAGTCAACAAAGTCCTCCCTTTCCCTTTGCATATTTGCGCCTTCCTGACACAGGGAGATTACTCTCAAACATAATTTTAGCGTGAGGGCACTTTGAAACCACAGCCTCAGCAATTTTCCAATTATTCGTTTTTCAATCGACCTATTGAGCACCTTAAAAAAATACAATAAGAGATATAACAAATGCGATTTCGTGCCTTAATGTCGAGGGCATGCAAGCTGAATATTTAGCCTAGTACTATGACATGCACAAAGCTCAAGATCACCGATTAATTTAAGTATCATGAAGTACATGTGCAGTTAATTGTTAAATAAAGCTGATGATTTCCGAAATAGATTGTGCCCAATAAACGTTAGTGAGTGACACAAAGCAAAGGGAAATATTTCCTTTTGTGGTTCGATTAGAAATATCTTTATTATCTGCAACATCCTATGATATATTCCATTACACATATTCTCATGCCAGCAGTAATGTAAATACGTCCCTAATATAATAGGGGGACGACACGACGAGGACAGGACTCGGCGATCAGTTCCAATGTAAGTACGTCCCTAATATAATAGGGGGACGACACGACGAGGACATGACTCGGCGATCAGTTCCAATGTAAGTACGTCCCTAATATAATAGGGGGACGACACGACGAGGACATGACTCGGCGATCAGTTCCAATGTAAGTACGTCCCTAATATAATAGGGGGACGACACGACGAGGACATGACTCGGCGATCGTTCCAATGTAAGTACGTCCCTAATATAATAGGGGGACGACACGACGAGGACATGACTCGGCGATCAGTTCCATGTAAGTACGTCCCTAATATAATAGGGGGACGACACGACGAGACATGACTCGGCGATCAGTTCCAATGTAAGTACGTCCCTAATATAATAGGGGGACGACACGACGAGGACATGACTCGGCGATCAGTTCCAATGGCACCTGAGCTGTTGTTTTCGAATGGCTATTCAATTGTGTCTGTGAAATGTCCTTGCTTATTTTGGCATTCTGCTTAATCCGGCATTCAAATATTATATTAGTAACCTGAACCGTGCAGAGGCATGCCGAAATCTGGGGTGCAGAGGCATGACAAAATCTGGGGTTCGTAATCTTAATCTAATGAATTTGAATACGGAATATGGAAATGGCTTCTTTAACATCTAAGTTAATCACGCAAGCCTACAGCTAATATTTCGAGTATTAACCCCATTCATAAGAACAGATAAATGAAAGATGAACATCTTACATGTTTTCTCAGGACAACTGGCTGCATGGCAAACGGAATAGTAAATAACCCCCGTCCAGGGCCTCGGATGGCATGTTACCTCCAGTTGGCATGCCACTCGAGTCCTTGCAACAAACTACTCCCTTCTATCAGGCACGAATCACAGACGGGTGCCAAGTCTGTGTGAATCGAGCCTTAATCTTTATCCATTTACAACTTAATGAGATCGTGACTTACAGGTGTTGGAAATGCCGTTTCGAGCGCGACCACCCATAGCTTTCGCGGCACTTCAGTACACGGGCGACACAGGACTGAGTGAAAGTTTGATGTAAATGTCTGCTGGTGACTAGAAACATTTTGAGCAGGACGAAACCGATCTGACATACAAGCTCAGGATGCAAAATATACCCAATCATACATCATGTTCACGTTGCACCACAATTACCTTCACTTCACTTCTGGGCCTTCTGGACCACAGCTCGGCCTAGCATTTGTACTGTCATGCAGATAATTTCGAACACCAATCCATCATCTGGCATTCAACCGGCAATGATTCATAATAACGGCAGTTACGGCCAGGAATCTGCTAAATTACCATAACCTGCAACATATGTGTCCGAAAAGATCTGCACACACTCACACCAACACGCACACGCACACGCACACGCACACGCACACGCACAGACAAACAGACAGACAGAAAGGCACACAGACGGACAGACAGACAGAGAGACAGGTACACATACAGACAGACAGATAGGCAGACAGACAGACAGACAGACAGACAGACAGACAGACAGACAGACAGACAGACAGACAGACAGACAGACAGACAGACAGACAGACAGACAGACAGACAGACAGACAGACAGACAGACAGACAGACAGACAGACAGACAGACAGACAGACAGACAGACATACAGACAGACAGACAGACAGACAGACAGACAGACAGACAGACAGACAGACAGACAGACAGACAGACAGACAGATAGACAGACAGACAGACATACAGACAGACAGACAGACAGACAGACAGACAGACAGACAGACAGACAGACAGACAGACAGACAGACAGACAGACAGACAGACAGACATACAGACAGACAGACAGACAGACAGACACACATACATGCAGATACACAGACATACAGACATACAGACACACATACATACATACATACAGACACACACATACACACATACACACATACAGACACATACACACATACAGACACATACACACATACACGCAGACACACATACATACGTGTACACACAGACGCACACACAACACACACACACAGACATAGACACAGACACATACATGCACAGACACAGACACACACATACAACACACAGACACAGACACATACAGACACGCACAGACACAGACACAGACACAGACACAGACACAAGCACAGGCACAGACACACAGACACAGGCGCACACATACACAGACACACATAGACACATGCACACACATACACAGACACATGCAGATACACATGGATACGTATACATACGTATATATACTATATATATATATATATATATATATATATATATATATATATATATATATATATATATATAATTATTATTGTCATATATATATGTAAAGGTATATACTTGCAGGTCATGGGGGATGTAGCTGATAGAGAGAGAAGTCTTGCAAACACCTCACAGTCAGCAAACTAGGGGTAGCAGTAGATCAAGGGGGCAGAGTGGTAGCTCATCCAGAGATGATAGAGCTACTCAACATGAAAAAGCCAAAGAGGGTTATGGAACTTTTGTTAAGTGTATGATGCTTAATGCTCAGAGCATTCGATCCAAATTTGATGAGTTCAAGTGTTATGTTGCTGAGGAGAAACCAGATTTTGTTTGCATTACTGAGGCATGGGTCAGTGAGGGATATTTTGGGGATAACTTGCAGGACTATGAGATCCAGGGATACAATATGTTTTCATACAATAGGGGTCCAGCAGTGAAAGGGGGTGGTGTAATGCTCTATGTGAATAGCTTATACAGTTCCCGGAAAGTAGCAGATGGGGTAAAAAATGTGTCTGTGGAGTCCATTTGGTTTGATGTTGCTGTGGGAAGAGGCAACAGCAATAAACTGAGGATTGGAGCTTTGTGTAGATCAGGAACCTTGCCAGATTCTCAGCAACTGGAGCTCGATAAGGTGATTTGTGAGGAAATCAGTAGAAACTTTCAGAGGAAATGCCTTATTCTTGTTGACTTTAATCTAAAAGGATATGAAAATGTTGGTGTTGGCTCCCCATCATGTAAACTGTTTAGGAAATGCCTTGAAGAGGACTTGTTCTTACACCAGTTTGTAATGGAACCAACCAGGCAGGGCTCATTCTTGGACCTTGTCTTCTCAGATTTAGGTGATTTAGTTCAAGACTTGACTGTAGGAGAAACTCTGGGAAGAAGTGACCATAACATAGTGTGATTTAAGGTACAAATAGCAGGGACAATCAAGGATAACTTGGCAAAGATTCCAAATTTTAACAGGGCAGACTTTGACTCCATGAGGAGGCTTTAAGTGCCATAAAATGGGAAGAATAATTTTGTTATTTAAATGCCTGTGAAATGTGGGAAAAGTTCAAATCTTACTTGAGGGAAATTCAGATTAGACATGTCCCCCAAAAGCAAAGGCGCAAAAGAAGGGTAGAAAAGCCAACTAAGAAAGCCAACTAAGGCTAAGAAAGATGCATTTAGAGTATTTAAGGAAGCTTCAAATATCGTAAATCTAAGGTCGTATCAAAAAGCTAGAGATGCTGTGAAGCAGAAAACCAGAGCAGTAAGGCGGGCAAAAGAATTGGATTTGGCTAGGAACTGTAATGGGGACAGTAAAAAGTTCTTTAGTTTCTACAAGCTAAGTAAAGTTTCAAGCACAATTGGTCCACTGGAAGTAAATGGGACTATATTGAGTGAGGATGGTGAGATGGTTGAGGAGCTGAGCAAGCAGTTTAAATCAGTGTTTATCGTGGAGGATGTGACAAATTTGCCAACCGTGAACCACAGTTCAGTGACAGGTGATCAGATACACAATGTTGATTTCATTGATAGTGATGTTGTTTTCAATTATATCAGAAAAATAAAGCCAAACAAGGCAGCAGGACCTGATGGAATTTATGCTAGGGTATTGCGGGAAGCTGAAAAGGAACTGGCAATTCCACTTAGTATAATATTTTGTAGATCAGTTTCACAAAATGACATTCCAACAGATTGGAAAAGGGCAAATGTAGTTCCTATTTTCAAGAAAGGAGAAAGAGGGGAAGTTGAAAATTATAGGCCAGTAAGCCTCACATCCCTAGTCTGCAAGGTACTCGAATCAATTATCAAAGATAGAATAGTTAGTTTTCTGGACGGAAACAGATTGATTCAAGATACTCAACATGGGTTTAGAAAAGGGAGATCGTGTCTCACAAATCTCTTGGACATTTTAAATTTTGCTATAGAACAATTTGATCAGGGAAATCAGGTTGATGAAGCATGTCTTGACTTTAGTAAGGCCTTTGACAAGGTACCCCATAAACGGTTAATGATGCAGCTTCAGGTCCATGGCATTGCAGGTAGCATCCTAAAATGGATTGAGTTGTGGCTTTCAAATAGACAGCAGAGAGTGATGCTTAATGGTACAAAGTCATCATGGCAAAATGTTCTTAGTGGAGTCCCTCAGGGGTCGATACTGGGGCCACTGTCGTTCATTATATTTGTGAATAGCATTGAATGTGGCCTAAGCAGTAAGGTTTTGAAATTTGCGGATGATTTGAAGATCTTTAGGGCAATAACAGGGCACAATGAGCAGGTTTTGCTGCAGAACGATTTAGACGAGCTTGTGAAGTGGTCCGAAAAATGGCAAATGAAGTTTAATTTTGATAAGTGCAAAGTCATGCATGTAGGTAGGCAGCATATGAAGGCGCCATACTTGATGGATGGCCAAGTACTATCTGTGACTCAGCAGGAGAAGGACTTAGGTGTTATTTTGAACACAAAATTGTGGGCATCAGAACAGACCAAAGAAGCCAGGAAGAAGGCACTAAGAATGCTTGGGGCGATACAGAGGAATGTGTCATACAAAAGTGAGGAGGTCATCAGGAAGCTTTCTGTGCATATGTCAGGCCACATTTGGAATACTGTGTCCAAGCTTGGTCCCCTAGTTATGAGAAAGATTGTTGGCTTTTAGAGAGAGTACAAAAGAGGGCAACACAAATGGTTAATGGTATAGGCAACCTGGCATATGAGGAAAGATTGAAGAAATTGAATATGTTTTCACTAAGATATAGAAGGCTGAGAGGAGATCTCATCGAGGTTTTTAAATTTGTTCATGGTCAGGAACAAGGATATCTCAGGGAAATGTTTGAATTTAACAGAAATGATGCAATTAGAGACCATCAATTCAAAATTAAAGTTAATCAAAGCAGGACAAGGTTAAGACAGTCTTTCGTCACCAACAGGGTAGTAGAACACTGGAACCAGCTGCCAGGAACAATTGTCAGTAGCAACACACTGAGCATCTTTAAAAACGGCATAGACAATCATCATAAGAATAGGGGGCTTGTTTTTCTGTATTCCAGGGAGGGTTGATTGACAGATTTGGTGGGCAATGGTTCAGTGTACAAAGTGCAACCAAGAAGGGCCCTTGTGGCTCATAGTTGCACTGATCTTTTATGTCTTTATGTCTTTATGTCTTTATAAAATATACGGAAAATGTGAAACAAAAATGTCGGTTATAGTTCGGTTGTTCAGGCCGTTTCAATGTTGACATCTCCTTGAACATGAATCTGCACCGTGAACCGGACCGAACCTTTAGCCAGGCAGTGTGGAAATAAATATCACATAAATATCATCCTGTTTTCAACACGTGTTCGAAGGTCTATTCACCGTAACTGCTCTATGTCCGGCTCCATTTACAGGCGGTTGTGCCCATCAATGCGATTAAATCTGTGAAACTTGGTAAAAAGACATGTTGAATAGGTCGATGGGACCGTTTGTTCATACAGGGAAATGAACACATGGGCGGAGCTACCCATGTACTTGGTAAGGACATGCCCACAATGGATTCGCTTTGCTTTTTATTGTAACATATACATGTTTTATTATTTGCATATATAATAATACATATTATTGTATATATGTTATATACGTGCATATTAATAATAACGCTAATTCATATAAGGTGAATTACCTCCCATGCTCACCTCAGTGTCTGGGTATGCCATTGTAAGAGTATTTTCGGATGATACCAGTCTAGCTTTTTCAAATACCTGTATAAGTTTACGTATACGTTGTTAACGTTCAGGGACACCAGCTTCCTATTTTCATGCTCAATTGAGTGTCGTCAAACTCCGAAATTTGTCATCACCAACTTGTTGCATCAGGCAGCGCTATTGCCCCTTTTCCATGATTTTGACGTTTGAAAGAATTGAATGGAACTTTTCGATTAGTTTTTAGCTAATATGAAAGGAATCCGGCAGTAAATTACAACAATAAAACGCCCTGTCTAGCAAACACGAGCCAGCTGATATTACCCCATATTTGCCCCGATGACTGCGCCATTGACATTTTTCGATGCTTCGAGTGTTCATCATGTAGTTCACGCTAATACGAGTTGTTTGAGCCCACTCCCGAGTCTCTAGGACGTGTGGTTTCCAAGATCTCATTTAGCTCCAGAAAAGCCAAACAGGAATGGGGTTAAGAGGGAGATAACTACGAAGTATCTTAATGTCAAATATACTTGTCTAATTTAAGTATATCGTCTTTCATATTCACCACTAGCCACACCTCCAGTCCGTTCGAATTTTACTTCCAGATAAGATCAGGCATGAGTTGTTTTAATGAGCTGGGAACTACAAGTAGACTACAAGAACATTCACTTCAGCAATATCTTCCAAGTGCACACGTATAGACATACACACACATACACACATGCACATACAGACAGACACACACACACACACACACACACACACACACACACACACACACACACACACACACACACGGCCCGACAGGTGGGATATGTCGGTTTCTACTAGCAGGTGCTAAGCGATCCAGAGCGATTCGTTAGTACCAGTCAGAGGGCGTGACGCCTGCCAGACGGATGTGATTGGGAGCGGTGTCAGCACACCGCATCGCTTAGGTGAGCCTGTGCAGCCCGCACAGGTGCGGCTGAAGCGTGGAGACGGATCACACCGCGTCGCTTAGGTGAGCCTGTGCAGCCCGCACAGGTGCGGCTGAAGCGTGGAGACGGATCACACCGCGTCGCTTAGGTGAGCCTGTGCAGCCCGCACAGGTGCGGCTGAAGCGTGGAGACGGATCACACCGCGTCGCTTAGGTGAGCCTGTGCAGCCGCACGGTGCGGCTGAAGCGTGGAGACGGATCACACCGCGTGCTTAGGTGAGCCCGTGCAGCCGACGGTGCGGCTGAAGCGTGGAGACGGATCACACCGCATCGCTTAGGTGAGCCCGTGCAGCCCGCACAGGTGCGGCTGAAGCGTGGAGACGGATCACACCGCATCGCTTAGGTGAGCCTGTGCAGCCCGCACAGGTGCGGCTGAAGCGTGGAGACGGATCACACCGCATCGCTTAGGTGAGCCTGTGCAGCCCGCACAGGTGCGGCTGAAGCGTGGAGACGGATCACACCGCATCGCTTAGGTGAGCCCGTGCAGCCCGCACAGGTGCGGCTGAAGCGTGGAGACGGATCACACCGCATCGCTTAGGTGAGCCTGTGCAGCCCGCACAGGTGCGGCTGAAGCGTGGAGACGGATCACACCGCATCGCTTAGGTGAGCCTGTGCAGCCCGCACAGGTGCGGCTGAAGCGTGGAGACGGATCACACCGCGTCGCTGTAGGCGGATCACACCGCGTCGCTTAGCTCAGCCTGTGCAGCCCGCACAGGTGCGGCTGAAGCGTGGAGACGGATCACACCGCATCGCTTAGGTGAGCCTGTGCAGCCCGCACAGGTGCGGCTGAAGCGTGGAGACGGATCACACCGCGTCGCTTAGGTGAGCCTGTGCAGCCCGCACAGGTGCGGCTGAAGCGTGGAGACGGATCACACCGCGTCGCTTAGGTGAGCCCGTGCAGCCCGCACAGGTGCGGCTGAAGCGTGGAGACGGATGGACTCGGCGAGCACTCGACGCTCTTGTGAAGTGTGGAGACAGATCAACTCGGCAAACACTCGACGCTCTTGTGAAGCGTGGAGACGGATGGACTCGGCGAGCACTCGACGCTCTTGTGAAGTGTGGCCGGGGTTCCATGGGGCACTCGGCTCGGAAGCCCGGCTGATCTCGACGCCTCTCAAGTGTCGAATAATATTATCGAGTGTGATAAGCAACAGTGCTCTGGCATCGGGTGTGCTCTGGCATCGGGTGTGCTGTGGCATCGGGTGTGCTCTGGCATTGGGTGTGCTGTGGCATCGGTGTTTGTGTTTGTACTGCTTAAGAGTTAATTTGTAATAGTTCACTAGTTCGGGTTGTGAACTAATGCTTCAGCATACTCTGCTGCGCGAATTAACAGGCAGGTGTGGAGAGAGAAAAAAAAACTGCATATGCGATACATAGCTAATGCTGTTCATCGTATATTCCTTAGTCGAACATACTTTCGACCACGATAACCCGTAGGTGAGGCCAGTCTACAGAGAGCTATCTTATTCCGTCAGCTTCGAAAATGAAGGCGTGGATTGGAAATATGGCGTCCAGTCGATTGCTACCGTGCTTCTTCTGATATAGGCATGCGAGATCCATGTGGGATCAACAGGTACGAGTGTCGGGATCTCATACACAGCCATTTTCTGTCAGTGGCTAAAACTTCATCGCGGATTTTCGAGGAGTTGTCCACAATGCAGCAAAGTTCATTTACGATAACTAGCGACACTATGTTTTCATACAACTAATAGCCAAATGATGGCACTGTCTTCTTCCAGTCTTAGAACAAAGCATGCAGAGAGCGTTGGGCCTGCGAAACGAAACTTAGCAGATAATTTCGCACAGGTGGCTGTGATGACGTCATGCCGACCATGCTTCCAGATTATGCCATGGCTACTGGCTAGTGTGTGCGTTCTGACTACCATCCTGAAAGGCTGAAAAGTGGTTCTTTCCAGGAGCACCCCTCCCCCGGGATCGAGCAATCCTTATTAATTCACGACCGTACCCGTGATTATCACTGGCTTCGGTTCCACTATAAAATGTCAGTCAATTACCTGATCCAATGTGCTCGTTTAATATCGAAGTGACCCTGGGGCGACGCGATATAGTCGATTTCTTCGCATTTATTTCGAACAGTGATGACGAAAGTAAGAACTCAGATCGTTTTAGTTAAACAAAATTAGAATTGTATGTGCTAAGCGGACATGAAGAGAATAGGCCAAACCCGAGCATTACTTGCGTGTGAAGATGCAGAGTGACGTGAACTGAGCAAAGAGAAGCAGTTGCCGCACATCTAGCCAAATTGGCTACATACACGCAAATAGCCCTGTACTCTCATTGAATTAGTCAGCTTTTGGTGAAATAGGCTATCTTCGCGTGCAAACTACATTGGGTAATTGGCCGTAAAGCCGGCAGTCGTTACATGGCGTGGTAACGCCCTCCACTGGCCATATATACGCACTGCACGACCATACACATGGCCGAACGGGCCGCTCAATTAAAACAGAACCACAATCGACTCCCTCTCAGCCACAGGACATAACTCGCATTGGCTTGACCTGTTTTGCTCTTAATCATTGAAACACTTCACGCATGTACATGAGTATTCATGTGCAAAGCTCACACGTAAATCGTACAGTGTTGAATATAATCTTCCTTTATGCATTGCTGACCAACCTTGGATACCTCTATCCCCATCCCCATCCCCTAAACAAAAACACTGCGCCTTGATGGATTCATCGGCACTGGAAATGACACCAGATCAGCCCTCTACACAGTGGTTTACCGACGGCAGTGATAAGCAGCGTACAGGACTGGCTAGGCTCACGTACACTGACGCAACACATTTCAGGCGGGAAAGCAAATGCGGTTGAGTGCATCTGCATCGGAATGAGACATCACAGATCATTGTTGGTGGTGGCATTTCGTCACCTCTGGCGCCGCCAATCGGAACCAGGCGCCGCCACCACCGGTGGAAATACGCCAGACGGCGCGCCAGGGTACAGTTAGGTGGTGATTTTCAGATCAGTCAACTTCATCGGCGGCATTCCCTTGGCACACAGGTGCAGGCTAATTTAAGACCTGAGGAAGGCCAAAGCCAGCACATGGTGACTTTTCGCTTGAGTTCCCACGACAGCTAGGAACGGCATTGCCACATGTCTGTTGGGTAAACCAGGGGAGAAATGGCAATTTAAGTTGCATATATGAGGGACATAGTAGTAAGTCTGGAATTTATCTTTTTATGTTCTGCTATCGCCACGAAGAACCCTTCAAAATGGCTCTAACTGGAATATCGTGTTGGTTCATACATGTACGTCCAGAGCAGATCCTATCGAGCTCCGTGATGTTTGTCTTGTGAAACTGCCGACAATATAGTGGAAAGTGAGATTACCTCGCAACCGCGGATGGCGTCTATTTCAAATATTGCCAGCTGCTTCAGATTTCGGCTTGTCCGCGACAATTCAGCGTCAAGGAGCGACAACGCCACATGGCTCAGGCAGAAACTCGGACTGGATCGAGTACGAAGACAGCGAGAAGTGACCTCATGCTCATATTACAACGTAAACTAGAACCGAATTAGCACTGGATGTATTTCGGCCACGGGCCTTCGCCAACAGTAACCATTTTGTTTAAAAGAAACAAAAACACAAACGTCACGCCTGACATCCAATCAACATCAGCCCACGGCATACTTGTGCTGCATTGATGATATCTTCGGTATTTGGACGCAAAGTTCAAAAGCACTGGGCGCTTGTTTTCATTTTCTCAACGACTTCCATCCCTCCATACAATTTCCCATGGACCAAAGTGACCAGCCTAGTAGACAACAAACTCCTTTCCTGGAAGCACAAGGTCATCAACAAGGGCGATACCTAAACAACAGAACTATACGTTGGTGGTGTCCAGAATCAATCCATTCTTTTAAGCATACCCCATCCAGACGAAAAGATCGGTTATTATATATATACATACGCTACACACACACACACACACATATATATATATATATATATATATATATATATATATATATATGTAGATCAATACGCATATTCATATACGTACATATATATATATATATATATATATATATATATATATATATATATATATATATATATATATATATATATATATATACGCACAGATATTGAGAGCCAAGCGTGTCGGATCTAGCGCCGATGCTCAAAACCGAGGCATGCAAGCAATCGGAACTTCGCTTCTTGCAAGCAACCATCAACTCAACATGATCAAAACAGCAATGTCTCAGGTAACGCACCCCATGAGAAGTACACAAACGCGATGTTCGAACCCCAGAGACAACACAACTTGAACTTCAACCTCCCCTACATAGATGATAAGCTCACCAAATATAACAGCGGCTATCAAAGCTTCAACGTTACCATTATGCGTGGCATAGAAGAGTAGCAACACACTATCAGAAACTGACCAAATCCACTCTCAATCCATACCGATGTCCTGCCAGGAACAGAAAGTGTCATTGCTGCCTGGTGGGACTTATGGGCAGATGCCACACGCGGAACTCTGTGTATCTCATCATCTGCCAGCTGTGCCGACCCTTGGACATCACGTATATAGGAGAAACAAAACGCATAGTTAGAGACATATTTAATAAGCAAATAAGAGACGCCAAAAACAGCTCTCTCTCTCTCTCTCTCTCTCTCTCTCTCTCTCTCTCTCTCTCTCTCTCTCTCTCTCTTATATATATATATATATATATATATATATATATATTATCTCTCTCTCTCTATATATATATATATATATCTACCTGGCTCTCTCCTTCGGTCTCGCTCTCTTTCGCTCTTGGTTTTGCTCTTGTTCTTGCTCTTGCTCTTCTCTCTCGCATACACTTACAAGTGCGCCCATGCATACACTATATAATCACAAGCAAAAGTACCGATCAGCCACTTTGTGACGGATTAGCCGACTGCGCCTCTGAGAGATTGACTACTGTTCATGGTATCCTGAATCGTGAACTGATGTGAATATGAAGGGATTGCGTACATCTTGATATGGGCTAATGTTCCGTGTGTACATGCATTTTGTTGGTTTGCATCTTTTATGTAGGGTGAGAATAAAAGAGAATCACTTTGCCTAGTCAAGAGATACACTTGGCGTGTGTTTTTTGGCTCTTTTAAACCGAATGGTTACTGTTGAGTGTTCACGAAAGCCCGTGGCCAAAATGTGTCCAGCGTTAATTCGGTTCTATTTTACACTGTAATATGAGCAAAAGGTAATCTTACGCTGTTTTCTTACGTATAATCATGCCCAGCAAAGCACTGTACTTGATAAAACAAGCTGGATTGGAATGATCCGGAAGACAGGTGCTGCGTAAAAACACGAAAACAAATTGTAATAGTAGCGCGGGCGCTCATCAGCCAGCAGCATACACAGGATCGTTATGGTTTGTGAGAAAGTAGCTGGTGATGAAACAGCAATATATTATATTGGTGAGATAAACAAGAAAAGAAGGCGCAGTTGTGGTGCCTCTCCAAAGGCATCGCCACCAAGAAGTTGGCACACCCTCTCGAAACCATAAGCATGGAGAAGTTCCTTGCTGCTTGATCGAGAATGGGCCAATGAAGCGAACTTCAGGAATTACTCTCATTGCATCAGCTTCATTTTGCAGCATGGGCCTCATGCTATGAGTATGTGAGTTAGTGCCGTTTCGGCTTGATTGTGCATATTCAGGGACATGGAATCAGTCAATGCAAGGTGGTTACGTTCGGATACCAGGTAATTATGTTGGGGATGAAGCTTCAATGCCTGGCTAGCTAAGCCGTCGACCACTTCGCTTTCTGAGATGCCCGTGCGCTCCGTGATTCAGAACAGTGCAATTTGGAGGCGCACGTGGTGAGTGCTTCAATAGGTCGCATTGTGTCAGATGTCTGCGGGGGGGGGGGTGCTTTCCTCGCTCCAGCACCTACGGAATCCTCCGGAACAATGCAAATATTCAATCCTCAAATGCCTTTTTGCCTACGGCATCGCCAATGTATGTGTGTGGTACGTGCCAGTGGCGTTTCTCAGGGAACTGGACAGCGAGCCGGATCTATTCGGGAAACGGCGATGGTCATTGCGGCGGGCTGAAGGTCACAGCGACGTAATGTCGCGTTATGCTCGAGCAATTACGAATCAGCCGCTGGCTCGGGCAAGCGCGACATTGCAGCCGTGACTGCATCGTACCCCGTGAAAGCAGAACACCCAGCACACACTGCATCGTACCCCGTGAGAGCAGAACACCCAGCACACACTGCGTGGTGTATAATCAGCTTCATCCGCTGGTGATGAAGCTGCAGGAACTGCAGGGTACCCTCAAGAAGAGGCCGAGCCACAGGTGGACGCCATCAATGATGTTAGGGCACTATTAAGTTCGCTAAAGTCCACCTGGCGACTCGAGAGATGTTTACTCCACACGCGCAGTTGATGGAGCCCGTTTGTACTACCACGCAGAAATGGGGATATTCGGTCGCAAGATATCGCAAACTGACGGTGCTGACGGCATATTAGGGACCGTTTTCTTCTCACACGGGTCAGCAGCACCGTAAAAGGTTGATATTTCGATTCAAACTTCTCCAATTCTGACCTCGAATTTCTATACTGAAGGTAGATGTCAAGCTAACCGCCGATAATACAGGGATTGTACGTTTCTATTCAATTTTTGCCTCGCTGGGGAGCGGATTTTCTAGAATTGATTTAGAACAGATTTATAACAGAAAATAGCAATATTCAGAGATGAGCTTACAATTTGTGTTATCTTATTTTATTTTTGGTGTACTGGTACCGGTTCTGAGCATCGCGAACGCATTCACCCACAACTGGTCTCCCCATATGAGAAAAACGCGCATTTGCGACTTGCATTTCAAGTAACCAATCAATTCTCCCAGCGTACGTGGTCATCGCTTCCTCGAATGGTACAGGTGCAATTGCAGCATAAACATTAGTTTATGTTTGACAATGCTGCATAAACATTACTAATGTTTCACTGGCTTTCGTATTATTTTGTTTCTAATTTTTTCGAGGTTACGAACCGTACATTAAGGAATGAAAGAACTGCAAAGACTGAATGATACAGAAAACCGCACATATATTTATCGCTTCGCTGTGAATTCGCCCGATGTGAATTGTCTCGTCATTGGCCAAGTCACCTATCGATTGCTCTATCTGAATCATCACGTTCTTGTTATATATATATATATATATATATATATATATATATATATATATATATATATATATATATATATATATATATATATATATATATATATATATATATATATATACATGGACAGATTGATTGAAACCAAATTATACAAAATCCTTTGACTCCCGTCTCCCGCAGTGCAATTTCTGTTATTGCAAATTGCTCTTGGATCTAATAGCTGGTGTCATTGCGCCTGGAGACGTCTGCATCACAGATGCCCTTAATTCCACATTCCATTCCTTTGTCTACTATAATTTACCAAACCTATTCCCGGGTAAAAGGTAGCATGGCGTATTCTGACTGGTCCACTCTTTTACGCCTGGAGCATCACGTGATATAACTGTTGATAGTCGAAATCCGATACGATAGCATAAATTGGGCTTCCACCCATGCACAATGGGTACACGTGCAAATCAAGAATTGCTCTGTGTGAGATGTGTGAGGGTCATAGTCAAGGACATCGAAAGCTATGCGCCTTCCGACGATGTCATTGTCGTGTTTTGTGATCCGATTCGCCACAGTTGGCTTCTGTTCTTGGTGCATGTCATGTGATGACATAACTCCATGCATAATCATGCACCGGATCATGATCGCAAATAGGCACGTAATGTCTCGAGGCCGATCGAGGGTGATGTCAAGGCCTTAATGGACCCCTCGCGGCATGCAGCAAGAATAGAGGCAGATAGGGCGAACTGAAGTCTCGTAGGTTACAATATTTATGACAATAGTAACACTGAATAATATCACCAGCAGGGCGCGTTATTGAGCAGATCACGAGCGAAGGTTACGAAGGAGAATCTCTTCATGCCTGAAAGGACCTAAAAAGTTCATACTGAATTCACCAATTATTGAGTTTTTACCTGTTGGTGGTCAATTACCAACCATATAGGATAACACAATATCATAACAAGATAACAGTAAACAAACCAATATGTGTACATTCAGTTCGTCGTGCGAAATGACGCATTCCAATTGAATGGCAATATTCAGACTTGATGAAAGTTAGTCTATGAAAGATAACAATACATGCTTCAAGCGAACTCAATAATGAATCAGAACGTATCACATATATTTCATCCCACGAAACGTTTTGGTAAAACACCACGTACGACGTTGCTAATATTCATCGCCGCAAACAGTGCGAAGTTGAAAAACATCGCTGGATAACAATGTAAAACGCAAAAACATTAACCCATTTAAAATGGCGTACGGCAAAAAGTACGAAAGCCAGAATCTTGCAATTCAAAGCATGCAACAATAAGAGGATGAAGCGACATATCTGTGCCCATTCCATGATTCTACGACTCGCCTTTTTCGCGCGAGTATATGTTGCAATTTGTAAACCTCCAAGGGCGCTATGACCAGCCGCTCCAGTTTATTTCCTCTGCTGGTTAACGGAAGGCTCTCGTCAGGGATGGATACAGGGGTACTGAGGGCATGTTCCCCCATGGAAAGGTGGCTTCCTTCGGCCGGGAAAGGTACTCCTTCAGGAAGATTCGAGTGTCCCACTCAACAAATGTGTTGCCGGAGGCACCCCGCGAGGAAATGTGCCCCCATGGAAACTCCTGGATTCGCCCCTGCTCTCAGTCTTCAGTGTCGCTTGTGATCAGTGGGAGCCTTATGGGGCGAATCACGGGCAAAGCGTAACAAGTTACATCGCCTCAACGCCTCAAATTTGGAAGTGTTTAGTAATGCTGATTGGTACATTGAGTTGGTTTTGCGAAATTTCACGCCCGATACAATGATTATCGTCAGGCAAAGGTGAACCCGGTTCAACGTCATTGGACGGGGAAGGGGAGGAGTAGGGTGGTGGGGGAGCAGTCCATCGGAACGACGAAGCGCCTGGGTTGAACCAAAATGCATCCATCCCAAATTTCGAGAGCAGTCTGGAACTGGTACGATAGGGGAGAAGAAGATGGGCTAACATCAATATTTTATTAATGGAATGCTACTGCAGTGGAGGAAACCGATCGATAACTATTATTTTGTTCCCTAAAATTTGGGTCGCCCGTCGCATTGGAGAAATGGCTTAGTTAATTCATTTTTACCGGCCCCTGTGCTCACGTACTGAAGTAAAGTGTGAAGTGGTACATGATTGAATACACTCAATGATAAATTCGTAAAATAACGCATCGCATCGGCAAATAAAATTATGAGTCAAAACAAAATCATGCGGAAAGCTCATGTTCCCGGCTGTCCCACTATTCGGTTGAAACATGGTTGCATATATGCAACAAAACGTGAAAACATGACCTCTACAAAATGGTGCAGGGGAAAAGGTAGAAGGGCCAAAAACATCGCAAATGACAATATGTACATATTAAACAATAGATCCATAGTGTGTATTCGTGTTGCGATTCCATAGCACCTGGTTGCGAAGTGGTTAGTGGTTGTGGTTGGTTAGTGGTTGCGAAGTGGTTGGTCTCTCAAAAAGGTACTGGGAGGCCGCACCGATCTGGTTGACGTTTTGTGCCAGCTGAACTGAGACCCACTAAACTCACGAGGTCTAACGGCCCCGCTCGCATTACTATCCAACGCCTGAGGCAGTTAACCTGAATCACAATAGCATGACACACTTCTGACTTCTAGTTATCGAGAACTTATTAGGTTGTTTTATAACATGGTTTCGAGACCAAACATTTTAGATGGTCGTGTTGAATAGCAGTGTGTACATACCAATGATGGCACTGGGTGGCCGTAAAATGTCACCCAGCGCAATATAGCCGAGGGCGCTGAAGCGCGCCAAGACCTCAACTACACTGCGTATCTCACAGCTGCTCGATATTGCCCGGGGAGAACTGTCACCTTCTCTCATGTGTCCTCGCCGTCCGCATGGTTGATACGGTTAGCTGCTGTGGACTGTATCACGAGGGTCTCGAGCGTGAACACACCCTCCATGTGCGCCCGTCAACATCCGACCGCACCCGCTAGAAGCCATCCGAGCGAGTCGACCCGGCTCACGCTTCTACACCCGGCCAACCCTTCATGTCCTTGGGCGTGGTGGCCTCTTAAATCACCCCGAGGAATGGGGAGGGCGGTACCATCTGCGGCCCGCCTGATAGTGGTCGACCCCCGGCCGGCGTATCTAGGTCACATGCCGGCGGTGCGTCGTCCTCGTCAGGAGGGCGGTGGACCTGATCGCGGCGCGATACTTCCCGGCCGCCGCGGGCGCGCACCGCCGCGGAAGTGTTGCGCGGAGGACGTACGCGACGGAAGGTGACGCGCCGCGTCGGCGTCGGACAGACGCGGCGGGTCAGCCGGGTCGGCGCCGGGTCACCGCCGGGTCACCGCCGGAGCGGCACAACACGCCGCGGGTGACCCCGGCGTGTCAGGGATGGGGGCGGCCCGGCGCCGCGCCGCTCGCGGGGTCAGCGTGTGGGCGCCGGTCATCCGCCGGCAGCCACCCGGCCGTCGACCTTGGTGGCAAGTGTCTGTATCGGCAGTGCAAGGTTACCCGACCGAAGTATAAAGCCGATCCGGCCGACGGCGCGCGCACTCATTCACGCTTCCTTCTCCACTGTGAACGCTGCCGTCAGCATGAGAGCTGTGAGTTGAGCACGTGAAGGCGGTCGTGCTGGGAGTGAAGTGGTAGCGACTGGTGTCAGTGCAGTGAAGCGGATTACATCCGGCAGTGCTTCCAGGGTTTCTCTAGCCGGAAAAGCAGAGATAACATTGTGGAACAGCTCGCAGACTTCACACAATGCATTTCGTTGCGAAAGACCATTGAGTAGAACAGCTCTCACAAATGAACTATTCATTAGCGCAAGCACATTCATTCGATGTACAAATTGCCACATGTTTCGCACCACCGCCTTGGCAGTCAATTGTAAGCATGATGCTTAATTCCTATGACTGATAATGATGATAATAATCTGATATATACGCTCACAGGCTATTTACACAGACACATGCATTTATATATATATATATATATATATATATATATATATATATATATATATATATATATATATATATATGTATATATATATATATATATATATATATATATGTATATATATATATACATATTCATTTATCAACGAGCATGAGTGTATATGTGATATCTGGTTGCCATAGGCGGGCAGCGGTGTTGCCACATTGAGCCGCGGTGTCACCAGACTGGTCGGTTGCAGGCTCTACTACTCTGCGCCCTGGCCGGCACGGCGGTCGCCCAGACCAGCGAGCCACCCACCACCACGCCGGTGCCCATCCTGAAGCAGGTGAACCAGGTCAACGAAGACGGCTCCTACACGTTCGGCTTCGAGGCGGCCGACGGCTCGTTCAAGCTGGAGACGCGCAGCGTCAACGGCGAGGTCACCGGCAAGTACGGCTACGTCGACGTGAACGGCGTGCGGCAGGTGTTCGACTACAGCGCCAGCGAGGCGGGCGGCTTCAACCCCAGCTCGAGCCTGATCCCGAACCCGCCGCCCCGCCAGGCGACCTCCGCCAGCGACGTGGCGCCCGGCACCATGGTCGGCGACATCGACATCTCGCTCGAGGGCTACAGCGAGGATCTGGACCAGGACGGCTTCGTCGACCCGATCCCGACCGATCTGCAGCAGACGGCGCGTCGGCCGGCCGCGCGCGCCCGGCCCGCGCCCATGCCGCGCCCAGTTGCCCCCGCTCGCTTCGCCCCCGCCGCCCCCGCCGCTCCCGTCGCTCCCGCCGCCCGGCCGGCCGGTCTGCCCGCCAGCACCTTCGGCTTCCGGAGCGCCGCGCCCCAGCTGCCGCCCCAGCTGCCGCGGCCACAGCAGGCTGTGCCCCAGCAACAGTTCGTGCCGCAGCAGCGTCAGTTCCTGCCGCGGCAGCCTCAGCAGCTCGTGCCGCAGCAGTTCATCCAGCAGCAGCCGCAGCAGCGTCAGCTCGTGCCGCAGCAATTCATCCGGCAGCAGCCGCAGCAGCAGCGACAGCTCGTGCCGCAGCAATTCAACCAGCAGCAGCCGCAGCAGCGTCAGTTCGTGCCGCAGCAGCGCCAATTCCTGCCGCGCCAGCTCCAGCAGTTCGCGCCACAGCAGTCCATCCAGCAGCAGCCGCAGCAGCTGGTTCCTCAGCAGATCGCTCCCCGGGCGCGCGCGCAGCTTCTCCCGCAACGGCCGGCTGTCGGCCAGGCGGGCGCACAGCGCTTCCTCCGGCCCGTGCAGGGCTTCAACGCCCAGGGCGGCGTTGTGAACGGCTTCCAGCCGGTGCCGGCGCAGGGCTGAACTGCCTGCTGAACTCCCGCTCGGCTTCTTATTCACTTGTGCCTATTTATATGTTGTCTCACTCTGTACATCTCATGTGAATAGCGCTGCTACGTACTACGCAGTCGCCAATGTCAGCGCAAAGTGTTGACTCTGCCTTAAAGCGCGACCACGCGATGTTCAAATCCACTGTTTCATTGAGCGTCAGTTCGTGTTTTCAATGAGTTTGTGTCTTCAATGAGCGTTGCAGTGTTGAATACAAGCTCCCGCATGGGATGCGCCGTTATCCTTGTGTTGGTTATGCAGGTGATCGCCTGAGGAACCTGCCATAACATTGCCACCACAGAAGACGGTCACAGAATGAACGGTTAGGTTAACACCCAAAACCAGACCGGTTTGATGTGCGCTCATAGTCCTCCTTGCTCGTCCAGGAATAACCAAGTGGCTTGGGGCTGTGAGTCTAAGGAAACGACCAGTGGCGCAGCCAGGATATTTCCTAGGGAGGAGCCTGATTTACAAACAAATGGTAAGAAGAAGAGACATATTTCAGCGCGCTTCGCGTGCCGAAAAAAAATGTTTGGTTTTGCGTGGTGAAAGTTTCAAAATTTCTTGTTTCACCTAGTGTATTTTTGGTTGCTAGGGGGGGGGGGGCGTTGGCTGCGCATCTGCAAACGACACTTCAGCTGGCGCATACCACGTCAGAAGATTACTTTGTTCCAGGGGCCCTGCTGCCTTGACAGTACGAAAGCGCATCATTGCGAATTATCACTACTTTTAACGACGCAAAGAATCCCTCACAAGTTTCGCCGTAGGCAGATCATCCAAGGGCGACATTGTTCCCGTCATGACGGTTTCTGACCGGAAGACAAGAATTGAGATTAGCATGTTCATCCAGCGCAACAATTATTGCGTAGACTGGGCATGGAGATGCAGCCGAGATGGCTCGCGCACGCAGTGCCATGTCGTATCCATAGATGGGACTAGGTACACCGGGAAATTCAGAATTACATCATATTATATCTAGAGTCGTTGCAGTCTACACGGAGTACACAATTCAGCATCCAATTCAGCCAGCCACATTTCCACATGCGTCAACTGGCATAACGGACGAATGTGACGAACGTAGCAACATATCCTATTCTCAACAACTTGCAACACTAAATGGCAATATGTTAGGCACCAGTCTACTACATGTGGCGACGCGCGGTGTGCGTGTTTCTCGGTACTTCCTCGCCGCCCAACGTGCTCCGGCTCACTTCCGCTCCAGTTCAAATGTGCCTCCGGCTCTCGGTATGTAACCTTTCGTGTCTACGTCCTCAAGATATTGACTCCCTCGCCGCTGCAGTCACCGCGGACACCCCTTGATCCTGTGGCCTCAGCGTTCGTCGCAAGACGTTGACCCCCTCGCCGCTGCAGTCACCGCGGGCACCCCTTGATCTTGTAGCCTCCGGCGTCGTCGCAAGATGTTGACCCCCTCGCCGCTGCAGTCACCGCGGTCACCCCTAGATCTCGTAGCCTCCGGCGTCGTCGCAAGATGTTGATTCACTCGCCGCTGCAGTCACCGCGGGCACCCCTTGATCTTGTGGCCTCCGGCGTTCGTCGCAAGCTCTCAGTGATCATCGTCCTTGCAAGCAAGCCCAGTGTCACTTACTGCCTCTCAGTCAGGGAGCTAGCATTGCTTCGCTAGCCGTCGGACGAACCACACCCGGACGCCTTCGTCTCACCTAATTGCGTCACAAACCGTCGGGCCTCCGGGTGGCGCCAACCCCATCCCCAAGGCGTCGCGAGATCCGTGTCAGGATAGCGACCGCTCATGGGCTGACTACGGGCTCTCGTCACACTCCCACCCTGACCCGGGCTTGCCCAAGACGCTTTGCAGCCTCACCACACGTAGCTTTGCAGCCTCCCAGTCAGTGGTCACCGCCCGTAACATCCGCAGAGCGCACAGCGGTGGATGCGCTGGCACTTCACCGACTGAGTTCACCCCGTGTTGAAGCGGATGCAGGTCTCCCGATGACCACCTAGGTGGTTACAGGCCGGCCCGGAGAGTAGCAGGGGGACGTCTGAGAGGATCGGTGGGAATTCCGCCGGGATGGCTTATGGATGGAGGCCAAGGCCCCGTGGGTGTAGACAGGCCATCCTGGGCGGAGTTTGACGGCGGCTGTAGGGTGCGGGAGGAAGTTACGGAGTCGGAAAGGGACGAAGCGTCGTGATACTCGCCGGCGTACTGTCACCGGGAGTTCTCGCGCGCATGCCAATATCCTGGATGGGATATGTCAATATCCGTGTCGTACCAAACCCGTCGGCCTAACCTTGCAACCAACGCAAATACACCATTCACTGGACACTGGACTCCGGAACAGGGGAAGAAATACGCGCGGTGAGCTGCGAGAGCAGTGACGTCACCCCGGTACAG
Source organism: Ashinkailepas kermadecensis (assembly GCA_034440615.1). Lineage (NCBI taxonomy): Eukaryota > Metazoa > Arthropoda > Thecostraca > Neolepadidae > Ashinkailepas > Ashinkailepas kermadecensis. The sequence continues at coordinate 103,853 of JAOTOM010003864.1, forward strand.
GCATAGTCGGCTGGGCAGGTGGAAGGTGCCCGAGCTTTGTCGGGGGAGTAGGCGTGTGAGAGTTGACGCTGGGGATAACTTGACGTTTGGCCGGACAGGACTGTCACTGCGGCATTGTCACTGCGGGACGAGTGTGCCAGTGAGGACAACGAGCCCCCGGAGTCGTCGGTGGCATCGGCACCGGGGCTAGAACTGGGGAGATGGCTGGCGCCGAGGAGACTTGACGCTTCCTGACGGACCGGCCGCGGGCCACGGACGTGAGTGACGTCAGACCGCCGGACGTCGCGGGACGGAGCACTTGCAATGGCAGGAGGAGCCTTGGGTGAACTGGGAGAGCGCAAAGCGAGCGCGATGGAGAGGGGCAGTGGGAGACGCCAGAGGGGAGGGGCAGCCAGGGTAAACGGATCCGTGCCCAGATGGAAGGTAGCCGGGGAGCGCCGGGGGTCGCAGGTAGTCATGGCGACCGTACGGGAATGAGTGGTCAGCGGGCGGTGCGTGGGAAGTGGGAAGTGGAATGGAAGTGAGATGATAGCGGACGGCCAGGGGGCCTGGAAGAGCGAACGTGGGAGCGAACAGGGGGGGGGGGGGGGCGAGTCATATGCAGTGACCACTGACCGGAGGCGCCGGTACGTGACGATTGGTGACCACGGACCGGGAGTGTCGGGACGAGTACGTGTGGTGACCGCTGACCAGGAGTGCCGGTACGAGTACGTGTGGTGACCACGGACCGGGAGCGCCGGGACGAGTACGTGTGGTGACCGCTGACCAGGAGTGCCGGTACGAATGCGTATGGTGACCGCTGACCGGGCGTGCCGATATGATTAGCACGGTTGCAGCTGGCCAGTGGTATTGGCACGGTACGAGTGATCACCACTGGCCGGAAGCGTCAGTGTACCCTAAGTGCGATGACCAGGAACCAGGAGCGTCGGTACGCTTCGCGCGGTGATCGCTGACTGGGAGTGTGGGACGTGTATATGCGGTGATCTTTGACCGGGAGTGCCGGGACGAGGAGGTGCAGTGATCGTTGACCGGGAGCACCATCGCTACTTGCGAAGTATCATAGGCAAAACTCGTTCACGTCACAAAATACATACTGGCCGCGGCGGGGCAAGGTTTCTTCGGTCCCTGCTCGACAACGCACACTTCGTTGCACAGCCGCGCAACTGGGTGACCCTCGATGAGGTCATCAATTTCTACCTGGGCTGGTGGCTCGCAGTGCTGCTGCACTGAGGCAGCATCGTGGGTCCATGCCACTACTGCATCCCATTAGGCTCCAATGACCTCGCCTCGCCACAGGTCAATAAGTGAATCGTTCAATGTCAATAACCACCTCACTCACACAAATGCACAGGGAACGGAAGCTGGAGCTGATCGGCACTGCCATCTCGACGGCCCCCTCCAGCCGCACACCAACACGGGGTGTCACTGGGAGCGGCGCCATCTGGACGGCCCCCTCCAGCCGCACACCAACACGGGGTGTCACTGGGAGCGGCGCCATCTGGACGAGCCCCTCCAGCCGCATATCGACACGGGGTGTCACGGGGGGCGGTGCCATCTGGACGACCCCCTCCAGCCGCACACCAACACGGGGTGTCACTGGGAGCGGCGCCATCTGGACGAGCCCCTCCAGCCGCATATCGACACGGGGTGTCACTGGGAGCGGCGCCATCTGGACGACCCCCTCCAGCCGCATATCGACTCGGGGTATCACTGGGGGCGGTGCCATCTGGACGACCCCCTCCAGCCGCATATCGACTCGGGGTATCACTGGGGGCGGCAGCTGGGCAGTTCCCGCCGCGGACGTGAGGTGTCGCGGGAGGCGGCGTTGTGCAAGTGTGCCGGGCGGGCCGGCAGCGGCGGCCGCCGCCCGCCGCGGCACCCGTTCGAGGACACCTCGGCGAAGGACAACGCGCCCAGCCGGCGGTGGCCGACAACGGCCGCGCCGACCCACATCTGCCAGGTGAGGTAAGTAGTAATTGGAGTGGCCGGCGGCGGCGCCCAGGTGCGCCACCGCCGGCCGGCCACTTTTACTTTCGGCGGCGTACGGCGCGGCGCCGCCAAGGTCGTCGGCCGGCCCGAGATGCCCGCCATTGGCATGGATCTGGTTCATCTGAGCTGCGCGCACGCCGGCCGGCACGCCGCCGGTGGCGAAACGCGGCTCGTGGCGCGCGCCGGCGGCGGTCAGCTCCGGTCAGCCGGGGTCAGCGGGGGATCAGGTCAGAGCGCGGCTGGTGCCGCGCCAACGCCAGTTGAGAAACACGGCGGTCGAGCTACCTTTCACCGGTGGCGCTCCACGTCTCCCCTATATAGCCGCGACTGTGTCCACTAATGAGAGCCAGGTGAGCCGACCACCGAAGGGTGTAGAATATATTGCGGTTTGGGGTACCTACGCAACAATGTGCCACTTGGTTCTCGTGTGCCTGGTGGCGGAATGTGAAGCGTACCGAAATCCTAGATCGTGTTGTTAGTTGGGCTTCAGGGCGCATCGGAGTAACAGGTTCCCGAAAAGGGCGACCATGACCCCACCAGTTTATTCGTACACCCATGTTTGTCAACAACAATACTGTGAAATCCGTGATCAAGCACAGCTTGCTCAATACGCTCAAACTGGATTAAATTGGCTGGCATGGCAAGCCTAGGAAGACGCTTATTGTTACCAATGACATCCATGGCAAGTGTTTAAATAACCGTTATGATATGCTTTAGGTACCTTGCCAACTATTTTCGATCTTGATAATTGCTGTTTTATGTTGAAGACATCCAGTGACACATGGTGTAACCGTCAAACGTGGGCGCGGCGCGCGCAAATTGCGCCGCTGCGCCGCTGCGCCGGCGGCGCACCTTAAAAACCGGCGGCGCAGCGGCGCCGGCGCGAATTCTAAAAAAAACCGGCGCAACGGCGCGCGGCGCAAGTAAAAAATCCGCGCCGCTGTCCGCGTCGCTGCCCAGCTTTAGCGAGCGATAAAAGACGACCTAAGAATCCGACGCGGCAAACACATATGTACCTGACTACCTGTTACGTGTAGTATTATAAGTAATTATACTAACCATATACATTAGTAAAAGTAACTACCTGTAAAGTTCTATATATATCGCCGGCCGAGCAATATAGCTCACGGCCCATAGTTTAATCTTTAATATGAATATAGGTAACTGTGATGCCAATTATAAGTTGTATTTTCAATAAAAATGACTTTTTTATAGTCTAAAACTGGTTTTTTGGGGCTAAATAGGTAGAAACTTTGGCACTGCACATAGTTTTTGTATAGGCATACTTAATTAATAGCGGCGCGCGGCGCAGCGGCACGGGGCGCAACTGCAGGGGCCAAAAATAGCGGCGAAGCGGCGCGGGCGCAGGTGGGCATCGCCGCCGGCGCAGGGGCGCGGGCGCAAGTACCAAAATTCAGCGGCGCGCCCACCTTTGGTAACCGTTGCTATACGCCTTAAATACGTTGCTTACTATTTACGGTACTTAGGGTACAGCTTTATGGCCAACTCTGACAATCCTCTCCGAAAGTCGCCCCATAACAGGGCCAACACTGTGAGTCCTCTCCAACAGTCGGCCCACAGCAGGGCCAACACTGCCAGTCCTCTCCAGCAGTCGGCCCACAGCAGGGCCAACACTGCGAGTCCTCTCCAACAGTCGGCCCACAGCAGGGCCACCGGCCAACACTGCGAGTCCTCTCCAAGCACCCAGCACAAGCTTTGCGTGTCCATGTTTTATTGACTGATTATTTGGGCTTGGTGCTCACCTTAATGCTCCACGGCACCTTTATGGGATGTAAAACCGGTCTCGAATACGAAGAAAGTGCCGACTGAGGCACACAACCCGCAATCAGACGCACAAAGTCAACACAAATCAAGTTGTAGTCAGCAGTCACGCGGTCGGACCACTGCGATGTCTCAACATACGGCGGCGTCGGATGCAAATCGCTGCAGACTGTCATAAAGCGGTGGTCAGTCGGATGATAGTAATGAATGCACTTGATAACAGCGATGAGCAATTCTGGTGCCTCCGGCTCCGATGTGCTCAGCGAGCGCAAAGAAAGTGTATTAAGCTAATCAGCACGACTTGTCGGTGCTCAGTAGTGATGTCGCTGTGATTGGCGGTGGAGACTGCCGCCGGGTGGCGGGAGCGCACAGCTGCCTCCACGTCATCGATTGTACGCCGCAGGCGTCCACTCAAGGTCCGACCCACTCCCACGTACTCAATACACCCGGCAAAACACGTCAAGTGCCGCGGTGGAGCGGCTGTGACCGGCAGCCGCCAGCCATGCGTACGGCCGGCGGACAGAAGTGAGCGTTATGTGCCTGCCGTTAGACGGCTCAATCGGGCGTGACCACTCACCATGCAGCGGACGACGGCCGAGACACACACAGGTGATCTGCAGCATGCAGATCAGGCTGTTCGAGCAATGATTTTACAACAGGACATGAAGCAGCTTGCCGCCGGTGAAACCGGCCGCCTGAGTGTCGTTTGCATGTCTGACCTACATACGTTAACTTTGGATGCATTCAGGCTGTTGGAGTATCTGCGAGATTTCTCAACATGACGTCAGCAAAGGAAAAACGATACGGCGGCTAACGATAGGAGGCCATTTGGGAACAACGGGGGGGCAAAATTTTCCATTAAGGGGGAAGGACCACTTACATGGGAGATATCATTCGGAGGGGCTGCTTTTAATGGAGGGAGGGGGGGGGGGGGGGGGGAGAAGATTGGGGGGGCGTCGATTTGTATCCTTTTGCGGGGGCCATGGCCCCCCCAATGCTGATCTTGGCCCCCCAATGTTGATTTGGGCCCCCCAATAACCCATGCTATTTTTATGCTGATAAAAAGCTAAAGGGAAAAAAAGAAGAAAAACACTGTGTTAGGTACATAGAAAACTTAGTTGATGTCAACCAGCACATTTTGTACTGAAAAAGAACAGATTTGGATTAGATAGTGGACTGAGTATCCAACTTTTGCTACACAATTCAAAATTATGTGCAAAAAAAAACAAAATAGCTAGATTTCCCTCCACTGTGCAAGGAAAACTTACGCCATAAAATGTTAAGATTCGCTGATGATGCATTTTAAACCAGATTGTCTTTTTTTAATGTTAAGCCACAAAACAACAATTGGATTGTCATACTGATGTTTGTACACACCACCAATGGCAAAACCCACACACATGTGAGCTTAAACAGGAAAAAATCCATTCTTAATTTCCAGTCATTGTCAAACTTGCATTATCCAGTGAACAGCAGACAATCATCCTTGAGATTGTGGATATGCAAACTATAATTATCTTCAGCAGCCCACCTATCACACCATCAGCTTGATATTTACCTAGGTACCTACCTAAATGCCCAATAACAATGCATGCATTCAATATTGATATGGGGAAAACGAGAGCCATGTGTGGGCAAATCTGCCAGCTTATGATGCCATGACAGAGAAAACTCAGCAAGAAGCTGCATGGCCACTGCAATATAATTGGTATTCCTAAAAGAATAAAAAAGAAAGCTATGGCTCACATGACTTTTAAGCAAACCTTAGTCATCCACGACCAATGCTATACAAGACAAATAGCCTTGACAAGCCCAATGTCTCGTACGCCGCAAAAACACCATTATTAAACGCCGCAAAAATACCATTATTTTAAAAGGTACAGCAAAGTCGCATTCAAACCTTGATGACGTCACAGGTTTTTATTCGTATATTGCAGAAATTGGTAGCATCAGGCAAGTTTCAATTTAACTGCATGGGGAGTGACTTTTTCAGGCGTACCGGACCACAGAGGTCATTTGCGCCACCTTTTTTGAAGCGAGTACGTTACATGTCTGACTATAAAAGCGGGTGTTTGCGATCAAGGTGCAGGCATGTGGACGTTTACATAAAGGGAATTTTACGTTATAGTTTGTGTTATATTTTAGGCGCTGAAGGCGGGGCTAGGATGGGGACATCCCCTAATGTCTAGATGGCAGGGGCGTCGATTTGTATCCTTTTGTGGGGGCCAGGGCCCCACCAGTGTTGATCTTGGCCCCCCCAATGTTGATTTGGCCCCCCCAATAACATATGCTATTTTTATGCTCATAAAAAAGTTGAAGAAAAAAAGAAGAAAAACACCATGCTAGGTACATAGAAAATGTAGTTGATGTTAACCAGCACATTTTGTAATTAAAAAAACAGATTTGGGTTAAATAGTGCACTGACTCTCCACCTTTTGCTACAAAATTCAAAATTGTGTGCACAAAAACCAATTGTCATTGTCAAACTTGCATACAATCCAGTCCCGTGAACAACAATCAGTTATCATTGAGAGTGTGGATATACAAACTATAATTAACCTCAACAGCCCACTCATCACACTATCAGTTTGATATTTGCCTGGTACCTAGGCACCTAGGTACATGCTGCAGAAAGACTTAGAAGAGCTTGTGAAGTGGTCCAAAAATGGCAGATGAAATTAAATTTTGATAAGTGCAAAATCATGCATGTATGCAGGGGCGTCGATTTGTATCCTTTTGTGGGGCCCCACCAATGTTGATCTTGCCCCCCACCCCCCATGTTGATTTGGGCCCCCCCAATAACCTATGCTATTTTATGCTGATAAGAAAGCTAAAGGGAAAAAATGAAAAACACCATGCTAAGTAGAAACATTGATGTTAACCAGCACATTTTGTACTGAATAGAAACAGATTTGGATTAGATAGTGGACTGACTCTCCACCTTTTGCTGAAAAATTTAAAATTGTGTGCAAAAACAAACAAAACAGCTGGAATTCCCTCCACTGTGGAAGTACAGCTTACATCTTTCTGGGTTGGTTGGTTGGTTATTTGGGTTTACTGGCGCATTGACTGCGTTGGTCATACAGCGCCAATACAACTTTTCTTGTTCCCACCTTAAAGCACAATAATACCCAAAAGCTTCCGAAAAAAAATTACAACCATGTTCACAAAAAATATAATTTTGTATTCAAAATCAGCTTAGGTTAGGTTAGGCTCGGTTAGGTTTCTTTTTTAAGGTTGAGAATTTTCAGAAAATAAATTAAGTGAAATTTTAATTTAGTTTAATTTTTGTTCTCAAAAGATAGGTTAGGATAGGCTAGGTTAGGTTTTGTTGCATGAAAAAAAAATATGTTTATGCGATGTTACCGAACTCAAAGCCTTTTTGGCATTATTTTGCTCACAACCTGAAAAGTAAGCACAAGAAATAAGTGGGTCCAATCATCTTAGTCACCTTCATAAACATGGTATTCTGCATATTTTTCTTTGTTTTAAAGGAAAAAAAGAACACCTTAGACTGCAAGGTTACCAAATAATTTGCAATTTTGGGGGGAAACGTTTTTGGAATTTTTTAAAAAAGTTTTCCAACTTGAAAAGCCTAAACTAACCTAACTTAACCGAACCTAACCCATTTGCTTGCTATATGGAGGCAAATGTGTGTAAAAACTTGTCTTGTTACCACCTTAAAGCACAATAATACCGATTTAGCTAGGTTAGGCTAGTTTAGTTGTTTACCTTGGAAAAATTGTTCAATCATTTTCAAAAATAAAATAAAATTGGAAGTTTTCCTTCAAAAGCAGCTGACATTAGGTTCGGGTGAGTTGGGTTCGGTTGTTCAATTCAGAAAATTTTCAGAATATATATTGCTTAATTTTTGTTTCTATTTTTTTATCCAAAGCAGGGGCGTCGATTTGTATCGATAGACACTAGCGCGCATTAAATGTCACACATCGTGATGGGCGTTCCTCAGAACATCCAAAATCGTAACATGCAAAGAAAAAATTCCATTTACAGAAATTCCAGCGCCTGAAGTCTAAATTTGAGGTTACAGTGACAAATGTGACGGAGGTAAGACATCTGTGGTGCAATTGCGCGCAGTGTTTAATCCGGAGGCCAATCTCATGTGACGTCGTACTGATTCGTTTTTTGTACTTCGCACATTCTGATGTATCGCACCTTCTGATGTATCTGCGGATTGGTGTGATTTTAGATAGTGAATAAATAGCTTGCTGATATTTAATTCCCAAAGGAACAGTAGTTGAAGAAGTTGGCAGGTAAGCTTGAAAAAGTCCAGTCCATGCTTTTTTCTGATTTGTACTCAGGGTTTCCATGTCAATATCACATAACTACCACGTTTGTCTTCAAGAAGAGCTGTTTTTAGTTTACTTTTATTAAAATTTTCATTCCACTGCTCTTAGTGCCCTTTCTGCCCAGGATTGGGGCACCTAGTGTTGCATTTCCGTCCAGGGATTGGCACACCTTTTGGTAAATTTACAGCTTAAGGTAATTTCTGATTAATTTTTTCCCATGCAATGTTTAGGAATGTGATAAACACGATTTTGGTAAATTTGTGTTTCAAGGTGTTTTATGAATTCGTGGAATGTATCATTTCAATGCAATGTTTATGAATGTGACTCAGATGATGGGACCACTCATTTTCGATACAAATGCCTACATTTCAGGTTGTAAGCAAAATAACATCAACAAAAAGCTTTGAATTAGGTGACATAGGGTAAAGTATTTTTTAAAAAATAAAATAAATGCAACATAACCTAACCTAACCTAACTTAACCTCCCCTTGGAGAAAAACAAAACCAAAACATCAAGTTGTAAAAATTTCCAGCAATGTATTTTTTTTACAATAAAAAAATGTAACCCAATTTAACCTAACCTAACATAAGCTGCTTTTAAAGAAAAAAGATATATTTCTTTCAAATTTTGGAACAATTTTTGCAAAAAATGTCGAACTTAAAACACTTAAACTAATCTAACATCACCAAACATAGCCCATTTGTTTGCTTTATGGAGACAAATGTGTAATAACTTGCCTTGTTACCACCTTAAAGCACAATAATTCTGGTTAGATTAGGTTGGGTTAGGTTTTTTCATTTGTAAAATTTCAATAAAATAAATTGCTAGATATTTTTCCAATCTTGTTTTTATAGTTGTTTTCTCCAAGGTCAGCTTAGGTTACATTAGGTTATGTTGAATTTTTAATGTATTTCTTTTAATTGCTATGTTACCTAACTCAAAGCCCATTTTTAATGTTATTTTGCTCACAACCTGGAAAGTAAGCATTTGCACAGAAACTGAGTAGTGCCATCAGCTTAGTGACATTCATAAACATTGCATTGGAAATTTAAATATAAAAATATTAATAAAATACATAAAAGCACACATTTAATGTCCTTTCCTCTGCAAATGCATGCCTTTCAATTGGGAGTAAAAAATAACACCAAAAAGGGTGTGGTGTAAGGAAATATAGCATACAAATAATGTTCAAGATGTATGATAACCTTACCTAACATAGTTCAACTTCCCATACAAGAAATTAATTGTTTTTAATTTAAATTTTCGAGGCATTTTCTCAAATATTTTCAACTTAAAAAACCTAACCTAAGCTAGCCTGAACCGTTTATTATTTTTTGTAGAAAAATCATTAACAAAAATTATTTACCAACAAATGATTTTTTTTATAACTTACAACAAAAGCCTAACCTAACCTGACAAACCTCACCCCTTTGTATGCTTCATGGAGGTAAAATGTGTGTAAAACTTTTCTTGTGGTTACCTTAAACTGTGATAATACCTGGCTTTTTGGGTAATATTTCAGCTCATGGTACTCTCTGACTTCTTCTAATTTATTTTTTAATGCAGTGTTTGTTAATGTGCTGAACATGATGTAACCGCTCATTTCCTCTGCAGATGCACACTTTTCATTTGTGAGGAAAAATAACGTGGAAAAGGGGGCTTGGATTTGAGTAATATAGGATGAAAAATAATGTTCAGATAAAAAAAATGTAACCTAACCTAACCTAGCCTAGACTTCCATGCAAGAAATGATTATTTTTATGCCAAATTCTCCCCCCCCCCCAATTTCTTTTTTCTCAAACATTTGAACTTAAAAAGTCTAACGTAACCTAATCTAGCTTGAACCGTTTTTGAAGATTTTTTTTCATTTACTAACTTACAACAAAAGCCTAGCCTAACGCAATTAGACAAAACCTAGCTCCTTTGAATGATTCGTGGAGGTAAAAATGGGTGTAAAACATGTCTTGTGGTTACCTTAGACTGCAATAATATCTCTTTTTGTGCTACCTGGTGTACGTGATGAACCTCCATCTGCATGCTGCATGAGAGCATTGCACTTATTGGTTCACAAAGAACAATAACATTTTGAAAGTACAATATTTTCAAGAATGGAATCCTGTGCTGATAACATTTTCTGAGTTATAAATTTGCAGATCAGATCTACATCATTTGTGTTAATAAATATGAGAAATTCATAGAAATGCATACACCGGTTTGTAGACAAGAAGTTATTCTGATGATTTCTGATGTATTGGAAAATGACAAATTTTCATGATGGAAGCAGGCAAAGTTAAAGTACATATATCTCAATAAGTGGTCAGTTCACTAACAAGACAGCAAATTCACTCAAATAGCACTCAAAATGCCAGGCGGCCCACTCTTTTTGCAAGTTTAAAATCGATGACAGTGCTTTCTTGAATCATGTTTAAAGCACATGAAGGAAATGTATTGCTGAGACTTGTTAGGAACTGATGTGTGTAACGTAATTAACATTTCTAATGTCCTGATGTTTGTACACAAAATATAGCTCACTATTGTAAATAGCATGGGAAGTATGATGCCATATATCATGGCTAATTTATGGTCAAACTGTTATGCAACAGATTCCCTGCATTGTTACTTAGTTATTTGGGCTTTAGGGCACAGACCATGTTGATCACATAGCTCCCTGCATTGGTGTTAACTGATACATCAGTATGTTTGCAAATTCACTGATGAGTGAATCCATACCATTCTCACTGGGGTATAAAAGCTACATTATAACATTGTTTATACCGGGCGGCTGTGTCGGTGCATTGACGGCACGTTAAACTTTCGGTCAAAATTCTGCCGTTTAACTTGAATGAATGGATCGGGTGGTGGGGCCAGGGTTCACGCAACAAGCTCTGCTTAGCAATCCGACCCTGGTTCATAAAGCCAGCCCAACAAGAACTCGGATGAAACTTATTATAAAAAAAAAAAAAATGCATATAACAGAAACCCATCTCGATTGTCCTGCTTACTCAGGACACCATAGAAGTCAATGAAGCCAATGAAAACCATAGAAGTCAATGAAAATGTTACTTCATCCCCTGTATTGTTAATGGAAACAAGTCTCTTGAACCATATGTTATGTCCTTCACAGTGTTGCTCCATCCACCTCCAACTCCAACCCTGACCAAACTTCAGGAGCTCATCCTTCTCCAAAGCAGTGTGTTGAAGAAGGTATGTATTGTAGCATAACTACTCTGACCGGAATTCCATGGTATCCATGTTGCCTTACAATCCATCCTTGCTGATCCATGTAGCAGATGTTTGACTTTCCTCAAACTGTCTGGATAACTGGGGAGTTGAAATCACATGTGTGATGAAACAGATGAACTATTCCTGGATTCTTATGTTGCATCATTGCATGGCACAGTGACATACCGAATGGGGGGGGGGAATTGTGGGAAGTTCCCTCACCCCCCCCCGTCCTGATAGGTTGTGGGGCCCCCAAGAGTCCGCCGAGCTTAGGAAAAAAATGCGCTATGCTCCCTAAGAATTTCACTCGGTCGACCAAAAATCGCACCGGGGCTCAGAAAAATCACATTCGGGGCCCCCAAACGTAGCGCAGGGGCCCCGATAATGACGCTGGGGCCTCAAAAGTTTGCACCTGGGCCCCTGAAAATCACGTTGGGGCCGCAAACAAGTCGTGCCGGGATTCAAGAAAATCACGACGGGGGCCACAAACGGTCGGGCCGGGGCCTCCTGAAAATCACGCCGAGACTGGGGTATTAAGAATTATCACCCGGGCCCCTGAAAATCACGCCAGAGGCCTGATAGGTCCCACCGGGGCTCTAAAAGTCTCGTTGAGATCACCCAACAAATGAAGCCGGGTGAATGAAAAACAGTCCGGACACGGAAAATCAATCTGGGATCTCAACAATAGCTCCAAAAGCCCACACAACTTGTTGGGCCCCCACAAACGTGTCGTAGCCACCGCAAGGGATCCCAACAAGTGACGACGGGGCCCCAAAAATCGCACTTAGACAAAAACAAATTCACGCCGCTTCTCTTGAAAATCTCACTGGGGCCAAAACGTCGTGCCGGAGCCCCACAAGTTGCAGCTGGCTTCCCAAGTACCAATATATACCCGGAATGTCACCTTGCGGACGGAAAAATTGCGTCAAGGATCCACAAAATAAGAAGTCGTCGGACGCCGGAAAAGAAACCTGTTTGGGCACCGGAAAAAACGCACCGAGAGCCAGAAAAATCGTACCGGGTTCCAAAAATAGCCTGCAGGGGGCTTATAAAAATAGACTTCACCACAAAAACCACAAGGAGACTCCATCGAATCGACCAGAGCACCGGAAAATTAAGAATGGGTCCCGAAAGAAAATTATCCGAAGGGCCTTTCTACTCTCGATCGTGCAATCTGCGGAAAAAAACACGTTGAGCAGCCGCAGTGGCGTACTAAATGGAAAAATTCCCCTCCCTAACGTTAGGCACCAAGGAAATACTTTCACCCATTGTCATTACCGTTCAGGTCTGCTGTGCTCTGATGCTTCATCAATGCCGGTGTGTTTTAGCCTGCATCTGATCGCTGAAGTATTTTTATTTAAGCCGGTGTGTGTTTGTTGGTGTGTGGAGTGAGGAGGAGGGTAACAGTGACGGTGACGGTGACGATAGATCCGAGCCTACTATATGGCACTGCAGTCGCATGCTATTACTCAAAGTTGTTATGTTGGTGAGTTCGAGTCTCACCTGTCGCTACTCTTCGCCCGCGACCAATCGGCGTGAGAGATTGGCGACGCTATATGACACAACGGTCGACGTGTCGTAGAACCAATGACCAACCAAGAGTTGTTATGTTGAAATGTACTGAGCACTGCTCTTTTAATTATGTGACTTCACCAGTTATTGGGCGATTTTCCCCGTCGGTGAGGATGCTGAATAAACATAAACATACACATCGTCGAATAAGAAATCAGAATTTCTGAGATCTGAAAATATAGTGGGCTAAATCCGATGAGTTTTTTTTTGTGGGGGGGGTGTCTAGTGTTTTGGCACTTCGGCCCCCCCAATGTTTTTCAAAAATCGACACCCCTGATGGACCGGTATGGCACATGCTAGTCATAAGTATTATCTTTATACTTATACTTATATATATAAGTATCTTTTTCAACGTATGTCATTAGACCAAAAACAATAAAATGTAGATGACCTCCGAAGGACATGTAAACAGCACCGTCACCCCGCTATGATAGCATTGATCCGATTGAAAAGGGCAACCTAAGCACTGAACGTTGATATCGCGATGAGGTACTGTAGGAAAGTTATCTTCTCCTGACTCGTGATTCGTTTAGATCGGATCTCGCTCGCGACAACCTATCCGGAAATAGAACTGTCGATATTTGCCCTCTCTTGTCAGAGCATACAAGCAAGCAAAACTGCGACGACTTCACACGCAACGGCCGAAGTTCGAACCGTCGTCCAGACGGACACAGTCGCGTGTCTCTCCACAGTTCGTGCCGCGAAGTCAGAACTGCGTGTGCCGCGTCCAGCCGCGCTCCCGGCTCCGGCGCGCCGGTGCCGTGCCCTGCCACACGTGACATGCCAGTCACGTGCCGATGTCGCCTACTACATCACCCATATCTCTGAGGGAGGGGCTCGGTCGACGACCACTCCACCAGCCATGTCCTACATGTGCAGCGGCTGCATGGTACATACATGGTGGAGGTGCAGTATCATATTGCATGGTGGAAGTGTCCATAAAGTCATAAAGTCATAAAGTATTAACACGCGCCCTGGAGGGCCTCTGAGAATTACGCGCACTGGATGGGGGGCGGATTCCGCCCCCCCCTAAGATCTCGGCTCCTAGTAAAGCTGGAGGAACTAAATTCGTAGGGTGGATGGGCACGGTAGTGAACTCTATTGTGTGCAATTTTCGTGACCTTAGGTCAATATCTTCAAGGTGAAATGAGGTCAGATTGGCAAAATTTTCCGGTTTTGCGTGGCTTGGCTTGTCATCGTTATGGATCGCTGTGATTGTGTTTAAATGCTCAAAAATGGGCATCAATGATGTTTTGGACATTACTAATGATGCAATGCAGATGCTGGACCCAACATTTGACCTCAGGCCACCTATATAGCACCACTTTATCAGGTCAGTTACCTGTTCCAGTTACCGGAACCGGCCGCCCGCCCGACTGCTCCGTCGGGCAGCTCGGAGCAATCGGCTTCGTGAAGAAGGGAGTGAAGTACATGAATAAAGTATGGAAACGCAATGACAAACAGTACAAATGACAACCAGCAGTGCATTTATGACAACATTCCAGTTGATCAAGTTTGGTTCCATTAACCTGTCATGAACTTGACCTGACTTGACCTTGGTGACATAACATGACCTTGAAACTATACAGAATATCAATATGCATCAAACAAGTCGCTAGTGTTGCCTAGAACACTTCCCTTTTGTCAGTATACTGGAAGCGCATCAGCGCCGATTTTTGTGGTCTGGCGCTATAACATTTTTTTACTTTAGCGGCTCCTAACTCGAAAAAAATTTCGGCCAATTTCCATTTTCGTGCTTTAAGCGACGCGCCGTTCATTTCTAAGCAGGTACACCGAAAATCGCGTATATCGACCGGTAAAATTTGCAGTTATTTGCGAAAAACCGGAGGGGTGGGCGGATTTCGCCCCCCCTCCAGTGCGCGTGTTAAGGCTTAATAAGAGCCACAGGGGCCCATCTCGGTTAAGCCTATCTAGAAAAGGTACAATAAATGTACATACTCCCACCCCAATCAATCCCTTATCCCAAGTTCCTAGGAAGCTATATATCCCAGCCTATCTAGCACCACTCACTTGCTACCGCATAACACCCTCAACAATCACAAGCTCCTCCCATCATACCCATAGTGCCACCATAGACAATCTCATCAGCATCACATCCCGAAGGAAGGTGCCGAATCCACTGCTAGGCACACCCCACACAAATTCATAAAGCGTTCAGACTTAATAAGAGACTCACTTGCTATTGCATAATACACTCAACAATTACAAACTCCTCCCAGCATACCCATTGTGCTACCATAGACAATCTCATCAGTATCACATCCCGAAGGAAGGTGCTGAATCCACTGCTCGGTACACCCTATGTAAAGTTATAAAGCGTTTAGACTTAATAAGAGACTCACTTGCTATTGCATAACACACTCAACAATTACCAACTCCTCCGAACTCCCAACTCCTCCCTGTCGATCAACCCTCCCTGGAATACAGAAAAACAAGCCCCCTATTCTTATAATGATTGTCTATGCCGTTTTTAAAGATGTTCAGTGTGTTGCTACTGACAATGGTTCCTGGCAGCTGGTTCCAGTGTTCTACTAACCTGTTGGTGAAGAAAGACTGTCTTAACCTCGTCCTGCCGTGATTAACTTTAATTTTGAATTGATGACCTCTAACTGCATCATTTCTGTTAAATTCAAACATTTCCCTCCCTGAGATATCCCTGTTCCTGACCATGAACAAATTTAAAAACCTCGATGAGATCTCCTCTCAGCCTTCTATATCTAAGTGAAAACATATTCAATTTCTTCAATCTTTCCTCATATGCCAGGTTGCCTATACCATTAACCATTTCTTGCCCTCTTTTGTACTCTCTCTAAAAGCCAACAATCTTTCTCATAACTAGGGGACCAAGCTTGGACACAGTATTCCAAATGTGGCCTGACATATGCACAGTAAAGCTTCCTGATGACCTCCTCACTTTTGTATGACACATTCCTCTGTATTGCCCCAAGCATTCTTAGTGCCTTCTTCCTGGCTTCTTTCGTCTGTTCTGATGCCCCAAATTTTGTGTTCAAAATAAAACCTAAGTCCTTCTCCTGCTGAGTCACAGATAGTACTTGGCCACCCATCAAGTATGGAGCCTTCATATGCTGCCTACCTACATGCATGACTTTGCACTTATCAAAATTAAACTTCATTTGCCATTTTTCGGACCACTTCACTAGCTCGTCTAAGTCTTTCTGCAGCAAAACCTGCTCATTGTGCCCTGTTATTACCCTAAAGATCTTCAAATCATCCGCAAATTTCAAAACCTTACTGCTTAGGCAGCGGCGTCGCCACGAAATTCTTCCAGGGGGGGCAATGTTGATAGGGGGCCTCCTGCTCCCCGAAAAGGGGCCTCCACTGTGTTAGGGCATCCTCTTGCTTTTTAGGCTCTTAGTATGGTTCCCGAATGGGAACATGATTTCATATTGATGTCTTGTTTGTTCTTGGCATGGTATATAATTTACGCAAAGCGCAATAGCAAGAATCTTTTTTTTTCGCTGAGAACCGAGCCATACCAGGGTATAAATAAGGAAATGTAGATAAATACGTCAGTGCCAAAACAAACCAATATCTTTATGCTTTATCGACGAGAAGAATCTTCCCACTGGCCTCTAGATTGTAGCGAGCTGGTGGGGCTCGTGCTGAGCATATCTTAAAGATATCTCCCATTGATCAACCCACTTCTTTGTTCACCAAGTTTAATTGAATATAGCTAGGTTCATCACTACTGTTTAGTCATTCCCACCAGCTTGATTTCATAAACAAACTTAAACGATCATTTCTCAGTCCCAGGACAACAATTTCACGAATGTGACAATGAGAAGTGGATTGAATTGGTTTTCTGATCGTCATCTTAGGGATTTATTATTTTTTTCATAACATTTGGTGCTGGCTGCAAGGCACTTGGCACAGAAGCTAAACTAATAAATACTCCGCTAATAAATTCACGGCAAGAACAAGCATTGAACAACCATGCATCAATGGCAATGCAACAATGTAACAATGACAATGCATAAATAATGCAAAACCTTCGAATTCCACGCCGTCACGCCCATGGTTATCGCTGTGCTGTACCGTTTTGTAAATTATGTCGTTGAGAAGGTACTGAAGCTGGGAAGCTCTAATCATGCAGGCTGTAATCACAGAAGACAACTTTGTAGGAAGAAAATACATTTTAAAACATCATTCCTCCCATTTAATATGGGGCATCGGTGTTGTTTTGTATGCTTGTGAGGGGGAATTTACCCCCGCAATGTTGGCTTTGCTCCATGGGCGTAAGTTCTGAAAATTATTGGGCGACCAGTGACGCACCCATATTTGCGTGAAGGGGAGGGGGCAAACGTATTTGGAGGGGGTCCAACTACTGAATATAGTCTTCCGATTTCGACCACTATTTTGTCAAAGGGGAACTTTTTGAATCAAATAATTAGTGATCAACTGAATTATCCTGTGGAGGGGCCTAATCTACCACTATCGTTTCTGATTCGTCGGATTTCAACCCTAGCTCCCACAACCTGTTCAAATGTATTCTTTTGGTATTCCTTGACAAGTCATCTCGCACTGCTGAAATTACACCTGCACAAATCACTTTAAAATGTACAATTTTCCAATTTCAGACATTCCAGTTCATAGTGCACGGTCGCCACGACGCCAACGTTAGTGCACGTGCACACCCATCTTGCGCATTCGGCGCATTCGCCACACTTCGTGCGATGCTACGGATTCTGCTGGGCCTCCTACGCTTTGTTAATTGCTGCCACATGATAGACTTGCGCCATATCTGACGTGTTAAAATGCTTCGTATGGGCGTTCGCTGCGAAAATTCGATAAATTAAATTCGATCATTAGTTCCCTTCTTACCATATTTTATGGTGAAGAAATGCGGATACCCGCTGAGCTTTGATGCACCTCATATCTTTGATTAAGCATGCTTCCAGGTTGGCTACCGAACCGAAGCCCTGCCTGATTGTACTTCTTTGGACCCGTTTCGTATTTCTTCGTCTACGGATGTGTCTTAAGGCTCCAATTCATTTTTGTTAGAGGTCCAACGCATTTTCGAAACCCCTGCTCGTTTAAGGGTTTTGTTGCTTTTTTGCGCACCGAATATTTTTTTTAAGTTGTCGGGGCGCTTTCAAAGATCTCGATGTGTTTACTTAGTGCCCGGTATGTTTGTTCGTTTTGGGATCATGTTGCTTTTTGCGGCCCCAGCCTCTTTTCAGGCCCTTGTGCGGTCATATGGCCGCACATGTGCCTTGAGTGCCTTGAGAGCTTCCGGTGTTTTTGTTTTTGTTTTTTTAGTGTTCCCGGTATATATATGTAGTTATGGCTACAACGCATGTTTTCGGACCCTGCCACTTTTTACGAGACTGCGCTTTGAAGGGCCAGTCGCATTTTCGGTCCCCGTTGTGCTCTTAGGGTCCCGCTGTGTTTATTTGGGGCTTCTGACGCACATTTGTGGGGCCCCAGTACGATTTTGAGGTTTCGGTGCGATTTTTCTGGGTCCCAGCGCGACTTATCGCGCCCATGCGCGTGGTTCCGGGACTCAACGCCAGTTATCTTAGCTCAACGCGATTTTTGTGGATCTCTTCTGAATTTTCTTTAACTTCCGAATCCCGCCCTGATTTTTCAAGTCCATGGTGCCATGTTTTTGTATCTCACCTCGATTTTCTTCGAGCTCCGGTATGTTTTTCGATGCCGTACGCGATTTGTCAAGGCATCTGATGACATGTTCGGTGCTCCAGAACCATTGTCCTGACCCAGACTTTTTTGCAATCCCTCCTGATTTTGGAGGGCTCCGGCTTTATTTTTCGGATACCGATGGGACTTTGGGGGTCACACGGTGCCTATGTGGGGCCATAGACGCCAATTGTTGGCAGCCCGACGTTAATTTTTGATGCCCAGACCAAATTTTTGGTACTACCGATGGGTCCGAGCGCGAAATTTTTTGGTACTACCGAATTGTGGGTCCGAGCGCGAAATTTGGTGGGACCGGTTCGAGTTTGCGGAGCGCGTTGTACTTAGCTGTGACCCCAACGCGATCTTGGCGGTTCCTGTTGCAGATTGTCGTGCCTCGGAGCGAGTTTTCTGGGGCCCGACGTATTTACTTTGAGCCCCTACGCGAATTCTGGTGGACCGACGCGAATTTTTGTGGTCCCAGCGCGACTTTTGGGGGCCTCGGCTCAATTCTTGGGAGCATATCCCTCTTAGGAGGGAGGGGCCATTTGCCCCTTTGATATGTCACTGCGGCCACCGAAGGAGTTCTATTTTTTTATATAGGTCCTTATGTGATATTTTTGGGTCCTGGTACGATTCTTCGGTCTCCAGGTGCGATTTTTTTCGGTGCCCTGACACGTTTTTTTCCAGTGCCCGACGGGTTTTGCGGGGACTTTGACCCGATTTTTTGGGCGCAGAGTGACATTCCGGTTGATAATTGATTTTTGGGGCAGCAGCAACCTTTGGGGTCCAGGTGCGACTTTTTTGGTCCCCAGTGAGATTTTTCGAAGGCTGCGACGCGACTTTTTTAGTCCAATGTAATATTTTGTGTCCCGACGTCATTTGCTTGGATCCCTAGCGGGAGTTTTAGCGACCTCGACACTTTGTAGGTGTCCAATACGTTTTGGATGCTTTTGGTGTCATTGTTGGGGCCCAAGAGTGATTATCTATGTCCGGATTGTTTTTCGTTGCCCCGGCTTCATTTGTGTCCAAATGATACTGTTGGGGAACGGTACGACTTATCGTGCCCCTAGCGTGATTTTCATGATCCGGGCGTTAATTTTTGGTACCCATAGGCTCAGCGAGATTTTCAGTGGCCCCGGCCGGATCTTTTTGGGCCCATGTCGTGATTTTCAAGTACCCCGGCACGACTCCTGCCATTTCAGATGCCTCTAGAAAATGATAGCCCTCCTCTCGCGTCTTAGGGGTCTCGTCTCATTTCCTGGAGCTTCTTTACCGGTTTTGGACGTCTTCTCGTCCGTCCTACCCTCCTCCATATTCAATGGTCCTCCTCTCCCGTTTTGGAGGACCTCCTCCCACATCCTGGGGCCCCTTTAACATGGCATGGGACTTCCTCTCATGCTCCCGGGGCATCCTCTGCCAAATTAGGGGCCTCCTGCCACGCCTCGTGGGCCTCCTCCTTTGTCCTCGCAAAGCTTACCCGTCTTGAGGGGATCTTCAATTTTGGAAACCTCGCCTCCTTCCATACCTGCTACCTGCCACTCCCATTTTAAGGGCCTTCTCTCATTTCCTGGGAATTCCTTCCGGTCGTCGGGGCCTCATTCGGCCCTGGAGACATCCTACTCCATCTCGATGGACTCCTCTCGAGTCCGACAGGGGCCTCCTTTTTTCTTTTTGAGGCTTTCTTTTTCAAATTAGGGGCCTCCTCTCACGTCTTCGGGGCCTCCTGTTCCGCGTTTTGATTCTATCTTTTCCCATTTTAAGGGTGGCCTCTTAGCTCCTGGTGGACTCCTGTTCTCTCTTAGGTGGCTCCTCTTCGAAATTGCACGCAACCTTTCCTATCTCAGTTACCTTGTCATTTCCTGGGGACCTTCTTACCCGTCTTGAAGCCTTCTTTCTCGCCTGAGAGCCATCCCTCTTATCTAATGGCCATTCTCTCCTATTTTAGGGGCTTCCTCGTGCATCATAGGGTCTCTTTCCAATCTTATATCGTCCTCTTCCGAATTAGGTGCTTCCTGCCACTTTTCTGGATTATCCTTTTCTATCTTGGTGGAACCTTACCCGTTTCGGGGACTGCTTTTACGTCTTCGAAACCTCATCTCATATCCACTGGTTTCGCTTCCGTCTTAGGGCCTTCTCTAATTTTCTGAGGTCTCCCTTCCCGTATTTGGGCCTCCTTTGCAATCCTGTGGGCCTCCTTTGCAACCCTGAGGGCCTCCTTTGCAATCCTGGGGGCCTCCTTTGTAATCCTGGGGGCCTGCTTTGCAATCATAGGGTCTCCTTTGCAATCCTGGGGGCCTCCTTTACAATCCTGTGGGCTTCCTTCGCAATTATGAGGGCCTCCTTTACAATCCTAGGGGCCTCCTGTGCAATCCTGGGCCTCCTTTGCAATCCTGGAGGCCTCCTTTTTGCAATCCTGGGGGTCTCCTTTGCAATCCTGGAGTCCTCCTTTGTAATCCTGGGCGCCTCCTTTGCAATCCTGGTGCCTCCTCTGCAATCCTGGAGTCCTCCTTTGTAATCATGGGGCCTCCTTTGCAATCCTGAGGCCTCCTTTGCAATCCTGGTGTCCTCCTTTGCAATCCTGAGGGCCTCCTTTACAATCCTGGAGTCCTCCTTTGTAATCATTGGGGCCTCCTTTGCAATCCTGGGGCATCCTTTGCAATCCTGGGGCCTCCTTTGCAATCCTGGGGGCCTCCTTTGCATTCCCGGGGGCCTCCTTTGCAATCCTGGAGTCCTCCTTTGTAATCCTGGTGGCCTCCTTTGTAATCCTGGGGCCTCCTTTGCAATCCTGGGGCTTCCTTTGCAATCCTGGGGGCCTTCTCTGCAATCCTGGAGTCCTCCTTTGAAATGCTGGTGGTCTCCTTTGCAATCCTGGGAGCCTCTTTTGCAATCCTGGGGCCATCAGGTCAGGTCCATCAGGTCCTGCTGCCTTGTTTGGCTTTATTTTTCTGATATAATTGAAAACAACATCACTATCAATGAAATCAACATTGTGTATCTGACCACCTGTCACTGAACTGTGGTTCACGGTTGGCAAATTTGCCACATCCTCCACTGTAAACACTGATTTAAACTGCTTGCTCAGCTCCTCAACCGTCTCACCATCCTCACTCAATATAGTCCCATTTACTTCCAGTGGACCAATTGTGCTTGAAACTTTGCTTAGCTTGTAGAAACTAAAGAACTTTTTACTGTCCCCATTACAGTTCCTAGCCAAATCCAATTCTATTGCTCGCTTTGCTGCTCTGATTTTCTGCTTCACAGCAACTCTAGATTTTTGATACGACCTTAGATTTACGATATTTGAAGCTTCCTTAAATACTCTAAATGCACCTTTCTTAGCCTTAATTGCTTTCATCACATCTGGTGTAAGCCATGCTGGCTTTCCTACCCTTCTTTTGCGCCTTTGCTTTTGGGGGACGTCTAATCTGAATTTCCCTCAAGTAGGATTTGAACTTTTCCCACATTTCACAGGCATTTAAATCAAAGAATTATTCTTCCCATTTTATGGCACTTAAAGCCTCTCTCATGCAGTCAAAGTCTGCCCTGTCCACGACAGGTGCCGGCGAGCCGACGGCGTCAGGGCTGACCCAGCCAGAACGTACCGTGCGACAGTGGGACGCGAGCCATGGTACCTCGCTAGTGTCAGTGACGGCCGGCGCCGGCCGACGGGCGGTGTTTCCGCCCGGCGGCGGGACCCGTGCGAGGGTCCCGGCAAGGCAGCACACATTCACACATAGGTGCAGCTGTCATTTTGCTGCATGGCTCAGTACTAAAGAGGCAGTCCGGAGTTAACTTCGTTGCAGCACCAGCCCATATAAGAAAACAAACGCAAGCCAAAAACGACGCCCTACCTCACGCGCATTTCCATGGCACATATGGTCATAGTGATCTGCGATTCATATCATCATTTCTCGTCCGCTATCTGCGAAAAAGAAGGGCGCTTGACTCCACTACCTCCTCCACTGAACTCCAGGTGTTACACGAAGTGGTTATATCACGTATATGCTCTTTTCTGTAACTTACAATCAGGGCGCATGAGGACTCAATTGTGAATATTTCAGAAGCAAGCTTGGAAAATACTAGTGCTCAATGACCATCTTTTCACCTGAACGTCAGAGGAAAGATCGACGAGATTGCTTAAGCATTATAACGCTTACAAGAATGCTTGAATTTGACGACATAGGAGCATGGTGTGCTCCCATCCTGATGACCAACCGATAACAGGATGCCATTCACAGGTGGAGTTTTAGTGTCAGCCGATGGTGCTCGAGCATTATGCTTTTATACTTGGGGATATCTGGCATCGGAGTGATGAGCAATTCGTGAAGAAGCACCGACTCGAAAAGGCCATCATCATGTCAAAGATACATTTGGAGGATTTTAAACACTGAGGAAATTCATTTGTGGTGCCATTGAGGCTAACGCTGTGCAATTAAGAAGCATACCATTAATTGTCGACCTACCTGACCTTCCTAAATTCACTTCATTCCCCAGAAAATAGCTGATTTATAGTCGAATGATCATCCTTATTTTCACTTCCCGTAATGTCTCCACTGTAGGTAAGGCAGGCTCAGCACACCAGGGTTAACTGATAGAGGGCGACATACACCTCACTGTAGCCACGGTACATCACCATCCGTCGGATATACACCCATGATTGAGGGCGACATACACCTCACTGTAGCCACGGTACATCACCATCCGTCGGATATACACCCATGATTGAGGGCGACATACACCTCACTGTAGCCACGGTACATCACCATCCACCGGATATACACCCATGATCGAGGTCGACAGAACCTCACTGAAGCCACGGTACATCACCATCCGTCGGATATATACCCATGATCGAGGGCGACTGACGCCTCACTGTAGCCACGGTACATCACCATCCACCGGATATACACCCATGATCGAGGGCGACAGAACCTCACTGTAGCCACGGTACATCACCATCCGTCGGGTATATACCCATGATCGAGGGCGACTGACGCCTCACCTTAGCCACGGTACATCACCATCCGCCGGATGTGTGCGGGTAGGGACATCTTTGCAAAGACCAAAGGCGAAATGATTTCCTTTCACGTGAACGCCACATCAAAGTCAACCGTCTCGTTGTGGCAAGAAGACCCGATGAAAAATGTTACCACTCGCCTAGTCTGAAATAATGCAATTCACGAGAATTGCACGGGAAAGCCTAATAGATAGCCAAGGTGGGGTGTTTGGGTGCACTCCTGTCATCTGCAGGATCGAAAGCTATGCTGCGGCGACCAAGTTGTCTTCGAACGAACTAGGCTGAATCATCTTATTTTATTTAGCTCTCCAGCGTAGTCGGTTTCTTTTCATCAAGATCATAGCGCTCACGGGGAGCCCGGAGGACACCCATGGAGGATGTGGATTTATGATTCAGTTGGGCGAGCAACTTGAGGGTTAACTTCACAAAACAAATCTGACCGAATCATTCAGCTTGCTGCTGGAGACTCAAACAACGTAGCATGAAATGAAGCTTTTGACCACCCAAGCGCCGAATGAACTCAGAGCAATCTTCCCCGTTCCTCCAGGATGGACGGAGGCCAGAACAGGAGAACCAGTAACCGCCACTAGGATAAGTCGGGTAGCAAAGCTGCGGCAGAATTTATTTTGAGATGTAATAGATGTTACATGGTTCTTAAGAGCGACACTATTTTAAAATGCAACGAATTGTTTATTTTGCAATAGTTCAAACGACTCAACAGTTTGTGACGTCAGCATCTGAGCCAGGGAACAGTTCATTCTGGAGTCAGCGTGCGGGTCAGTTTGTGACGTCAGCATCTGAGCCAGGGAACAGTTCATTCTGGAGTCAGCGTGCGGGTCAGCTGGACCCGCGGTCCGACCCTGCTCCAAAAATGTGTTCGGTCTGCTCTGGAACCGCCATCCTGTCCTGCTGGCGAGCGCCATTGCCACATATGCTCCAATGGGCTGAAAGGACGATACACAACGAACAACGCCGTACGCCAGATTGGCTGTTGTCTGTGCGCCAAGGAGGAGAAATCTGAACTACATTTTGGATAAATTAAGAGACCCGTCCGCTCCAGGTTCAATGTGCATCTCAGCAAGGATCGCTTGCGTGAACTTGATACCCCTCCCGGTGACCATGTTGTTGCCGTGCATACAAATGCTGAAAATAAACTTTTGAACAGTTGCTTCAGTATTCGCGTCTTGGCCATCGCTAAGAACTGTGCAAAATGGAAGCTGCTCGAGTCGATGCGGATTAGGGATCTTGAACCAACGCCGAACAATATGTCCGGTTCATGAGTCCTCAACCCGCACATGGTGTAGCATCTTGTCGTTTGTGCCGTGTATGTTCTTCATATTGTCATGCTGGTTCTTATCTGCAGCTTGCCTTTCGTTATAGGTATATTCATGTTGAGAGATCACGTGAATCGGTTCCTTTTCCTTTTTCTCTCCATGTATGATGTTCACTCCCGAGGATGTTCTAGCAACGAACCTGTAGAGTCGCTTGAACCATTGTAAATAAAACTATTTGCTGTATTCTAAAACATTTTTGCTCGTAAAGTCCGTTCAATATCCAATACATCTAAATGAGTACAAAGCCCATCAAACATTTCTTCGTCCATATATAATAACTTTGGACTGAGGCCACGATATCAGATTGGTTGACATTTTGGTTAGCAAATGTCAGACTGTAGCTGTAGTTAGACGCTTGGGGGAGCGTGATTCACATTTCAATGCAGTACAAGCAAACACGTCCATTGCGGCACCAGCGGACTCATCGTCGCCCCAGGTACTGACCCGGGCTAAACATCAGCGTCACTGAACTGACACGCATTCGTCGCGCACTGGCAGGCACACAAACACATTCGTGCGCGCAGCTGTTTAGAGCTGTCCCTCCCCGTCTCCCTCAATGGTGCTCGGTCGCCTCGAGACAAAATCAGGCATCAAAGAAGCTGGTGAAGAAACACGGCTCTTGCGGCGGACGTGACGCAAACGGCCACACCCGCCGCTAGTCCGGCCGCCCCGGCGGCGGCCGCCAGATGGTACGTACACACAACCCGTGGCCGAGGCAGCGGCGGACTCGGCAGCCACACCCCACAGCCACCCCTGTCACCCGGTCACCCTGGCACCAATCTGGTCACCCCGGCGGTCACCCGGTCACCCTGGCGGTCACCCGGTCACCCTGGCGGTCACCCTGTCACCCTGGTGGTCACCCGGTCACCCTGGCGGTCACCCAGTCACCCAGGCGGTCACCCTGTCACCCAGGCGGTCGCCCGGTCACCCTGGCGGTCACCCGGTCACCCTGGCGGTCACCCGGTCACCCTGGCGGTCACCCAGTCACCCAGGCGGTCACCCTGTCACCCAGGCGGTCATCCTGTCACCCAGGCGGTCGCCCGGTCACCCTGGCGGTCACCCGGTCACCCTGGCGGTCGCCCGGTCACCCTGGCGGTCACCCGGTCACCCTGGCGGTCACCCAGTCACCCAGGCGGTCACCCTGTCACCCAGGCGGTCGCCCGGTCACCCTGGCGGTCGCCCGGTCACCCTGCCGTCGGCCGCCAGATGGCACCCGTGGCCGAGGCAGAGGCGGACTCGACGCCCAACACTCACCGTGTTGACGTCCGTGACCTAACGATAGGAGCACTCGTCACAGTCCCAGGAACGGTAAGTCTCAATGACAAGGACGCAGAGACGATGAGAGTCACGGGTGGGCGCTGTATAACCGATGCAGTTGATGCGCCCTAATCTCCAATAACAATGGCAAGTGTGATGGGCGCTGACGGTGAGTGCCGGGGACGGGGGCCCGTCGGCATTGCTGCCACCGGCCGCGTCGGCCGTTCACGCACCTCAAACAGAAGTGCCCCAGGGCACAGACAGACTGGTGTGTGTGTGTGTGTAGCTGACCTTTGACCCCGGCGGATACCACCATCACGTGTATGTCGGGCGGGGCTGTGGCGTCGTGCAATACTTGTCGACTGCCCAGCGTGGATGAGAAGCGATGAAAAAAAAACAGCGAAAAATAGAAGCACAAACACTCATTGCCTTTTGGAAGACTATCTAGGTATTCACGAGCCTCATGCAAAGATATATATATATATATATATATATATATATGTGTGTGTATGTGTGTGTGTGTGTGTGTGTGTGTGGGAGGAGGGTGTACATGAAGTCATGAATTTATTAAGCGTATACACCAAGTAAATATATTCCTTAGTGCCTACCTTACCTCGTTCAGTTATCGTGCATCGTTCGCTCATCAACTTAATTTCAGTCGCTACAGCTTACAAGTTTTTAGCACTACCAACCCACGCTGATATCTACCCAGCAGCGTGTCATACCTACCGCCCTTTGTGAGGAAAACATAGCAAAATGATGTCAAACAACTTGCATTCAGGAGAGTGAGAATTGTAAGCAAGCATTAGAGTGCTCCTTGCTTTAGTAGTATCGAGTTGATTGCATTCAGTAGGTGACCATAGTAATGCGTGCGAATAGTTTAGCTCATATAACATCGTGAGTGTCCAACCATTATTGTAGGGCCCATGACATTCAAAATAAGATAGTGAGCCAAATCATGATCGGTACGGTCGTTGAATTCGTGGATATTACACCGCACCTCAGAGGTCCACCTCTATTTTTGTCGACACATCCAATTTTTGAATACAGTCGTATAATACACTACAATTATGTTGTACCAGACAGGCTACCTGGTCTGGTGTACTGGTCATGCCGGATTACGCCACGACAGTAGCTGTGGGACATGGCCGTCACAAAATGATTGTGAGGAAGCTGCATGCATTGTACGCCTTTTCCCCTTGAACTCCAATGAGACCAATGAATAACTACGTGGTGGCGACACCAAACATCATCTACGGTGTCGCCAGTCTGGGATGCATTGTGCAGGCTACCCTGATTGACGTCACGAATTCAAGTAACTACAATTGGCGACGAAAGCATTCGGCTGACGAAGTGATGGTTTTGGTCGACACTACCTGACATGACGTCACATGATATGACATTCGGCTGACGAAGTGATGGTTTTGGTCGACACTACCTGACATGACGTCACATGATATGACATTCGGCTGACGAAGTGATGGTTTTGGTCGACACTACCTGACATGACGTCACATGATATGACATTCGGCTGACGAAGTGATGGTTTTGGTCGACACTACCTGACATGACGTCACATGATATGACATTCGGCTGACGAAGTGATGGTTTTGGTCGACACTACCTGACATGACGTCACATGATATGACATTCGGCTGACGAAGTGATGGTTTTGGTCGACACTACCTGACATGACGTCACATGATATGACATTCGGCTGACGAAGTGATGGTTTTGGTCGACACTACCTGACATGACGTCACATGATATGACATTCGGCTGACGAAGTGATGGTTTTGGTCGACACTACCTGACATGACGTCACATGATATGACATTCGGCTGACGAAGTGATGGTTTTGGTCGACACTACCTGACATGACGTCACATGATATGACATTCGGCTGACGAAGTGATGGTTTTGGTCGACACTACCTGACATGACGTCACATGATATGACATTCGGCTGGCGAAGTGATGGTTTTGGTCGACACTACCTGACATGACGTCACATGATAGGACATTCGGCTGACGAAGTGATGGTTTTGGTCGACACTAACTGACATGACGTCACATGATATGGTGCAGCGAGCGGACGCAGCGCGACAGGAAAACTCGATAAATAAGGCCTGCTATGTGCTGTTTTTTTTGTTGCGCCTGGTGCTGCGATCCACCGCATCACTTGGAATTACCGTACCCACCACTGTAAGCACGTGACTCAGGTGGCCGACACAGAGTCGGCAACTCGCCGCCTCGTGACCGTACCCACCACTGTGAGCACGTCACTCATGTGAACGACACAGAGTCGGCGACTCGCCGCCTCGTGACCGTACCCACCACTGTGAGCACGTCACTCATGTGAACGACACAGAGTCGGCAACTCGCCGCCTCGTGACCGTACCCACTACTGTGAGCACGTCACTCATGTGAACGACACAGAGTCGGCAACTCGCCGCCTCGTGACCGTACCCACCACTGTGAGCACGTCACTCAGGTGGCCGACACAGAGTCGGCAACTCGCCGCCTGATGTCCGATGGGTGAGGAAGTGGAAACAGGATCAATGTGAAAATGTTAGCCGTAATACCAGTACGGCGTTTGTTGGGGCGCAGGACGAGCAAGGCGTATTGCATGACTGGCTAAGTTAGTCCTTTAGTGCTGGCCGACGTTCAAACATCACAAATAAGCATAGTTGTGTTAAGCGAAAACGTTTTACGATACATGATAAGTGTTGCACAGACAGCTTCTTTCTATTCTCTTCGTTTCTAGAAACAACGATCACAAAGGCATGCATGACAGTTTTCCAGGGCATCTTTTCTGTCCTTGAATGCATTTATCGATGACAGTGCGAGTTACACTTTCATCACGAGCAAGTCAGTTTCCCATTTCATGAAACCTGGCGGGAACTATGGAGTTCCATCGAGACGTTTTGCGACGACAAAATAAAGTTGTTTGGAGCAGTTCGGGCCGCGGACTGAGAACTGATCAAATGCTTTATTAAACACTGTTAGCAAAAAAGCGCATGTACCTAACATTGCAACAGACTTATAAAATTTGCCGAGAGACAACTTCGACATACCAGTCCAATAGCAGCACACCCAGGGGCCAGCTTCATCATAGCTTAGGTAAGCTTGTCTAACCATGTGTCTTGATTTCATAGCAGTAGCTCATATGGCTTTCTATGTACTGAATATATTCCTGAGAAAAAAAAACACTTCTGTGGATTCGGTGACGTTCACAGCAAGCTAAGCTTGTATATGCAACGATAGATGCAACCGATTTATTCCATTATCTAGTGAAATGTACCAGTTGCATGCTGTTGCGAATGCGGGTTGTGAATATGTGACTGGGTTCTTATCCACCGAGGTGTCATGGCCGGACGGGCCGGGTGGCTCAAGATGACTGTTCGCTGTACTTGAAAGAAGATTATCCGGACCTTGGTTCTCGCTCGTCATAAAGTTACTAATTTACTAAGAAAATAATTGCTCTAAATTCGTAGTAAAATCGAAGCAAAAGAAAACAAAGGAAATTAAAAGTATTTGAAGACTGAAACTAATCATGGCAATCTGAATGAACACGACGTGATTTTAATTAACCATGGAATAGTTATAACTTCTCTTCTACGGAGGTTTCTAAGTCCACCCTTGATGCTGCTTTGGATTCCTGACGACTTGCATGGGTAGATTCTTTGGCTTTCTCGTGCATGGTAGTCGAAGCGGATAGGTTCGGTGTTCCAAGCGGACAAAACAAGCTGAACTAGTCACATTAGGGGAGGAATCAAGAACTCCGGACCACATTCCTGAGTTTTGCGTGAAAAGAATATATTTACAAAGTTGTTTGCTCGTACCCTACTTTTACGGACATAGCTCTCCATCTCCCAGATCCCAAAACTCCAGGTACCCTTCTCCTTCCAAAAACCATATAATTCCTGCATAGACAGTCGGGTTCCATGGGGCCATGCAGCTAAGAGGGTCGCTCAAGATGCATGGGTCCCTTCTGCTTCAATTCAAGCTGCCCCACCAATCCTCCAGCTTCAAGGGCGCCTCCAACGACAAATGGACCTTCCAGTGTCACAGGGACCTGGTTCTGGTTCTGGTTCTGGTTCTGGTTCCAGGTGGACGTCAAAATCTCTCGAAACTCCTTCTTCGAGCTTTAACGAGCTTTGGCTTACTTAATTGAGCTTAATGAATTTAATTAAAGCTGTCCCATCGTTTTCAAGGGTCCCCTGCAGATTCAGTCCTCCAGCGTTAAATGGTCCCTTCAGTGTCAAGGGTCCCTCCAGCTCCAAGGAGCCCATCCAGTGTCAAGGGCTTCTCCAGAGTCAAGAGACCTCTCCAGCTCCTGTTCCCAGCTGAGCCTCAAAAACTCTCAACACCCTTCCATTGAGTTGAAACAAGACCACCTTCGTTGTAGGCGGCTCGCCGAAATTTTTTCGTTTAGCGTGGTACAAATCAAAGAAAGTATTATTTGATCCAATGCATTTTCTGCTAGGGGTGGGGTACCTCTGCCTGAGTGTGCTTCCTGATGCATTCACTAATGTACCAGCAACTCCATTTATTTGGCACATATTTTCAAGATATCATCCGTCCCTCTCATAAAAATAATGTTCCATGGGTGTATGCCAGAGCTCACAAAATAACAAGTTCCACGAGCTGGCGTACCCAGGCGGTTGTAAATTTATGAACCTGCTCTTTTTGTTTGTGCAATTCATAGCCTTGTAAGGATCAATTTTCTTTCCTGCTTGTTGTGTAGCCAGCACACCACTTCCAAGTAATTACTTGGAAGCCATTTAACTGGCTTATTGTGTAGCTAATACACCACTTCCCAGTAACGGGCTTATTGTGCAGCTAGCACACCACTGCCCAGTAACAGGCTTTGCTTTTTGAAGTTTGTAGGCATGCTCATCTTACTGCTGGAGTCCGTTGAAGTTGGTTTTATCGTATGCTAGAGTAATGCGAAAACATCTTTGGACGTACCGTGACTTCTGTTTCGTGCTCATTTCTTAATTATGATTGGATAATTATCTGCACTTTTACTTCCATAGATCCCATGGTGCTATATAATTCAATGAAAAGCAATACAGCGTCCTTCTTCTACAAATGTATTGTATAGCTCTGTTGTATGGGCAACCAAGGACGGGAATACATGAACATGGGCGTTACCACCACTGTATGCAGTGGGTGTGCATATCCAAGGTTTTTTTGTTGGACTGATGGGTTTTATGTGGGTCCAGCAGTTTTCAGCGGCCGCAACCACGGAATTATGCGTATATTGTTGATGATAAATAGATTTTAAAAAAATTGAAAGGCTACATCGAAAGGCCCTCCTTGGTGATCGACGTCTTCCTCTGTCAGGCTGGGGGCCCTCTTTCAAAAGCTTTGGCCCCCTCCCTCAGGCCAGGGGCCTTTGTAGGGCTAAGGCCCCATCCGTCGTCCGAAGGGCCCTTTCGGACTGCCCGAGGTTTTCTTCGTCAGCTAGCCCTCCGTCGTCTCAGAGGCCATCTTTGACGATTCAGCACCTTTTCCGGCAAGCCGTAGTTCCCCTGTCAAACGCTTCGGCCCTGTCCATCAAGTCAGGGGTCCTTTCTTCGGCTTGGTCCCTGCCATCAGCCCAGGCACCCTTCATATTGGCTCGGGGTCTTCTCTGTCGGCCTAGCGACCTTCCAACAATCCGGGGCTCCCTCCGTTGATCTGGAAACCCTTCGCGTTAGCTTATCCAAGGGCCCTCAACGTCTTGCTGAGTGTACTTTCCGTTGACTTGGGGTCCTCTTTATCGTCCCGGGCCATTTCCGTGGACCCGGAGCCCCTTTCGTCGGTCCAGGGGCCCTTCACGTCGGCTTATGGGGTCCTTGCGAATCCCTGCACCGAAGCATTGATGGGCCCGTGAGGGCCCCTCAAGGCGGTCGCCTGTAGGGCCCCATCCACCTTCGGGGCGGCTGCCCAATCCTCCCCCCCCCCTCCACCTCTTGGCTACGCCATTGCTGGACTCTGGAGGAATCATCGCGAGCAACCCTGTCACCCATGGAGTCTCGCATATGGGTGACAGGGCATACGGAATCACTCGCTGATTATATTCTGTATGCGTCCGCTTCTTCCGATTGCACATCTTTCGGGAAGAGGAAGGATGTATCGACACGGTATAATTAGTACCTGCGACTTTCCGCCGCAGAGCTTACCTACCTTTTGGCCAACCTTGATTTACGCAAGATAACTAGAGACTTGGGGTCTGTTCCCGTGGCTCCACCAGAGGGAACTCAGTGGAGGCTAGTGGAGGCTAGTTGAGACTGGCCCACGGAAACGACCGGTGGAGGTTGGTGGAGAAATCAGCTGTCAGCGGTGTGAATTCCGCGACAAAAAGGAAGCATTTGGCGCTGTATCAGAAATTGACCAAATTGCCTTTCAAATGTTTGTCCAGATGATCGCACAATGTACATGGTAGGCCTTGTTTTTACAAAGTCCCAAATTTGTCTTTATTTCTGGCTATGTATGTGTCCTCAGAGACTGCGGGGAGCACACGTCCTTTTCGCCTATGGGATGAACCAGGCAATCTCTCTTTCCTCTCGGTTGGGCATCGTCTCCCCCTGTTTTGCGGTTTGGCCTGCCTTCTTAACGTACAGTATATAATCTCGTGTCTGGACCCGCCGGGCTTCCTCGGCCCCGAGGCGCTTCTCTACCCGATGCTGACTTTTCGTCATCTCAACTTGCCCGACCTCGTCGATCGGGCTCGAGTAGGATTTTAGTCGGCGGCAGGAGAACGGCGGTACTTCTGGGCACGGGAATTGCGGCGGATCCGGCCGGTAAAGTAACATCTTCCCTTAGGCCGAATGACGTAGATCAAAGGCCTAAAAACATGTTTGTGGTCTGCATCTGTTACTTCGATTATTGTTCATAGTTGTAGTAATTTCATATTTCCTTTGCGAAGGATGATCCTGGCATTCAGTTGATGCATGAAGATGATAATCGTATGATGGAGGACGTCGTTTACGCGCAAATATATGGCGCAAGTGCGCCGTGATTGAGCTCAACTGAATAATCACAATTGAACCCTGCTTCTGGGCTGGTGGAGCTTTTGCTCCACTGGTGGAGGTTGGTGGAGGAAAAATCTCCACCGGATTTGCGACGGGAACGACCAGTGGAGGTTTGTGGAGGTTAGTGGAGCGACGGGAACCAGGGGACAGACCCTAAGGGCAAGCCTAAGGGTCTGTTCCCGTCGCTTAAGAGTTCGTGATTCAAGTTCTGATAACTGCTTTGTGTTCTGTAATATACTCTGATTTGTGCATCCTCGCTCTTGTGCATCCCGCTGTGCTAAAGCTGTGTTTTATGGCGTATGGTCGCTTAAATGCAGGGGTCAACCACAGGGGAATCATGGGAAAATCGTCTCTCCTCTCCTCAAAATTCTGGAAACCTCATTAACCCAGCGGCCGTTGCATGGAGAAAAACATACCCAAGAAGTCCGACGTGCCCCCCCACGTTTTGGTCGTGGCAGGCTGTCTGACGTCCTACAGCTGCTTTGCTTCAGGATAAACTAGATAGCAATATATTTTGGTATGATTAGTATAAAATTAAATTGCATGAAATCTGACGAAAATGAGAGCACATCATTCCAACCTATAATTTCCCCAAAAAAGCATTGTCAACCTTTCCAAGGAAACATCGGATTTTCCCGACCTCTCCCGCCAGCAGAAAATCTTTGGCATCATAACCGAACCTGCACAGAAAGATATGCAGGACCAGATAACCAGGGTCAAGAGCAGGGGTGCACCCAGACATTTTGCAAAGTACCATGGTTGAGCACTTTTAGATAGAGAACTCAATAATTTGAATAGTGAACACAACTTTTATGGGGGCAGGTCTAAGGGGCCCCTAAGAGGGAGGGAACAGGCCCCCTGGGAATGCCCATGGCTAACAGCAACATGTACTGAAAAAGGACTATCATTGCAGCATAAGTACTTTCAAATTAACACTCTCACTGAACTTGGAACTCTTCACAACTGGTGGATTCAATAATAGGTTTATCTTCCTGGTGCAAGGGAAACCAGTAGTGCCTATTACTGTTGCCATGCTTGTCATGTGCCTTCTCAGGTCACACTCAAGCATCACTCCTTACTCATAACATCATCACTTCATATCACTCCTGATGTGACCTTGTCAGGTCGCATGATGAGCGAATAATCCTCTGGGGATTCTAATATTCTGATAGGTATTCTCACACTTGAAATTGATATAATGGTGTGTGGACTTCATTATCGTATCTGTGCTATGATAATAAATGATGGTAATAAGTATTATTGAATGCCAGCACCGATAATACCCAGGCATCAATCAGAAGGTTGGATATCCATGTGCTGTGCCAAACTGAAAATCCATTGAAATGTGGAAATCTTTTCTTTCTATTCTATACCACAGTCATGCAATGGATGTATCATAGTAATTTATATGCTTCAATAATCAAAATACATATGAATGTTGAAGTGTATGGCAGCTAGGATCAAGGCTGTATATAATACATAGCTCTGTAATATCAAGGCAAGGAATTTGCACTTGCAAATTGTCTTACCTTGCTTGTGTTATGTTTCTGCTGTCAGTCTTTACAATGTTCTACTCTAGGGAATATTAATGAAATTGATGTTAAATATGTTAACAGTCAAAGAACCACAGTGAAACTCTAGTATGACTGTGTTTTGGTACTGGCTGGCACATTATCTGCTTTATAGTCTTTTCATAACATAATATAAAGTGTGAATATTCATATATCTGTTGTATTACATGAACTCCTGAATTAGTTCCATTGTTGTACAGTATGTCCAAGTGTGCATGACTTCAGAAATGAAGTGCTACTATGTGATATGTATGGCTTTTACTTAGTTATGGATTGCAGGGAGTTTTTCACATATTCAAATGTGTGCATGCTGCATTTTAGGAAAGTTATATTTCTCAAAAGTGGGAGGGTTAGCTACCATTGTTGCCCCCCCTCACCCCCACCCCCACACACACACTTTGAAAGTGGGTTGGCCATGGCCCCCCTGTCCCCCATTCCTACACCTATGGTTAGGTGCAAGGTTATGTGAATGAATTTCATTGAAGAAAAAACAACAAAGCCACAGATGTCTGAAGATCTTGTTGACACTGATCTATAGAAAGGGGAGTATACAAAGTATGTTGGGCAGGGGGTGAGCTCTGAATTATTCAACCTGAACGTTGGGTTCACATAATTTAATGTTGAGGACAATCCAACTTTGACATTAGAGGGCACTCCTAGGCACCATTTCAGTTTACAAAAGTGCAGAGCTCCTGAACAAGGTGAATTGTATGAGTGGCCTTGTACCTAGGTAGGTAGGTAGGTAGGCAGGTACCTACCTACCTACATAGGTATCTCATTGTCAACTTGCAGATCAAGGTACCTCTTGATTTTTTGGAATTGTATTTTTTAATATGATTTTTTTTTAATGTGATTAAGACTATGCAGCTAGGTGATGTGGGTCATGAGAAGCATATCAATATGAATGTAGGCACCTAGTATATTTAGTGTGGTTAATCACTTGGTCAACATCGGAAGCTTGACAACCGGAGCAGTTTGACCACTGATGGCCAGAAAGTTAGCCAGTTCCTTGCTGGTGATTATTGTCATTTGAAGAAAAAAGTTGTATAGTCCATCATGTGGTGGGGAGCCTTATGTGTCTAGGTATCCATGCCAATATGATTGTTTGAAGGTACCTAGGTATTCACCAGACAGGTTTTACACACATTTACCTCCATGGGCAAGCAAAGGTATTAGGTTTGGTTAGGTTAGGTTAGCAGTTTTATTTATGAAAGAAAATATGGTAAATATGTAGTTTGAAGCATTTTTTTTGTAACATTAAAAAAAATCCAATGCTATGTTTATGAATGTGGTTAACATGATGCAATCA
This sequence comes from Ashinkailepas kermadecensis, assembly GCA_034440615.1. NCBI lineage: Eukaryota > Metazoa > Arthropoda > Thecostraca > Neolepadidae > Ashinkailepas > Ashinkailepas kermadecensis. The sequence goes on from JAOTOM010003864.1 coordinate 139,917, forward strand.
CTCATTTCCTCTACAAATGCATACATTTTAGTTGGGAGGCAAAATAACAACAAAAAATGGGGCTTGGATTTGGGTAATATAGCATAAAAAGGAACCTTTAAAATAATGCAAAAAACATGAAACATATTCTACATAGCCTTGCCTAACCTTCCATGCAAAAAAATGTTTTTTTATGGAAAACTTTTGAACAATTTTTTCTTAAAAAGTTTTAGATTATGAAAATGTAACATAACCTAACCTGGTCTGGTCTGTTTCTGAAGACATAAATTATTATGTCTTAATTTCACACACAAAAATCACAAATTTGAATATTTGTCCAACTTCGAAGAAAAGCCTAACTTAGCCTAACCAAATCAAACCTAACCCCTTTGTTTGCTCTAATGGAGGTAAAATGCATAAAACTTGTCTCGTGGATACCTTAAACTGTGATAATACCTTTTATCATAGCAATATACCAGCATATCTGAACTTCAAATATTTCCAAAATATCATGCAATTAATGTTGATTAAATGCATCATTTTTTGCCAATGACACAATATATTTATGACTGATCCAGCACCGCAGCACAGATCACTGCAAACTGTATGAAGCTTGCATTGCCAGTGAATACTATTGTTATGTGATCCGGCATCAGGAGTCATGCCTAGGCTTTGTGGGATGGCATGCAATGTATGCTCCTTGAATATAAAATCACAACTTTTATTCCTCAGTCTCAGTAAAATGTATGCACCCATGCTTACTGAGCATTATGCACTCCATAACTGCATGAACTAAAGGATTATACACTCCAAATACAAGCGTGAGAAGTGAAGATTCAACACAGGGTGTCATTTTGTATTTGCTAAGATAGCAGCCAGACCCTCAATCATGAATTTCCCCCCCCCCCCAATTAGGCTGAAGATTAATCATTGGGCCATCAATCTGGCCATTAACATATGGGTGTAGCACTGTACTAACCATATATGGGCATGTACTAGATGCAAATGACTTCTGGGGCTGCTTTGGCCATGAAGGTCATTTGGTTCCCCAATCAACTTCATAAAGTGACCCACAAGAGGTCATGGCAGTATGCTCAGCAGTCCTTTATTTTGTAATCAATCTAGGTATCTGGATATTAATGTTGAACAGCTATTGTTCATAATTAGTCTGAGTGCATCTGTAATCCGAGGACCATTCCCTTTCAATGATGTTCTGAGCGTTAAATGACCTTGTCATGCATGATCAACTTGTGGGGAAGCTCAAATAGTCCTAATTATGATATTGTGTTTGATATGCAGGCAGCGCTACCAACGGAAAAGTGACCGATGGTCAGAAGAACACCGCTACCCGAGCCACCCCAGCTCATCATCACCGTGGACAGCCAGGATGATGAGAATGCGGCCAAGGCGTCGACATCTGCGTATAGGAAACCGTAGAGCAAGTTGTGCACGGCCATACAGGTGAAGTTTTGGGTCGAGTTGTGGACGGCGACAGCGTGAAAACCTCAGCACAAGCTGCGGCAAATAAGGAGATGAAGAGCCTCGATCAGGACGTGGACAGCGCAGAAGAGGGCAGCCCCAGCCCTGGTGTGCAGCCAGATCAGCCAACCGAAGAGGTGGTGTCTCGACCCGGACCCAGCAATCGGTAAGTGGTGGTGTGTTCATATGGCAGCACTGGTGTTCGTGTGCCAAGTATGAAGCTGCACTCGTATGCATTCGTTCGTCAGTTATTATTTCTTGTCACCAATGGGCAATTGCAACCCTGAGCAGGGCTCTTTTGTTCTAGGCACCTGTTCATATCCAGTGCGGATCAGTGAATGTCGAAAGCAGTCAGGTCACAACGGTCTCTTTGTCTGCAGGAGCTGCCCCGGTGTGTCTGCGACGACCGCAACTACCCGGCGGAAGTGTGACAATCTACCCTTGGCCTGTCACCTGTGCCACAAGCTTTTAAAAAACCGTACCACACTGGCTGTACATGTAAAACGGCACCTGGCGAAACGATTGTACCACTGCGACATATGCAGTAAGTCGTTTTATAATCGGCAGAACTTGGTTGGTCATCTCACTGTCCACACTGGCGAGAAGCAGTACCGTTGTGACGTGTGCGGTAAGTCGTATGCGCAGAAGGGATATGCAAAAACTCATGCTCGTGTCCACGCCTCTGGTGACGAGAGGACGCCGTACAGGTGCGACCTGTGTGGGAAGTCGTTTACCACGGCGGATAGTCTGAAAACTCACTCTCGGCTCCACACCGGCCATAGGCCATACGCTTGCGACGTGTGCGGAAAGAGTTTTAACCAGATAGGTTGCATGAGCAGTCATGCGTTGACGCATTGTCCTGAACGACCATACGTTTGTGAAATCTGCGGAAAGGGATTTTGTCGAGAGCGTGATAGAAAGAATCATGTCGCCGCTCATAGCGGCGATCTGCCGTACGAATGTGGTATCTGCGACAAGTCATTTAATGCGAAGAGTCGCCTTAAGCGTCACCTTTTAGTTCATACTGGTTTGAAACCATTCGCTTGTGACTCGTGTGAAAAGACGTTCGGAGAACAGGGAAATCTGAATTGTCACAAGCGTACGGCGCATGGTTGTGCCAGTGGCGGTTCGTCTCAGCTGTCGCCGGCTTCGGGCGACCGCGTGCCACCACGTGCTGTCGGGCAGGTGTTCCGCTGTGAGGTGTGCGGCAAGTCCTACAGTCAACGTAACAGGCTGAACCGGCATGCCAGGACCCATGACGAGAATTACGTGAGCGGCAACAGATGTGACTTGTGTGGAAAAACGTTTACGTATTTGAGCGACCTCATTAAACACGCACGCACCCACACCGGCGAGAAGCCGTTTTCATGCGACATATGTGGTCACCCATTCAATACAAAAAGCAACCTAAATAAGCACAAACACACCAAGAAATGCACCCGTCAATAAATCCGTAGAAGGGCCTGAACCCCTACCCTTAGGTGCGGAGCCATCTTGGAAAGAGAGGATAACAGCTGTTAATTGTAACCAGCTCTCGGCTACAATTCCCTCCGTAGCGTGATCAGCATTGTAAATTTATTCATCCAGCGCCGCAACCTTTAAATGTTTTTGGCCACTTCTTCAGTGCATGCAGTATGCTGTACCGTTGAATTTGCAATGCAGGGATTGTGGTACGATGACGTTTGAAGAGTATGGGCGCTATATAACCTATGCCGTCGATGCGCTCCTAAACCACAACAATTAGCTTGCGTTTGGAGAGTACCGTACTTATTACATCACGTGTCGAAGCTGATTTGCATGTTTTATGTTTAGTTTTTTTTTTTTTTTTTTTGTATTCCACTACCCATTAATAGGTAGGCAAGAGTGCCCTTCCATACCCGTGCGACCTAATTACGTTAAATTCCAGGGATGAGAAGTAGGTCATGGTATCCAAGTCAAGGTAGGTCACACCACTCCCCGCTCCTGTTTCTTGCTGGACAGATCCCACCACCAGATATTAGTAAAAGATGTTCCTGAAGCCCTCTCAGACAATTAGCAACGCTAGTAACGTCTTCGAGGGCTCCAGAAAAAGAACTGTGCTGTATGTGTTAATGGGGAAATAATATATAATCCCTAATTTTGCACATGCATCTCCTAATCTATTACTACACTAAGGAGAAAGGACGAACCAAGTATGAAGAAAGAAGAAAGAAAGAAAACATGATACTTAAACGAAAATATCCCACCTGTCGCTACTCTTCGCCCGCGACCAATCGGCGTGAGAGATTGGCGACGCTATATGACTCAAAGGTCGACGTGTCGTAAAACCAATAACCAACCAAACGAAAATATCCGAATAATACAACCAGATCACCGTGCATAGCATATCATTATCACTGACATTCATTGAAAAAGTTCATATTTTCTAGTAATGTATTGCCTGATGTGTTTTTTTTTCAAAGTGATTTTATTCCTAGGTACATCTTCAATCCTATGGAAGTGAGAGCAGATTATTGTATTCCAAGCTTTTGGTGCAATAAAAGGTTATGAAAACATCCTGTAATTGATATCAGAAAAGGGTATTTGAAAGTGTTGTCTAACTCTGAGGCCACCTTGTTGATGAAGTTGAAACATATCAGAAAGAGGTGCTGGTAATGAGTGATTTAGAAAACCTAGCATGATGTAAATATATTGCTCATCAACTATGTCTAGAAACTTAACAATTATGTTTGATAAACAATTCATTTGTATGGCATAAGTAAGGTTTCTTGTCAACAATCCTAATAACACGCTTCTGCAACTTAATAATCTTGTCGAACTTAGAATGGTACGTACTTCCCCAGACAACAGCACAGTAATTTAGATATGGCAGTATTAAAGAATTATACAGATGGGCGCTAAATGATCACGCTTTGGTCGAAGCGCCCTTAAACCCAAATAACAACGAAGAATTATACAGAAGAAGCAATTCACAAGTTGATAGAAAGTACCTAGATTTGCCTATAATTCCAATATTCCTGCTAATTTTTGAAGAAATGGCATTGATATGGCTTTTCCACGTCATGTCTTCATCAATAAATACACCTAGATATTTTATACAGCTATGCCTTGTAATATTAGAAGTATTTATTTTGACATGAAGGTCATCACATGGTTTCCTGGAAAAAATTTGATATCCAGTCTTATCAGCAATAATACATAATCTGTTGGTATGAAACCATGCAATTATTTTGGGTATTATCTCATCTACTTTGGTTTGTAATTCAAAATGATCATTAGCTGTAATAGTTATGGCAGTATCGTCTGCAAATAGGTAAAATCTAGCCAAATTTGAAACATTGCAGGGATCGTTAATGTATAGAAGAAATAGCAGAGGTCCAAGAATCGAACCCTGAGGAACACCTATTGTGATATTTAATGGTTGGGATAGGATGTCATGTATCTTGGTTCTTTGAGATCTATTTGATAGGTTTGAGTTTAACAGTTTATATATATTTCCCCTAAAGCCAATAAAGTACATTTTTTGTAACAAAATGCTGATGCTGACAGTGTCAAAGGCCTTTTTTAAATCCAGATACAAGGTACAAACTAATTTATTATTTACAAGGGATTTAGTTACTTCGTTATGCATCAGAGCAATTGGCATGTATGTGCTGTTTTTTTTCTGAAACCAAATTGCAATGGGTGTATGATATTATTTTCATTTAGAAATGATGATACACTAAGGTGTATTAATCTTTCCAGCACTTACGAAAATATTGGTAGCAAGGAGATTTGCCTATAATTAGTAAATTTATTATTTTCCCCTGATTTATATACAGGAATTATAACTGCAGATTTAAATGCATCAGGGAATATTGCAGTGCTCAGACAAAGATTAAAGAAATATGTTAGATGTTGCAAAATACTTCTATATGTTCCAAGCAAAATGTTTGTGCTAATTTTATCCATACCGCCACCCACAAGGTTCAAAGACTTAACAATTTCTTAAATTTGAACTTCATTAACAGAAGGAACATTGTTAATGCTGGCATAAGTAGGCTGTGTAAGATAATATAATGGGCTGTTGTGTATTGCAGGTATATTTTGTTTTCCAATTCACTACCTATCGTTGAAAACAAAAGTGTTGAATTTATCAAGTATTTGTTCATTTACACATGTAGCCCCAGAGTTATCAACAAAGCACATTGGAAGAACTGTTTGCAATTCATTCTTGTTTATAATTTCATTCAAATACTTCCATGTTTTTTTGCCATCACCTTTGCTTTCCTGGAATTCCCTCTTGTAATATAATCGTTTTGCATCCCTAAGCACATTGCAAAGCATGTTCCTATATATTTTGTATTTATTTTCATTCAGTAAAATTATATTCCTAACATATTTTGCATATAGTTTATTTTTTGTATTTATGGAACACAGAAGTGCAGGGGTTACCCATGGTTTAATTGGATTCTTTCTTCTACTGGGTGTAAAAGTTTTAGATCATTTTTTAATACTGTTTCATATGCCTTAATAAGTTTGTTGCATGGTTGATTACCATCAGTTTCATCTTGAAATGCTTCTAAGTTGCTGATAAGGTGATCATTTAATTCCCTGATTTTATTCTTATCAAAGACGGTCCCTGAATGTCTTGTTATAATTGAACTTTCAATTAATGACAGATTAAGAAAAACTGGAAAATGATCTGATAAATCATGAAGTAGAATTCCTGAATTGTTAAAGACATTAACATCATTGATAAATCGATTATCCAAAAGGGCATCTGAATCATTACAAATCCGGGTTGCTTTTGAGATGGTTGGGAAAAATCCATAAGAATTGAACATATTCATAAAATTAAGTGTAGGTTTATCAGAGTGATATTTCGAAAGATTGTAATTGAAGTCTCCTGCTATGACACATGTGTACATTTCGTGTTTTCGAATGAGTCAGGTATTTTTCCCAAATAGTCCATAAATAAAGTGTGGCTCAGACTTGGAGGTCTATACATTTCCCCTACTAGGAATCTTTTTACTGGTATGCCCGACTTCATTTTGATTTCCAGAAAACCTGTCTCAAAATGATCACTCTCCAGGTCTTTTCTTTCACTAGTCTTTACGTATATTGCTTACGTATATAGTTCGTGTTCTTATATAATTATCTGTTGATAAATGAATCATGATGTCCAAGAGCTTGCTACGCCCTTGTCCTCCACACCTCGGTTTCGATGTGACGCCCCCTTTCCCCGCCCCGATGCATTCCTTGGGTGGTTCATCCACACCCGATTGCTGCAGTGTGGTGAATTCGGCTATCTGTGCTATGGAGCAGTCGATTACTCGTTGTATGGACCGGCCGATGTTTGAACCTGGGATTGTCCGGTTATTTTACTATGTAAGGTATGATTTGTCATTGTGCGTGTGTGTTCGCTTAGCCTGTTCCATCCGCTTGTTTCTTATCCTTGCCCAGACGTTCATAACTATCAAGATATGTTCGCTATAAAGGACACGATGATGCATATAGGCGTACAGCCAGCACATTTTATCGAGGGGTCGGAACTGGGGTGATATATTTTTAATCTGATATTTAGCTAATAATAGTTCGTTTGTGACTTATTAGCGCGAGCCAGTACTGAACCAACCGGTTAGTATATTAGCAAGTAGCATAGTTAGTGAACAGTTTTAGTTGAAATAATTAAAACACTACGAACCAACAAAGTACGGTACGAGTTGGTGGATGCTGCGGCGAAACGAGCATCGCGCGTGCTGTGCACTCGGGCACTGCCACTTTTTGCCACGGACCATTACCGAGAGGTGTCCATCTTCCTCCAGGACAAGTGTCAGGCAATGTGGAACGCGACACAGATGAATAAACTGAGAGCCATTAAACAACGTATGAGACCATGGAGCTCGTCCTGTCGTAAACATAGACAGGACCGCCGTTACACGGTGCCGCCTCCGCATTGGGCATACTTATGCCACTCACGGCTATCTGTTGTGCGGTGGCGACAAACCTCGGTGCACAAGATGTCGTGCACTACTGACAGTTCGCCATGTTTTGATCTCGTGCCCTTTTTATGCTGATGACCGTAGACGTCACTGGATTTGCACAGGGAGACTCACTTAGTGATATTCTGTCTGACAAATCTAGCAATGTCCAACCAGGACAACTGATGGACTTCCTTTCTGATGTATCGTTGTCGGTAATATATACTCCACACTGATATGCATTACATTTAAAATCTACAGCACAATAGCACCACTTGGCGGTGGCCATGGTTGTCGACGCGCCGCAAAGACCAAATAACTATCTAACTCATGAATCGAGTGTCTGCATGGGATCCAGATGTTTTCTTTTGCCTCTTCGGACATCCTTTTTCGGAGTTCGTTCGAACTCCGAGCATGGTAAAAAGTGAGAAAATTGTCGTTTCCCTAACCTCCATTTTTTTTTACAATAAGGGAGCGGAGAATTGCATTTTTTTAGTCTCCAGCCCTGTGCCCTCCAGTGACTATAATTCAGCAGGCAGGGCTATATTCCGCTGGCTCCCATGCTCATTATTACTTGGTGTTGTTTGTTGCTTTCTAACTCCCGTCCTCGTGATTATCACGTGGCTTCGGTAAGTGGCTTCAGTCCCTTTTAGTCTAATCTCGGGAGATACTTGTTCCTGGGGCGTCTGATCTCCCATACCCTCTCGATTATGTGTGCACTTGTCATCCACACCATCTCCTCCATAACCATACACCACACACTATCTGCTCATTAACCCCACGTGTTGCAACTCTGCCTCTTGGTCAGCATTTAAATGCATCTCACTAAGCTCACTTGCACACCCGCTCCCACGATATTTGCAAACAGTTGCTCTGCACGCCCTTCGCTGCCACTGTATGTGGGCGGTACTACACTCCTCGCCAACAGCTAGATGCGCTCTAAGTGCGTGTTCATACACATTCGGCCCGCTAACGCTGCGGACACTTCGTCCTCCGGTCTTTACCTGCGTACAGTCCTGCGTGAGCGAGTCGAGCGTCAACATCTACGCACACTCCCCTTCTGCGGCCTGCCGTCGTTAATTTTTAAGTTACACATTGGACTACTAATGTCACCAGCTGTATACTAGATAGAAATTCCTACATTCAAGGAGAAGGTACCGTACATGTGTAATAACTCGGCAAACTTGCATACCGAATACTTTGCAGCTTTTTCGTCAGTGAAGTTTTAGGCGACCACTCGGATAGAGCGATAGGGCGCGACTTTTGATTACCTCGCCGAAGTATCATTTTCAGTAATATATGCACCACGCCGAAAACTTTGAATGATGCCATAACGTCTCTTACATACCGTTCGTTACTACGACTTTGCTATTCTGCAAACTTCGCCAGCATGTGCGAGATGTCGACGTGTGAATAACTCATATTGTTATGGGCGCCACATGACCAATGAAGTAGATTCCCTGTAAAGCCCAAATAACTTAACTAACTTGCAGCTTTTTCGTCATTTATTTTACCATGATACGACGGATGCGATTTGATGGCATTATGACTCTTCTCCAATGAAGAAAGAAGTATTGGCCGTTTATACTGGTACCGACGAGCAGATTAACCCACCGACATGGTCTGAAACTAGTTTTACCCGGTTTTCTGTCAACCAACCTCGGTGTGTGTGTGTGGTGCAGTATGCGTTCCTTGTGTCAATGTGGTGATGGCTGCCCCAATGTAGTCGTCTTACGAATCACGGGCTATTCGCTGGACTGATGTTAACGATGCCCTTCTGGTCGAAATGCTGATGGCTCCAGAGGTGACCAGAGGTGACGCTACTCTTCGCCCGCGACCAATCGGCGTGAGAGATTGGCGACGCTATATGACTCAACGGTCGATGTGTCGTAAAAACCAATAACCAACAAGGCTCCAGAGGTGACACTGCTATTAAAATATTAAATCCCGAGTACTGGCCGATGTGTATGTGTGCGCCGGGTAATACAGATTAATGTGGATGTTTGTTTTGCTGCATTATGCGGCGGTTTGAGCTCGCCTGTCCTCGGCTCACATCTCTACATACTGGCGGGGTGCACGACTTTATGACATGGCCAGCTGATCAGTGCCGAGTGTGCATCAGTCACAGCGAGCCGCGACTGCTACACATGACCAGCTGATCAGTGCCGAGTCTGACATCAGTCACGCGGCCTACGACTGCTACACATGACCAGCTGATCTGCACTGAGTGGGACATCAGTCACAGCGGGCTGCGACTGCCACACATGACCAGCTGATCTGCACCGAGTGGGACATTAGTCACAGCGAGCCGCGACTGCTACACATGACCAGCTGATCAGTGCCGAGTGTGACATCAGTCACAGCGGGCTGCGACTGCTACACATGACCAGCTGATCTGCACCGAGTGTGACAGTGGCAGCTTCCTACGACTGCTACACACGACCAGCTGATCTCCGCCCAGTACGACATCAGTCACAGCGGCCTGCAACTGCTCACATCACCAGCTGATCTGCACTGAGTGGGACATCAGTCACAGCGAGCCGCGACTGCTACACATGACCAGCTGATCAGTGCCGAGGTGACATCAGTACAGCGGGCTGCGACTGCTACACTGACCAGCTGATCTGCACCGAGTGTGACAGTGGCAGCTTCCTACGACTGCTCACACGACCAGCTGATCTCCGCCCAGTACGACATCAGTCACAGCGGCCTGCAACTGCTACACATCACCAGCTGATCTGCACTGAGTGGGACATCAGTCACAGCGAGCCGCGACTGCTACACATGACCAGCTGATCAGTGCCGAGTCTGACATCAGTCACGCGGCCTACGACTGCTACACATGACCAGCTGATCTGCACTGAGTGGGACATCAGTCACAGCGGGCTGCGACTGCCACACATGACCAGCTGATCTGCACCGAGTGGGACATTAGTCACAGCGGGCTCGACGCACACATGACCAGCTGATCTGCACCGAGTGGGACATTAGTCACAGCGAGCCGCGACTGCTACACATGACCAGCTGATCAGTGCCGAGTGTGACATCAGTCACAGCGGGCTGCGACTGCTACACATGACCAGCTGATCTGCACCGAGTGTGACAGTGGCAGCTTCCTACGACTGCTACACACGACCAGCTGATCTCCGCCCAGTACGACATCAGTCACAGCGGCCTGCAACTGCTACACATCACCAGCTGATCTGCACTGAGTGGGACATCAGTCACAGCGAGCCGCGACTGCTACACATGACCAGCTGATCTGCGCTGAGTGACATCAGTCACGGCGGCCTACGACTGCCACACATGACCAGCTGATCTGCACCGAGTGGGACATTAGTCACAGCGGGCTGCGACTGCCACACATGACCAGCTGATCTGCACCGAGTGGGACATTAGTCACAGCGAGCCGCGACTGCTACACATGACCAGCTGATCAGTGCCGAGTGTGACATCAGTCACGCGGCCTACGACTGCTACACATGACCAGCTGATCTGCGCCGAGTGTGCCATCAGTCGCAACGGCCTACAACTGCTACACATGGCCAGCTGATCTGCACCGAGTGTGACATCAGTCACGGCGGCCTGCAACTGCTACACATGACCAGCTGATGTGCACTGAGTGTGACATCAGTCACGGCGGCCTACGCCTGCCACACATGACCAGCTGATCTGCACCGAGTGTGACATCAGTCACGGCGGGCTGCGACTGCTACACGTGACCAGCTGATCTGCGCCCAGTGCGACATCAGTCACGGCGGCCTGCAACTGCTACACATGACCAGCTGATCTGCACTGAGTGTGACATCAGTCACAGCGAGCCGCGACTGCTACACGTGACCAGCTGATCTGCACCGAGTGTGACAGTGGCAGCTTCCTACGACTGCTACACACGACCAGCTGATCTCCGCCCAGTACGACATCAGTCACAGCGGCCTGCAACTGCTACACATCACCAGCTGATCTGCACTGAGTGGGACATCAGTCACAGCGAGCCGCGACTGCTACACATGACCAGCTGATCTGCGCTGAGTGACATCAGTCACGGCGGCCTACGACTGCCACACATGACCAGCTGACCAGTGTAAAGGGGGCCATGGCCTGTTAGAGGGGCTCAAGCTCCTGAAAGGGGCCTCCAGGTCTGGCAGAGGAGGCCCTGGGCCGCTAGAGGATCCTGAGCCGACGGAGAAGACCCACAGCCGACAGAGAGGGCCCTTGGCCACCGAAGAGGATCCCGAGCAGTCGGAGACGTCCCTGGTCTGACGGAGGAGGTTCAAGCCGTACAAGAGATCCCTAATCTGACGGAGATGCCCAAGCTGTTAAAAGAAGGTCCTCTGGCTGAACGGATAAGGCCCTCAGTGACCCTTCCCTTCCCGTTTCTTTTGTGTAGACGATCATCTATATTGGTTACAATAACACCAAATAATAATAATAGTTTTCATGGCCTACTGCTATATCTAGCTGCCGTCACATTCCCCCCAAACGTGCACCTTGGTAAAGACAAATGACTACAAAACACAACAACAAGAAATGTTAGCATATAGCATAGCACAGCATATCAGTTCTCCACTCAGTGTAATCGAAGCCTACTAACCGACTCCCAAGATGAGCTAGTGCGACGTGGCGACCCGCACACTCGGCACCATTCCCGACTGTTCGTGTATATTGCTGTCGACATAGACGTACTACTCACGTTACGAATGCATGGTCACGCGATAACTGGAAGCCCACAAACACAGCACAACAATGGCGTGATCGGCAGTCGATGTCCGCCGTTCCTCAGCGCGCCCCAATCGGGGCGGACACGACGCACGAGGTTCAGACAGAACGTGACGTCACACGGTGATGATCCGCGAAGTGGTGCTAAACCGAACATCCGGTCTAAACGGTGCCACATGGGGGAAACGAAAGCAGTGATGTCGCATGCATGGTCCGGATAGAACAGTATCACAGATGAGATCCTGTCAGTGGGGCGGCGCACTAGAGTTTCCTCCTTGCCTGAGCAATATCAAACTAGCTGCCGGGGGAGTGGGGGGGATATGGTCCGCTCGAACTTGGGGGCGGACGATCGCCTGAGAAGTCCCGAAAAATAAATACGCATAAACGAGAATAAAGGCTGGCTGGAAACCGGGACGTTCTAGACGTGGTGTAGGATACTGGTAGAGAAGGCTCCTGTGTGAGGTATAAAAATAAGAAACTCGGGTTCCTTTGGTTGGTTATTTGGGCTTAAGGGCGCATCGACTGCGTTGGTCATACAGCGCCCATAACAATAAACTCGGGTTCCTTTACAGTGGATTCAAATGCTAGGTGATATAGCGTCGCCAACCTCTCACGCAGATTGGTCGTGGGCGGACTCGGCAATCGCGCCGGTTGTGGGATTCGTGCTCGCGAGCTTGCTATCAACAGTTCAACGCTTTTCTCACTGACCTAAATCAGCCCCTAAACTACAATAACTAACAATCTCGCCGACCTACCGGGACCAATGTGGGAATTACAGGGCGGAGGCCTGCACGTTGGTACCTGAATAACACGGCGACCAACTTGCACGAACCGCGACGCATTCCTGCTCCACGTGTAATACGGCACTGTCGGCCGGCACGGATGGCGGGACATCACACGGCTCGCGGGTACCCACGGCCGGGCCTGAATGTGTTGGGTACACACTGCGCCAAGAGTAGGAATATAAGACGCCGGACAGGCCACATTATATGGGCTTCACGCTTTCACACCGATAAGAACTGGGCGGTGTGCTTGCACTTGACGCCACGTACACACAGGCACACACCGTCACCATCAATAAACATAATGTATGATGTTGGTAAAAACATCTGAAGGTCGCCTCATCGCCGCAGCAGGAATGGTGGTGTTCCGCTAGGTCCCGATCCGTAGCACAGTTACCATGATTATGTGCCAGCCTCTTATCATCATGTCAGGTGTATCTCTACACATGCTACATTCAGATCGAAGCAATCTAAACATCCAACCAAGTAGTCTCGACGCACGACCCGGTGGTGTTCTGTGGGCAAATTATCCTCGGGGTCGCGTTCGACGTCTAGCCGGCTCCTCGGCGCTAGATGTCCTCTACGATCACGGGCGTCTGAGGGTTGCGAATGTCGTCCAAACTCTGAACCAGTCGCAGCTCGAGTTCGAAAGGCCCCGGCTTTCGATCCGGACCGGCCAGTTCTGTGAAAAAGACGCCTTACGTCGGCATAGCAACATAGCCGCTACAAAGCAAGCCGACATGAACATAGCCACTACAAAGTAAGATCATATTTACTCTGCACTGTTTAGGTTGACATTAGCAGAGCTGTGTTCCGTCAAGGAGGTTAAAGTCCTGGTACATTTTGGTTTTCGTCCTAAGTGATGGGTTGGGATAAATGTACTCCTATGTTGCTGGAGCAAACAAATGACATCAGTGATAAATTATTCGTGAAATAGGGTGGAATACACCCCTTAACGAACACTCAATCGGCATCCTTCTCAAAGAAGAATCGACATCGTGCTACTTGATGTGTGCTGATGGCTCGATTCCTCGTTTCTAACAGTATCTCGCGATAAGTATGCTCATGTTCACCATAAGGGGTCGTGATACACGAACATGTTCCAGCGTCATTTCAGGTAAAGGGATTGCCTATCATGTTATCTAGTAACACCAGTTTATAGCATAGGTAATTTTATCGCTAATCCGAATATAGCTCTTCTTATATCAGGTATGTCAAAACAAACAAAAAAGTACAGTCATAAGTGCACTACTAGCTTTAATGCGAGCTGGAAGGACAAAAAGTATTTTAAATGACACTAATTCCATGACAAATTTTGACATCCTATTGTACTCGTTTCGACATCGCACACCTAACGAAAAACCATTATTTTAACATTGAATGACATACAGAAGTATGCTAATTGTGAAATAAATTCGCAATGCAATTTTCATGGCAAGTTTAAGGCCCTCTGCGTGCATTCGATTTATACGCATGCATATATATTCGATTGTATGCCTCTAGGCATAACACGATATCGCTTATTTCGATTGCACAAATCTTAATGTGCCTAGATATTGTTGGCAAGTGGTACTAATCGCTCAAGTATACAATATTTGTGTATTTGACAGCAGCGTACCGTTGCAGCTTTCGAAGAGTGCAATGGGCAGGGAGGATGAATGCCGATCGGTACCAAACCGTGATCAGATTAGCACGTCCGTGGGATTGCTGACTTCGGCGGCTATTGTCGCATTATACGGCGCGCACATGAACTATCCCTCAGGATAGCTCATGTGGTGTGCTCTGGCGAGATTAAGCGTGCTGATAACACGGCCTTTCCGCCATTTTGGAGAAGCTTGATGACAACAGGGACTTCCATCAGTCAAGAAAGCCGGACGACAGCATCGCCTTACCACAAATGGCCCAATGACGGGGGCCCCAGTCATACCATGGATTACTATGGATACCATGGATTAGTGATGACAATTTGAAAAGCTCAAAACCCCAAAATGTTTCTGAACCATGCCGCCCCTGTTCGCACCTTGTGCGTGCTTGATAGTCCTCTTGAGCACGTCCTGCAGTGTGGAGACCGTTTTTCCACAGGCGGTCTTGAGGTCACCGCCGGAACGATGCATCCAGGCGAGCAGGCAGGCGGCGAACAGGTCGCCCGTGCCCGTGAACGTGGCCGGCAAGCGCGGGATGTTGACTCGGATCCGATGCGCAATGCCATCTGTCGCACGGTCACACACTTTACATTCGGCTGCAGTCGCTATGCGACTGACTGAAGACGGCACGAGTTCGGGGATGACGCGATTGGTTCTGTACATCACAAACTCGCAGCCTGCTCTTGTTTTGGAGGATATCGAAACAGATAGTTCTAATTGGATTCGAACATCAGACTCTTGCTTCCCACAACCCATAAAGTCATAAAGTGCTAAGGCTTAATAAGAGCCACAGGGGCCCATCTGGGTTAAGCCTATCTGGAAACCCACATAGCGATAATCATGGTAAGTTCTACTCGATACACCACCACGCCATTGTTCTTTGCCAAACCAGGCAGTGGTCAAATTAGCTCATTGCCAACAATTGACAGAATACCAGCGAATAAAGTGACGGGCCAGAAAGCTGCGGACAATCCTGTACACACACGCCTAACAATATGAACTCGCTTTCGGTTGGACGGTACTCATGTCCGTCAGTTCCCAGGTGAATTAATGTCATGGCAATAACGCAATAACGTTAGCGGCAGAATACGGGACCACGCCATCTATCTGGAGCAGCTGACAATGCTGTTCGCTGAGCTGTTGCGCGTCACCGGGTGAGGTGAGGTGAGGTGAGGTCATGCTGCTGGCGATCCGGTCAGGTCCGGCACATCGCGACTCTCACCTTGTATGGTGCTGGCGAGGCCGACCAGGATGTGCTCCGAGCCGAGATCCGTGCTGGACAGGACCACGGTGCCAATGCCGAGCGCGTGCAGCCGATCCATGACCCGGACGGCGTCCTGCTCACTGTTGATCTTCTCACCGGTGAGCAGTCTGTTGGAATAGTCCGGAACAGGTATCAGATCAGCAGTCTGCCAGGATGGTCACCAGGTAGCATTCTGTCACATCAGTCATCAAAGCATCAGTAATGTGACAAAACAAATTAGATCATTCAGCATAGGCGATGACTTGGATGAGTATGATTAATACAAACGTCACTGTAGAATAACCTTTGCTCATTGCAACGGTACAATGCACCTTTGTTTACTGTACAACGCGCAAAGGTTATTTTGCAGTATACTTTGGTAAAATCAGGTCAGTAGTGTCATGGACAGGCCATCAGATCTCTCTGTCGGTTAGTTATTGCAGCTTAGGAGGCAGATCAACCGCATTGGTCAAGCAGCACCCATAGACCTCCCGGCCAAAGAGGTTCAATAGTGTTCTTTCCCAGGGGGGGGGGGGGCATTGGAGTGCATTATTATGTGAAGCAAGAAAGCTTAGGTTTTGCAAGGAAAGTAAACGAACACAGAAAAAGAGTGGTAAAATCACAAGCAACAACAATAATCAAAGAGTAAATGGTTCAATGACACTAATCAAGCGCGTACATGTACGAAAAAGAAAGGTTCCATAGTAAATATGCTGAGAAGCAATGCCACGAGAGTCATTTTCGGTACAGTAAGAACATAACGCTAAAACGTCAACGGAAGCTTACAATTAGGCGCGCCTATTGTTTGTTTGTTTTTGGGTGGTTCTCCACGCACTTTATGTGCGATCACGGCTAATGGCGCTGCCCACACTGTTTCGCCGGTGGGTCACGGGATTGGGAAATATCCCGAGTGGTGCGAGTATTAACCCGGGACCTTTGATACCCAGAGCTCAACACCTTAACCACTCGGCCATCCACGCCCCATCGGCACGCATAAAATCACGTTGCAACTGCATCAATAGCAATTGCTAGCAGAAAGTTTTGAAGTACGATGCAATTGGCACGAACCATTGCACTTGAATGCTGTGACATTTCGCAGAAACCAACTCGTGAGGTAAAAACTCTGTTTGGGGAAATTAAAATAAATCAACAGTAGATGCTGAATTACACTTCAATTTCGGAATTATATGGCACTGGTCAGACATATACACGCTAGTTGTAAGAGGGATCGTGTTTCTCGAAGTGACATTGTAAACAAATGCAGTCGAGTCGTTCAAGTAAAGTAAAGCTGACTTGTGCCCAAAACAAACTGCAGCACAGCTGAGAATAAGGTTACTACCGCACAAGAATATGGACGATCAGGCAGAGAACGTTCTGGTGTACCACGTACCTCGTTGCATATGGGACTCCACGCCATCTGCCAATGAGGCTCGCATTGTCGCGCGACCCCAGTGCAGCACATCAACTCCCAGGACTCCGAGATACCCACTAAACTGACCAGAGCCCAATCAGACTGATTATTGCTACCTGACCTCAGTGCAACTCATTATTGTTGCCTGATCTCAGTGCGACTCACTATCGCCGAAAGATCTCGGTGAGACTATCACGGAAAAAATCCCGATGGAACTCACTCTGCCTCGAACTGGTTTGGTGTGATGATGTCGGCCAAAGGGGCTATGTACTCCTTGTAGGCTGGCAGTAGCTCCTCCGGTACGTACATCTTCCCGTTGTCACCCATCACCGGGTCACACACTGCAACACAGCATCACTGGGTCACACACTGCAACACAACCATCACCGGATCACACACTGTAACACAGCATCACTGGGTCACACACTGCAACACAGCATCACCGGGTCACATACTGTAACACAACCATCACTGGGTCACACACTGCAACACAGCATCACCGGGTCACACACTGCAACACAGCATCACCAGGTCACATACTGTAACACAGCATCATGGTCACACTTAACGCATCCGGGTACACACTGACACGATATGGTCACACTCACACAGCATCACCGGGTCACACTGCAACACAGCATCACCGGGTCACACACTGCAACA
This sequence comes from Ashinkailepas kermadecensis, assembly GCA_034440615.1. Classification (NCBI taxonomy): domain Eukaryota; kingdom Metazoa; phylum Arthropoda; class Thecostraca; family Neolepadidae; genus Ashinkailepas; species Ashinkailepas kermadecensis. The sequence goes on from JAOTOM010003864.1 coordinate 157,778, forward strand.
CAGCATCACCGGGTCACACACTGCAACACAGCATCACCGGGTCACACACTGCAACACAGCATCACCAGGTCACATACTGCAACACAGCATCACCAGGTCACACACTGCAACACAGCATCACCGGGTCACACACTGCAACACAGCATCACCGGGTCACACACTGCAACACAGCATCACCAGGTCACATACTGCAACACAGCATCACCGGGTCACACACTGCAACACAGCATCACCAGGTCACATACTGCAACACAGCATCACCAGGTCACACACGCACACAGCATCACTGGGTCACACACTGCAACACAGCATCACTGGGTCACACACTGCACACAGCATCCCAGGTCACTACTGTAACACAGCATCACCAGGTCACACACTGCACACAGCATCACCGGTCACACACTGCACACGCATCCCGGTCACATACTGTAACACAGCATCACCGGTCACATACTGCAACACAGCATCACCAGGTCACATACTGTACACAGCATCCCGGGTCCACACTGCAACACAGCATCACCAGGTCACTACTGTACACAGTCCCAGGTCACTGCAACACAGCATCACCGAGTCCCACTGCAACACGCATCCCGGTCATCTGCAACACGCATCACCAGGTACACACTGCAACACAGCATCACCGGGTCACACACTGCAACACAGCATCACCAGGTCACATACTGTAACACAGCATCACCAGGTCACATACTGCAACACAGCATCACCGGGTCACACACTGCAACACAGCATCACCGGGTCCTACTGTACAACCATACCAGGTCACATACTGCAACACAGCATCACCAGGTCACACACTGCAACACAGCATCACCGGGTCACACACTGCAACACAGCATCACCAGGTCACATACTGCAACACAGCATCACCGGGTCACACCGCAACCGCATAGGGGTCACACACTGCAACACAGCATCACCGGGTCACACACTGCAACACAGCATCGTCACACACTGCAACACAGTATCACCAGGTCACATACTGCAACAAAGCATCACTGGGTCACACACTGTAACACAGCATCACTGGATCACACACTGCAACACAACCATCCCTGGATCACATACTGCAACACAGCATCACCAGGTCACACACTGCAACACAGCATCACCGGGTCGCACACTGCAACACAGCATCACCAGGTCACACACTGCAACACAGCATCACCGGGTCACACACTGCAACACAGCATCACCAGGTCACATACTGCAACACAGCATCACCGGGTCACACACTGCAACACAGCATCACTGGGTCACACACTGCAACATAGCATCACCAGGTCACACACTGCAACACAGCATCACTGGGTCACACACTGCAACACAGCATCACCAGGTCACATACTGTAACACAGCATCACCAGGTCACACACTGCAACACAGCATCACCGAGTCACACACTGCAACACAGCATCACCAGGTCACATACTGCAACACAGCATCACCAGGTCACACACTGCAACACAGCATCACCGGGTCACACACTGCAACACAGCATCACCAGGTCACATACTGTAACACAGCATCACCAAGTCACATAATGCAACACAGCATCACCAGGTCACATACTGCAACACAGCATCACTGGGTCACACACTGTAACACAGCATCACTGGGTCACACACTGTAACACAGCATCAAAGGGTCACACTCTGCAACACAACATCCCCGCGTCACACACTGTTACACAACCATCACAGGGTCACACACTGTAACACAGCATCACAGGGTCACACACTGTAACACAGCATCAAAGGGTCACACTCTGCAACACAACATCCCCGCGTCACACACTGTTACACAACCATCACAGGGTCACACACTGCAGCACAAACATTACCAGGTCACACACTGTAACATAAGTATCATCAGGTAACAATGAGTGATGGCTGGTGCTTTAGGACGCAAAAAAAACACAAATGGTCGCCTGACGCTCATTTCAGAGGTAGTTCACAGGAAGCTCCAGACGAGCTCGATGAGGCCAGTACTGAACAGCATCGAGCCTGCTGCTGTCTGCTTTCTCACCAGCCGGAAGGCGAGCATCCTGATAGGACTGGGGCCCAGTGCCCTGTCCAGCTATATACGAACCGAGGCCGACGTCCATACAGGGACAGTGCAGCATCCCGTCACATCGCTTCCCACATAAACTACAGCCACTGAAGCCAGCTCCCATCATCACGTCACGCACCGCGGCGAGATGTGACTCGATGTAGTATACCGGCAGACTGGCTGTTCAGTGCAAGCAATGTTGACTGGGCAGTATGTAATGGAATTCACTCGGATAGCATATTGAAGCTGCAACGACGCTTGGGAGAATTCGGAACTTGTGTGGTTTCGGTCACTACTCAATTTGTAATTACTGGCATTTCAACTTACTTATTATTGTATATTCTATAGTTTACTGTAATTATTTACATTTGCACACCTTCCGTGTCCATTTTACGTTTTGGGTTATTTTTTTAATTCTTTTGGAGGGTACAGTCCCCCATCTTCCTTTGAACCGCCCCGTGAGCCTTGATGTTGTGCGTGCCCAATAATGCTGCACCGCCCGAGGTTTAATTGTACCAACCAAAAGTTCAGTCGGAAAAGTATTGCGCACACCCCTTCCCCTCCTGGCCAAGAGATAAAGACTTTTTCCCCGAGTGGTGCTAGCAAGATCTTTCAATGCCCTAATTGAGCCCAAATTCTTCTCCAATATGTGTGATATTGCACCGTCACACCAAGCCACCCCCTATCGTCTTCACAACCGTACTACCAAATACCGTCCGAGGCCTCGGAAGACGCTGCCACCAAACTTGCTGCTCAAGTTCGCTCATTGCGGTGACGAATGAAACAGCTGTTGCGTGTCCGGCAAGGTTAATTAAGCAGATCATGCTCGATTAAAAAAAAACATTGGCAAACACAGTTCAACATGAGGAAACATTTACAATTCCGAGATGTCTCCATCTCAGACTGCAGTTGTCATGCGCCGTGATTTAGTATTCATGACACAGCTAGAACATTAGCTGCACCAGCACCCATCGCTTATCTGACACTTGGTTAGACACCGGGAACACGCCACGAGGTAACACAGGACACGGTCGTGGGGAAAGTGACGTTCACCGAGCGACATGAGGGAGCCAGGGCGAGCTATACTCCGAAACCTAACAACACGAATGTACTGATTGTGACAGTTTCTATGGCACAGCTAGTGTTAATTATCATTTGTAACACGTGACAACCTATTTGGACGGAGCACAAATAACAGCGGCGGCCTGGAGAAGCAAGATAGCAAACACAAAACAGGTCTGATCTCGAGCATATATGTACCATGAACCCCCACTCTTCGACTGGGGCGTCGGTGGCTCAATGTTTAAGCTGAGCGTCTGGCATGCCAGAGGTACAGGGTTTGATTCCCGCGGTACCCGCCCTTCCTGTCAGGGTAAGAGACAGGCGACGCCATATGGCCTCAACTGCTGAGTGCGTCGTAAAGCCACAGCAAGCCGGCCAGAAGTCTTCGACTAAGGTCTCCTGACACATAGGACCCGCCAGCATTCCCACGCCTTAGCCTTAGATGGCTACACAAACACCCACCATAGATGAGCTGTGGGTTGATCTGCTTCAGCTCGCGCACCACGTCTGCAACCTTCAGCAAGAACGACCGCGATCCGATGTAGCCGGTGAGCAGGTGGGAGTACTTGTTGATGCCGTTGATGCGCAACCCCTCCATCAGCTCCGCTGCGCAATCCGGACACATGGGGATCGTCGCAAGGTAGCCATTTGCCAGAAGGCGTGATCAGTGGTTAGTGGTCACCAACAGCAGACCGGGGTTGGCAGTTTATGTCAGCAAACGGCTATTGCCGGTGAATACCAGTGGTATTAACCGACGGGTAAAAAGAACTGCTTTGGACAGTTCTTGCCAATGGTGATAAAACTCATTCCATCCTTTTCATGATATTGCATGCATTTAAAGCATGAATATATCACATATTTGAAACATTTTACATATTTCAATATGATGAATGCAGGACTTATTCTGCTTAGATGACATTTCAATTATGCTGTGCAGTGTTCATACCAGCATTTGGTGTGCAACAACATTTTCTCTGCAATGGAAGTCACCTGGTTTGGATGTGCATTAAATATGGCCACAGATAAGAATTTAAAGATGCTTTACATGTGCATGGTGTACCAAAGAATTGTGATGCATACCCAGGTTAGTGCATCACGAGACTTTTCGTCTGATCCGTGACTAAGGATTTCCAGGCATTGGAAAAGGTACACAAAGACACACAAGCTGCCACATCTGCAGTCTGAGGCACCTACATACACGTATCTACCAAAGGTGTGATAACCTAAGGGGTTGATATTGTCCCTCCTGGAGACCACTGCCGCCTCCTGGGACTCTTAGACTTCGAGCTAGCACTTACCCACGCGAGCCATGGTGGCCCTCCAGACGGCAGTTACAGCCAGATCCTTCACCCTGGTGTGCCATGACGAAATATCCTGGTGACCAGGGGTGGACATTTATATACTTTTTGAAGGGCTCGTGGGCACCCGAAAGCAGCTGGCTTGGCCTTCCCAAACATCTTTCCTTCTTCTATGGGACTCCATAAAGTGCCCCCCACCCCCACCCCCCAACCGCTATGGAGTGGATCCTCTCACTGTCTCCATATGTTTGGCTCTCTCCCAACCATTTTGGTGGAGGTGAATTGCACCTGTGCAGCCTGAATAAGCATGCACCTTTTGCTAACTAGAATACAGGGGTCATATGGACAGTGTTCTCAAATACGTTTTGTGTTAGGTGTCTGATGTAAGAAAAAATCCAGGGATGAGGAAAAAATGAAAATGGATGTACTTAGACATACTCTTGGGGTCACATGATATATGGAATCTCAACTAGAGCCATTTAATTTGATTAAATAAATGAAAAATTTTCATATGTGAATAAAAAACAGGCAAGAATTTTTGGGATGCAATATCTGCCGCTTAGAAAACTCTATGCATCCTGCAAGATTCCATCCCCTTGCATGCACACAATTGACGAGTAGCTTGGTATTATGATATAGAAAAGATATCGGAAGGGATGTAAGAAGAAGCTGTGATAGGTGTCAATTTGCACCCAACTGCAGGAATTTGAGAACCCTGCATATGCATAATTGCTACTTTTGCTATGTGGTAACAGTTGACAAGCACCACGGTTGCATTTGTTCGCATCCATGATTCGCTTTTTTTAGTTTTGAGTTTTTGCTAGTTAATACCGTTAATTGCCGGTAAATACAGGCGAATACCGATAAATATTGGCAAATGCCAATGACATGGTAAAAACTAGCTTCTACCGGTAACTTGCCAGCCATGCATCAAACATTGGTACTATCCAGAGCAGCACCATGGGTTAATCACATTATTGTTCAACAAAGATAAATCACGAAAGGGTAATTTAACAACCATAATTTAACACCTTTAGGCCATCGCTTTCCTATCATTTCTATAAACTACTCGTTTATAGCTCGTGTTGTAAGCACGGTGTGTGTAGTGCAGATAGTGATATGGGTATTGTATTATGTTGGTGTATGAATGTTTGTTGCGCATCTGCTCCCACTATTGACCACAAATCTATTCTTTCTTTGTAATTTTCTGTGAGTTATACCCAGACTGTCCATAACAGCCACTATACGTGGAGGGCATGTATCGTGAAATAAATAAATAAATAAACGATGGAGAGAACGACAAAAACATGCATCACCTTCCATCTGCATCACATTCATCCCTTTCACTTTCTGAATATTGAGAGTAATTCCATGCTCAAATTGCGTTGAAATTCAAGCTCCGCTCGTGTTTCTCCAATCCAAGATTGTCAGCTTACATTCGTCTGACACAATCACTTATGCTTCCTGTTCCTGCCCAATAGCCAGAGTGCAGTTCAACTTTCGCACAGCTAAAGCATGCCCATGCATTGCATTGGCTCTTCTGCTAGTCGTCCTTCCTCACCGAGCTGCTGGTCGTTCAGAACCTGTCCCTTGAAGGCTTTGTAGCCGGTGTGATTGGAGAATTGCACAGAGTTGATGGCGTCCACATCGAAGCCGTGAACCTGGTAACACACATCAGTCACATCGATACCTGGTGACATGTGACGGGTAATATTTACATTCGCTTTGAATCTATATTATATGCGTGGAGCTTAAGGGCATCGATGATGGCAACACAGAAAACATATCGCAGGTGTTTTGATATCAAATAGGGTCGTCAATTGAGGTTTGGCAAGTAAAGGTGTGTGCCAGCTAAACGAGACAATAGGATTTCAGTCAAAGGGCGGCTGATCAATGGACTAGAATGCTTGGTGATGTAGACTAGTCGCTCACTGAATGCATTTATAAATAAGGTGCACAAATTATTTAGGTCTGATAATCTTTTTTTTTTAATTCTCAGCTGTGCACTAGGAAGATGGGAATTTTCGTGCATGGGGTGGTATTGATACTAGTTAGTAGTTGTGCACTGTACATTCACAGCGATGATGAGTTCTGGATAGGTAGTGGAAAGTCCCCAATTGCAAGTATTTGAGAATAAGGTTGATCATTTCTTCTTGCGTTGGTGACGTCGATGTCAACCACCAGGTCAACCACACTGCCTCATCAAGTGAATAATCGAGGGAATCAAAAGAGCACAAATGACAGCAGACATTCAGCCAGAGTGGTGAAACACTGGAATGCGTTACCTCAGGAGGTGGTTGAGGAGCCTTTCATTGCATGTATTTAAGAAAATACCTAATGTTTTCCATGTTTACTTCAAAAGTCAAGATATGCTATTGTATTAGGTGGACAAAGAAAATGCTGCATGTTATCTTTCCTTAAGAATGGGCAGTCTGGTTCCTGTTGGGCTTTGGATCTTATATTTCTTATATGATGCTTTTACATGTGGAATTATGCTGGTAATGGGTGTGCAGGGCAGTGGATTCACTATCGACCTTGGTGTATGTGATACTGAAGATTAGCCATGGCAATACAATGGGGTTTATAGTTGCTCCATAGCTCAGTATATAACATTCATTACGGGGTTTCATTCTCCTGTTTCTTCTCTTATAGTATCCAAATCCTAAAATATACTTAATCCAGGGGGATAACTGCAGGCTTGTTTCTCTTCCACCTTTCTTTTGAGGCATGCAACCGCTGGATCTTTTACATCGAATGGTTTGTAACTACTCTTAACCCACATTAAAAGAACATATTCAGGCATGCTACAACTCATCAACTTCGATACCTAAACTCCCCGAGCATAACCACCACAGTTGGCACAAACGAATTCCGAGTCGATGAAGAACATTGTTTCGATCCTCTTCACAAAGACAGCAGTTACCTGCAAGGGAAAAGTCGCACTCTTGTTCCCCACGTAGCCGGATACAACATGACTCTGGAGCGAGAAGACGCGCTGCAGGCTCATACTTGCAGATTGCTTCACCAGTGCTTAATATCTGGAAAATAAGACAGTGAAGCACCTTTAGATGCAACCCATACCACATCAAAACGTAGTAAATGGTGCTTCACAAAAGCTGAGATTGCCCCCAAAATGGCTTGATTCAGTCGTGCATTATCATGTGATATTATAATTATCGTCAGACCACTGGGTCATCTTTACATGAAGCACATAATAGTGATGATACTGCCTGGCGAACCAGTCAATTTGGCAATGGCAATGCATATTCTCATCACCATATTTGTGCCTGATTGGTTATTGTTTTTTACGACACATCGACCGTTGAGTCATATAGCGTCGCCAATCTCTCACGCCGATTGGTCGCTGGCGAAGAGTAGCAACAGGTGAGATTCGAACCCACAATCTTTCGCTTGTGAGACGAGCATCTAACCCCTAGACCACTCGTCCCCATATTTGTGCCTGAGTGATAAACTGAGATGCTCTATATATTGGTCTCGCTTCAATGCCAAATTATACACCTCTCCATGTTACAGTCCTCTCAGTGTGCGGTTTCATTCCACAATATTACAGCTCTTAGAACATCATTGATACACATTAAACTACTTCCAGCATAACTCCTAGCTAGCATTACCTGAACTGCACACTGCTGCTGAAATAACTTCTAAACAACATCACTGTTCTATGATAATGTTCCTATGAATTCTACAGCTACTGTCATTACCTCTGGATAGCATTGTTTTCCTTTGAATTTTCTAGTAAAATGTTCTCAGCATGACATCTATGGAACACTTCTTCTAAAATCCACCAACATTAGACTAGCAGTTGACATTTCAACCAGTGTTGGCAAGATGCTGGCATAAGGTAGGAGTAAATAACATAGGTCCTGCTAGGAGTGAGGAGGTGCTGCAGGACTACAGGGCCCTTCTGGCCACCCTGAAGCATAGCATTAGCAGAGTCATTGTGACTGCTATTCTGCCTAGGGCTGGAGTCTCCCCTGAGTGGAGCTCTAGGGCACTGGCAGCCAATGCCAGGGTAGGTAGGTTCTGCCATGAGTTAGGTTTGACCTTTGTTGATGAGTGGTGCAGGTTTTATGGCTCATGGGATCTCTATCAGAGGGATGGCCTGCACTTCTCCGAGAAGGGGGTGCATGTGTTAAGCAAAGTATATGAGCATGTCCTTCAGGGAAACTAGACAATGGGGTGGGGATGGATGAAGTGGCACTGCCATCTCATGGATATGCCAATAGTGACAGTCTAGGCAATAGAACCTCACAGTCAGCAAATAGGGATAGCAGTAGTTCAGGGGGGCAGAGTGGTAGCTCATCCAGAGATGAAAGAGCTACTCAACATGAAAAAGCCAAACCTGGTTATGGAACATATGTTATGTGCATGATGCTTAATGTTCAGAATATTCTATCCAAATTTGATGAGTTCAAGTCTTATGTTGCTGAGGAGGAACCAGATTATGGTTGCATTACTGACGCATGGGTCAGTGAGGGGTATTTTGGGGATAACTTGCAGGATTGAGATTCAGGGATACAATATGTTTTTGTGCAATAGGGATCCAGCAGTGAAAGGGGGTGGTGTAATGCTCTATGTGAATAGCTTATTCAGTTTTCAAAAAGTAGCAGCTTTGTACCGATCAGGAACCTTGCCACATTCTCAGCAACTGGAGCTCGATAAGGTGATTTGCGAGGAAATAAATAGAAACGTTCGGAGGAAATGCCTTATTCTTGGCGACTTTAATCTAAAAGGATGTGAAAATGTTGGTGTTGGCTCACTACCATTTAAAATGTTTAGGAAATGCTTTGAAGAGGACCTGTTCTTACACCAGTTTGTAATGGAACCAACTAGGCAGGGCTCATTCTTGGACCTTGTCTTCTCAGATTTAAGTGATTTGGTTCAAGACTTGACTGAAGGAGAAGGGGGCCGCGGTAGCTCAGTTTGTAGAGCGACGGCATTACCGAGTCCATCCGCGACCAATCGGCGTGAGAGGTTGGCGACGCTACATGACCTAGCGGTTGAATGCGTCGTAAAAGAACCCAAGGTTCTTCTTCTTGACTATAGGAGAAACTCTGGGAAGAAGTGACCATAAAATAGTGAGATTCAAGGCACAAGTAGTGGGCACAATCAAGGATAATTTGGCAAAAGTTTCCAAATTTTAACAGGGCAGACTTTGACTGCATGAGAGTGGCTTTAAGTGCCATAGAATGGGAAGAAGAATTGTCCAATTTAAATGCCTGTGAAATGTGGGAAAAGTTCAAATCTTACTTGAGGGAAATTCAGATTAGACATGTCCCCCAAAAGCAAAGGCGCAAAAGAAGGATAGGAAAGCCAGCATGGCTTACAACAGATTTGATGAAAGTAAGTAAGGCTAAGTAAGAAAGATGCATTTAGAGTGTTTAAGGAAGCTTCAAATATCATAAATCTAAGGTCGTATCAAAAATATAGAGACGCTGTGAAGCAGAAAGCAAGAGCAGCAAAGCGAGCAAAAGAATTGGATTTGGCTAGGAACTGTAATGGGAACAGCAAAAAGTGCTTTAGTTTTTACAAGCTGAGTAAAGTCTCTAGCACAATTGGTCCACTGGAAGTAAATGGGACTATATTGAGTGAGGATGGTGAGATGGTTGAGGAGCTGAGCAAGCAGTGTTTACATTGGAAGATATGACTAATCTGCCAACTGTACACCACAGTTCAGTGACAGGTGATTGGATTAACTATGTTGATTTCATTGATAGTGATGTTGTTTTCAATCACATCAGGAAAATAAAGCCAAACAAGGCAGCAGGACCTGATGGAATTTATGCTAGGGTATTGCAGGAAGCTGAAAAGGAACTGACAATTCCACTTAGTATAATATTTTGTAAATCAATTTCACAAAATGAAATTCCAACACATTGGAAAAGGGCAAATGTAGTTTCTATTTTCAAGAAAGGTGAAAGGGGGAAAGTTGAAAACCATAGGCCAGTAAGCCTCACATCCCTCGTCTGCAAGGTACTCGAATAAATTATCAAGGATAGAATAGTTAGTTTTCTGGAAGGAAACAGATTGATTCAAGATACTCAACATGGGTTTGGAAAAGGGCGATCGTGTCTCACAAATCTTTTGGACGTTTTTAATTTCGCTATATAACAATTTGATCCGAGAAATCAGGTTGATGTAGCATATCTTGACTTTAGTAAGGCCTTTGAAAAGATACCCCATCAACGGTTAGTGATGAAGCTTCAGGTCCATGGTATTGCAGGTAGCATCATAAAATGGATAGAGTTGTGGCTTTCAGATAGACAGCAGAGAGTGATGCTAAATGGTACAAAGTCATCACGGCAAAATTTTCTTAGTGGAGTCCCCCAGGTGTCAGTACTGGGGCCACTATTGTTCATTACATTTGTAAATAACATTGAAAGTGGCCCAAGCAGTAAGGTTTTGCAATTTGCGGATGATTTGAAGGTCCTTAGAGCAATAACAGGACACAGTGAGCAGGTCTCGCTGCAGAAAGTCTTAGACGAACTTGTGAAGTGGTCCGAAAATGGCAAATTAAATTAAATTTTGACAGGTGCAAAATCATGCATATAGGTAGGCAGCATATGAAGGCTCCATGCTTCATGTGTGGCCAAGTACTATCTGTGACTCAGCAGAAGGACTTCGGTGTTATTTCGAACACAAAATTTGGGGCATCAGAACAGACCAAAGAAGCCAGGAAGAAGGCACCAAGAATGCTTGGGGCAATAAATAGGAATGTATCATACAAAAGTGAGGAAGTCATCAGGAAGCTTTACTGTGCATATGTCAGGTCACATTTGGAATAGTGTGTCCAAGCTTGGTCCCCTTGTTATGAAAAAGATTGTTGGCTTTTAGAGAGAGTACAAAAGAGGGCAACACAAATGGTTAATGGTATAAGCAACCTGGCATATGAGGAAAGATTGAAGAAATTGAATATGTTTTCACTTAGATATAGAAGGCTGAGAGGAGACCTCATCAAGGTTTTTAAATTTGTTCATGGTCAGGAACAGGGATATCTCAGGGAAATGTTTGAATTTAACAGAAATGATGCAATTAGAGGTCATCAATTCAAAATTAAAGTTAATCACAGCAGGACGAGGTTAAGACAGTCATTTTTCACCAACATGATAGTAGAACACTGGAACCAGCTGCCAGAAATCATTGTCAGTAGCAACACACTGAACATCTTTAAAAACAGCATAGACAATCATTATAAGAATAGAGGGCTTGCTTTTCGGTATTCCAGGGAGGGCTGATCAACGGATTTGGTGGGCAACTGGTTCAGTGTCCAGAGTGCAACCAAGAAGGGCCCTTGTGGCTCATAGCTGATCTTATATGTCTTTATGTCTTTATAAACTGGCTAATAAAAGGGACATGACATCATTTGCTGTTGAGACACATCAACCTTGTGCAGAAGACCATGACAGAGTCATGTTTCTGGATCCGGAGGTAAGCGATTTTTTGGCCCGAGAAGGCATAAACATTTCCAAAGGCATTTTTATAATTTGGAACCTGACATAATTTCGGATGCTGAAGAAGTACAGTATTTTTAACAACTTCAAAACCCTGGGCTGATTCAATGGCATACAGGAATACTGTAAGCACTTTAATGGTGAATAAGTAGAACTCCATACCTGAAAGTATAATTGCATGGGGTCTCTAACAATGGTTGGTTGGTTGGTTATTGGTTTTACGACACGTCGACCGTTGAGTCATGTAGCGTCGCCAATCTCTCACGCCGATTGGTCGCGGGCAAAGTGTAGCAACAGGTGAGTCTCTAACAATGAATTTAAGAATAAACATCGAACTGTTCATGAAGGTTTGTCTACAACTTCTGATCTTAGGATCATTTCATGTGAAAGATTACTAACAAGCTTGCCAATAAATACATGGCTAGCATGGCAAATACATGGCTAAACAGGTTCATCTGCCTTATAAAAAGGCTCACTAGAATAAGGTATGGTAATGCATAATTTACTGGTATGGATACATGGTACCGCTCAAATGAGGTTCTTGAATGTACCAATGAAAGCTTAAGTTCTCATGGTGGCAGTGCTTGGGTTCTTTTACAATGCATCCAAATGCTGGGCTATATAGTTATGCCAACCTTTCACACCAGTTGTTAGCAGGTTGACTCTATAATCCTGCCAGTTGTGGGATTCAAACCCATAACCTAACAATCAGGAGTTCAACTCCTTACCAACTGAGCTACTGTGGCCCCCAAAAGCCAACTTCTCTAGCTTGCTAAGTTCCAACTTAATCTGTTTTTGAAGTGCAATGCTTTTTTTAATTGAATTTTCTTTTTCTGACTGAAAAGAAAAGCCTGACATGACCTAACCTAGCCAACTCCAACCATTCCTGACACCATTCCTTGCTTTTATAGATGTAAAATGGGTATAAAACTTCTTCTTCTTCTTCTTCAGAATACCATGTATATGAAGGTGACTAAGATGATGGGACCACTTATTTTCTATCCATAATGAATTTTTTAATTAAAAAAAATTCCAACCTAAAAAACCTAAACTAACCTAACCAATTTGTTTGCTTTATGGAGGCAAATGCATTAAAAACCTTTCTTGTTGCCACCATAAAGCACAATAATACTAAAACTTTCAACAACAAAAAAATGCACAAAGCTTTATAAAAGAAATAATTTTTTATTCACAAGTAGCTCAGGTTAGGTTAGGTTAGGCTGGGTTAGGTTTTTTTTTTAATTTTGAGAATTCTCAGAAAATAAATTGCTTGAAATTCTTTCCTAATTGGGAGGAAATAAATTGACATTTTTTTATAGCATTGAAATAATGTTTGAAATAAAGAAAACATGTAGCATAACCTCACTTAACCCAGCCTAACCATCCATACCAGAAACAATTTTTTTCATTGAAATTTTTTTTAATGAACACAAAATTTTCAACTTAAAAAAGCCCAGCCTACCCTAACCTAGGTAAGCTAGCTTGAACTACTTGAAGAAAGAAACTAGCTTTGAAGAAAAAGATCATTTTTCATAACCCCTTTGTATGATTCATGGAGGTAAAATGGATACCATTGCAGTTTAAGATGACCACACAAGTTATGCACACGTTTATGGTAAACATGCAGTATAAGATCTTTGTCTTCTTCTTCAGAATACCATGTATATGAAGGTGACTAAGATGATGGGACCACTTATTTTCTATCCAAATGAATTTTTTTAATTAAAAAAAAAATTCCAACTTAAAAAACCTAAACTAACCTAACCAATTTGTTTGCTTTATGGAGGCAAATGCATGTAAAAAACCTTTCTTGTTGCCACCATAAAGCACAATAATACTAAAACTTTCAACAACAAAAAAAATGCACAAAGCTTTATAAAAGAAATAATTTTTTATTCACAAGTAGCTCAGGTTAGGTTAGGTTAGGCTGGGTTAGGTTTCTTTTTTAATTTTGAGAATTCTCAGAAAATAAATTGCTTGAAATTTTCCTAATTGAAATAAATTGACATTTTTTATAATTGAAATAATGTTTGAAATAAAGAAAACATGTAGCATAACCTCACTTAACCCAGCCTAACCTTCCATACCAGAAACATTTTTTTATTGAACATATTAAAAAACTAATGTAACATTTTCAACTTAAAAAGCCCAACCTAACCTAACATAACCTAAGCTAGCTTGAATTGTTTTTGAAGAAAAAGATCAATTTTTTCTTGAAAATTTCAAAATGTTTCAAACATTTTATAACATACAACAAAACCTAACGTAACAAAACATAATCAAACATACAAATGCATATAAAAACCTTTCTTATTGCCACCATAAAGCACAATAATACCAAAACTTTCAAAAAAAATCACAAAAACTTTCAAGAAAAGGATTTGTTCTTCAAAAGTAGCTGAGGTTAGGTTAGGTTAGGTTAGGCTGGGTTAGGTTTCTTTTTAATTTTGAGAATTCTCAGAAAATAAATTGCTTCACAATTTTCTATTCTATTTTGGGACTTTTTTTTTATCCAAAGGTAGGTTAAGCTAGGTTAGGTTATGTTGCATTTTTATTTTATTTTTTAACACTCCTCTTTATGCTATGTTACCTAACTCAAAGCACCTTTTTGACATTATTTTGCTCAGAACCTGAAAAGTAAGAATTTGCACAGAAAACAAGTGGTCCATCATCTTAGTCACCTTCATAAACTTCTGATTCTGAAGAATTAAAAAAAAAATTTAAACCTGATATTGCAAATTAATCCATTTTACCTCTATGAAGCATACAAAGGGGTTGGATTTGGCTAAGTTAAGTTAGGTTACAACTTTGTTGTGAGCTACACAAATTTTCATATTTTTTAAAAAGAAATTCATTTGTGTTATTCAAAAACAGTTCAGGATAGCTTAGGTTAGGTTCAATTTGATTTGTTTTTCCCATTAAAAAAAATATTTGCTTTTTTGCATGGAAGGTTAGGCTAGGTTATGTTACATTATTTTTTATTGATTTTGAACATTACTTTTATGCCATATTACTCAACTCCAAACCTATTTGGTAAATTTTTGATAAAAGGTGTTTTTTTGAATTCTTGGAAACAAAATTCAGAATATGATGTTTATGAACATGACAAAGAAGATGGGACCACTCATTTTCGGCACTGATGCTTACTTTTTTATTTGAACGATGACGTCACATCAGTACGGTTTGATGACGTCACACGTATGGCATGGTTCATGTACCTTAATGAGATGGTCGAAGTAGCTTAATCTAATATAATTTAATATAAAGACATAAAAGACATAAAAGATCAGTGCAACTATGAGCCACAAGGGCCCTTCTTGGTTGCACTCTGTACACTGAACCAGTTGTCCATCAAATGTGTTGATCAACTCTCTCTGGAATACAGAAAAACAAGCCCCCTATTCTTATAATGATTGTCTATGCTGTTCTTAAAGATGTTCAGTGTGTTGCTACTGACAATGGTTTCTGGCAGCTGGTTCCAGTGTTCTACTACCCTGTTGGTGAAGGACTGTCTTAACCTTGTCCTGCTGTGATTAACTTTAATTTTGAATTGATGACCTCTAATTGCATCATTTCTGTTAAAATATAATCTAGAATATAATCTAACCTAACCTAACCTAAACTAACTGGTCAATTTTTGATAAAAGGTGTTCTTAGGAAGTCTTTAGAAAAAAAGAATAAGTTTATGAACAGGACTAAGAAGATGCGACCACCCATTTTCGGCACTGATGCTTACTTTTCAATTCAAAGATGACGTTACATCGGTACGGTTTGATGACGTCATACGTATGGCACGGTTAGCATACCTTAATGAGATGGTCAAAGTAGCTTAATCTAATATAATCTAACCTAACCTAACCTAACCTAACCTAAACTAACTTAACTAACTGGTTAATTTTTTTATAATAAAAGGTGTAAATTAAAACACCTTTTATCAAAAATTTACCAGTTAGTTTAAGTTAGTTTAGGTTAGGTTAGATTATATTAGATTAAGCTACTTCAACCATCTCATTAAGGTATGTGAACAGTGCCATACGTATGATGTCATCAAACCGTACCAATGTGACGTCATCGTTCAAATTGAAAAGTAAGCATCAGCTCCAAAAATGAGTGGTCGCATCTTCTTAGTCATGTTTATAAACATCATATTCTGAATTTGTTTTCCAAAAATTCAAGACACCTTTTATAAAAAAATACCACCTATTTTTGGGTATATTTTGCCTCCCAACTAAAAAGTATGGATTTGCAGAGGAAATGAATAGTCACATCATGTTCAGCACATTCAGAGACATTGCATCAGACAAAGAAATTCCATGGGATCAGAAATTCCCTTAAACTGCAAATTTGCCATAAATGTGTGTAAATCTTCCCTTGTGGTAATCTTAAACTGTAATAATACCTTTTGAAAAACTCTAGTTTTGAACAGCTAGCATTCAGCAGGTCCAGTGAATAGGTACAATATTTTGGGGATGTTTTTATATTTGAGGAAATGTAATTTTAGTGCAAAACTTTAGGAAAATGGCCTTTTGTTGGGCCATGTGCCTATGGCCCCCTGCATCCACCAGTGTAGTCACCTCACTCACACCTCCACCGCCACTGGCATTTAATAAAGGTACCTTGTCACTACCCGCACTCGCAATATTAACATGCGATCATTATACTGTTCCTATTCTGTCGACGGGCCGTTGTCTGTGGATTGCAGATTGATGCCTACCTACCTACCTGTATACGGCCTTGATGCCTACTAATGTTTGCAGGGCTTGGTTTACACGTAAGTCAGCCTCAGTATTCTGTCAGGTGTTGCGAACACAATAACCGTGGAGAATTGCGTATTGGCATGGAGGAACCACGAGCGCACCTTGTTTAACATACTCTGGATTATATACCTACATATAAAGGGCCTTCGGGTGCAGGACTAAGCAAGGAGCCTTGTTCGCCTCAAGTGGTTCATATATGTGAGTACTTGAAGGTTAAAAAGTCGCAACGATGAAGGTATTTGTTCAGCAGTTCACTAGACATTAGTAAATAGAGTTTTTCATACAACAGTTTTCTTATCAAGTTATAGAAAGTCTTTTAAATACATAGAATCTTAACTTACCTAAATGTTTTATGTGATAAATTAGTTTATAATAATCTGATAATACAGGCGATTATGTTGGTAGGTATTTAGTTACAAAAACGTAACATGTCCCAGATTCCCGCCAAATTTGGAATCTTTCATCGCCGCGCGAAAAACAAGACTTTTAAGCTGCTGAAAGGGACAGGTATTGTGGTCGTGGTACGTATTTAAGGTGGGTATTCCGGTGTGTATTGTCGAGACACAATGATATGTTATGTGTCCATACTAGATACCTACCTACCTAGGTACCTACCTACCTACCTAGGTAGGTAGGGGAAGAGGGGGGGGGGGGTATCTGAACACGTTCTGTTTCCTGAACACCCACCTTTGGTCGTCTCTTACATCATGTTCAGTGCATAAATAACAAAAATATGGTGGTATTCATAAATGATGGACCTGTCTCTTCCAAAATATGAAAGTCTGATCACATAATTCTACCTATTCTTTGTGTATGGAGGTTGCAAAGTTCACAGGAACCATTTTAGGCTTCCAAGAGCAGTTCAAGTTGGCTTAAGGAAACCATAAGGAAGTGACTTTCAATTTTGTTTTCTTCAATTACACCAGCATTTTTTAGTTGCTACTAATAGCTTGTACCACAACAGCTACTGTTTTAAAGTTGCTCTTTGCAAGTGGTTAGAGGATTTTCATTGAAAGGAACTGTTTGAATATGGATGGCTTGTTCATTTTTGTGTTCAGTAAACACAGTACAATTAATGGTTCAGCCATACAGAAGCAGCAGTAGAGCTATTTGTTGCATAATGCCTTAAGTGTTCAGAAACCCCCCTCTTCCCCTACCTACCTAGGTACCTACCTACCTAGGCACCTACCTAGGTACCTACGTAGGTAGGTTTTATATAGGTAATAGATATATATATATTTATATATAGGTAGATATGTTTTATCACATTAATGTGAGGTTGTAATAGCACAAGTCCATTGTGGATTACCTCAATGCAACTATCTGTATCTTCGTCTGTATTGCATCTGATCAGCTTTATGATCAGAATATAGAGCTATTCATGTTTTTGGGGGAACAACAATGACAGCATGCTATTTTGATATCATTCTTTGCAGTTAATGAGTTGTGTGACATACCAATAGGAGATAATTGTGGATTACCTCAATGCAACTATCTGTATCTGCGTCTGTATTGCATCTGATCAGCTTTATGATCAGAATATAGAGCTATTCATGTTTTTGGGGGAACGACAATGACAGCATGCTATTTTGATATCATTCTTTGCAGTTAATGAGTTGTGTGACATACCAATAGGAGAAGTGTAAGTAGTGTGGCTGTTCTGTTTCCCTAATATCTCTTCTTTGATTCTTCAGGACCAGAAATACACAAATTCAACAGGGATAAACAGAAGCAGGGAAATATTTTACATTGAGAGTTTTGCCTTCAAAATAAAGAGCCATCATCAAACTCCTGCTCCAATGAATTGCAAGGAAGATGTAGGTGTTGCACATGTGAGCAAAAGAAATGAAGTGGAAGGTGGATCACCCAAGGAAGCTACTATCTGTAGCAACAATGAGAATGGGGCCCGTAGCAGTTGGTGTGCGATTTCAGACTTATCAAATGGAGCAGGCCATAGCCAGACTAAGAGGTGCTGGATAACACAAGGGTGTAGTTCATCAAATGGTGAATCCAATGGGGTGCATGTATCACTGGGTACCTCTGTGGAGGGTGGCAGTAGCAGCAAACTTGCAGTGCCCATTGATATGAATAAAGCTGAGTGTATATCAGCACAAAACAAAGTGATGAAGTCTCCCCCTACCAGAGGAAGGAGAGGCAGAAAGCGTGGTGGCATTAGTGGGCAGCAGATGACTCTTGCAAGCTTCATGGCCAGAGGTAAAAATAAGGTAGAACGAAAGGTGGAGCCAGTTTCCATCAAGTGTGAGGACAAGTCCATAGAAGAGGAGGCTGTGCTAAAGAAGATGAAGCCTGACCAGGATGAATCTGTCAAACAGGAGTAAGTTGGTTGCACATTATAGTTTGCATGTGGTGGTGAGACTGCAACATATTCCAATGTAGGTTTGTCTTACAGCCTAACTATGAGCAAGTGCAAACCCCAAATGTCTGCTCTCATATATTTGCAGAGCACATTCATATGGGTGATCAATCCGAACTTGACTGTCAGGCTTTGCAGGTCGTCATCTCCTGTTCTTTTCTTTGTGTTCATTTTCATTACAGGGCAAGCTTTTGCAAATGTCTTGTGCTTTATCTGTCACCAAATGTGATATAAAAAATCGCCCTGAAGAGTTAGCAGTCTTTGTGTAAGAGAGTGTAGTGGCACTGGCTGTATCTATGGCATCACCTATATACTTTACCTGACATGTGTATTCCAGAGTTTTCTGAGGGAGGGCAGTTATGGTTGGTCCACAACTTCTCTGCAGGCAACAGTATATGCTGTCAGATCCTGTGACTGCAGCACACTAAAATTCCTCTCTTCTCCTCACTCGCCCAGCGACCCTGGTGGCGACATATGTTGGTGGATTATAATTTGTTTATAATGTTGCATTAGTGGTATATTCATGTATGGGTTGTTATTAGAACACATGGTTTATGTCAGTTTGAATTTGTGTTCCTCTAGTTCATAATAATCAGTTACACTGCCTTTACATCACCATGAATTGGATATGTAGCCAGCTACTCATCATTTTCTTCAAACATACCATGCACTGTATGCTGCAATTTCAGGACAGGCTTGGCAGCAGTTCGTCCACTGCAGCCGCCTCCGGCCAGGTGCCGGACCTGCCGCCAGCTGCTGGAGTCTCCCGACACCAGACTGTGCCAGGGCCACCCCGATGGTGAGAACGTCCCACAGCTGACATGCCTGACTAGCTCGAGTATTGAAGTGTCATCCGTGACTTCTTGTAATTATCGGTGTGCTCGCAGACTTGAGGTAAACAGGCAGGGTTCTTAAACACATGGCTGTTACTGTGCGATGTTCGCGAGCAAACAACTGTGTTGAGTATTTGGAGTTGTGTAGGGTTCATACATTGGAATAAGGTTGTTTATTTGGTTCCGCATGTGGTTCGTGTGTCGGAAAATGTTCGTAAAAAGTCATCCTATCAAGCTTGAATGCAATTTGATTGCAATGTTCGCATTTCCTCAGTTCTGTATGAAATAGCATTTGTAAATACAAATATTTGTTAACAAATTATTGGCTGGGAAGAGCATCATTCTATTGAACCGAGACGACAAATGTTGCATGGTTTCCGTTCCATTCCTGACACCGGTGTGCCAATGTGTCTCAGGTGCCATGAACGAGCACGTTGCGCTGTGTGACGAACGACTGGCGCTCTGGGTGTGCCGTTCCTGACATGGTTGTGTCAATGCGTCTTAGGTGCCATGGACGAGTATGTGGCGCTGTGTGATCCACGACTGGCGCTCTTCACTGGTCAGGAGGAGTTTGTGCAGGAATACGACGAGAGGCCACAACACAAGCTCACCCAGTTCTCCATCTACGACAAGCATGGTCATCTCTGTCCGTTCGACTCGGGACTACTCGAGTCTAATGTCGAGTTGCTCCTCTCTGGGTCAGTGGCCTGTGAATTCGTCGATGTCGACCAAGTGGTGATGGGCTGCTCCCCTTCCTATCATCGTCGTTTAAAAGCGTGTTCCTGATTCTAGCACACCTTCCCGGGTATGTGTGACTTGAACGGGGATAGTCAGCTTCTTGGGGCGTCAATTCAACGTTTCTGGGCGCTTTATAACCAACCCAGTCAATCCCCCCTTAACCCCAAAAAACAACAATTCAACGTTTCATCTGGACAGAGACGCTGCCGAAGTTTCAATATCAGTATTGCTGTCTTCCTGGAAGTTCCTGAACGACACCTGCTGTATGCCGGAATCCTCTGTGTCACTTGTGCTTGCTATTTACAAACTATGTCAATGCTCGCTTCGATTCCCCGCGCCCGATTGAATGATAAGCGCCCTGTTCCACTGGACCGAAGCATCTGTATGCCTTCGTGCTAGCGGGATTCCTTGAGTTGGAGTTAGTGAGCGTTAATGCGGAGACATTCATGTACCAGTGGTTAGTAATGTGCTAAATACTTACTTTGCGGATGCCCATGGGCAACATCCATTTCTACATTGATACCAGGGTTGGCAAAATGCTGGCAAGAACTTTTTTTTTGTCGTGCCACTTTTATTATTCGGTAACAGCCATTAACTTGCAAAGTCTGTTGATCCGCAGCAGATCACGATGGGCTGATGTGTCTGGGATTCCAAGAACCTCCAGCTCCAGGTTCATAAGCATATCATGGTTTCATGGTTCTGTATCCTGTATCATGGTTTCAAGCATATCATGGTTGATGTGTCTTGACAAGAAATGTTCTTGCCTGGTCTCTGGCATTAACCAGATTATGCCAGCATATTACCAACCCTGATTTGTACCTCACGAAGCCGTACATTTTTGCATACAGGGGATCGGTTGATCGTATAGCGCATGTGCGATCTGAAGACGGCCACACGAATCCGCATACATCACAACATTGCGACTGACCTCTGTTCAGGTACATGAAGGCGGTGTTCGAGGAAGACCCTTCCTCCGAGAACGGAGTGCCCTGTATGAACGTCGGTCCCATCAACGAGTGGTGGACGACCGGCTTTGACGGGGGCGAGCTGGCCCTGGTCGGTTTCAGCACAGGTAGGGTCTCCTCTTTTCCGATCCTGGAATCCGACCACACTCGCGTGATCTCGGTGTCTTGATATGTTTGTCGGTACTTGGGATGTGACCTTAGCTCATGATTTTGGTGTTTATATTTTAGCCAAGAACATTATGCGATACAAAATGTGAACACAAAATTACTTGTTTTAAGAAGGTACAGGAGTGCACGTGGGAACTGGTGAATCTTATTACGAAATAAATGATAAGCATTGTCATTGCTGACTCTTGACATTTGTTTTTATTAACCACCAAGAAAGTGCATTCCGTATTTTGCACTGTTTTAGCATTCTAGTAAATTGTCCATGCTCGCCTTGATAAGCAATTCATATGGTTTTGCAGTATTTCATTTCATGTGTATCCGTACGCCACGTGAATAACTTCACAAAGGTGTTGTTGCCTGACCCGACCGACGTTGTCAGCGTGTGCCGAATACTATCTCATGGATCCAAGCCCTGAGTATGCGCCGATTATGGACTCGGTCAGGGAGAAGATCTACATGTCAAAGCTCGTTATCGAGTTCGTAACCGACAATATGTACGCCACTTACGAGGACCTACTAAACAAACTTCAGGTAAGACATCACACTCACGAGGGTCTCACCAGCAGACTTCCTATGAGATGCGCCCCTTTACGAGAACCTCGACGAGCTGTAGGCGAGATGTCCAATTTGGATGCTCCACCAATGAGAGCGTTCGCAGTAAACCCAGATGAGAAGCACCACGGTGACTCCCTGTTCAGCAGACTACAGGTGAGGTGTGCATTCTCAGAGAAACTGGTGAGCAAATCAGGCTTTGAAGCTTCACTTACAATTGCCTGCAAAACGTATTGCTGGCTAGATATTTCGCTTTCTCCTTCCGGTCCTAGAGGCAAACCATTTCGCGTTCGAGTAGTCTGACAACGGCTAAGAAAATCAGCAGCATGTAGGGATAGCTGACCGTACCAGAAACCCATGTCTCCACTCACCCCTGATTGAATTTGTGTTTGTGTTTGACCCCTGAAATGCAGACCCCTGAAACATCAGTCTCTAAGACAAACATTAACGGCAGGGGTCTGCCCCTGCCAGGTCACAAGATTAGCATGGGACCCCGTATCACGTGACTATGTGACATTGCCGAACCGTTGTTATTGCGAGGTCTGGGGTCGTGTTAACGGATCACTCACGGTTGGCGTCATCCGAATTTTTCCCAAGTCGCATAATACGGTACCAGTATACGGCGTCTATAAGGGCGCTAGATCAACGAGGACAAGTGTCAAAAAGCGCAGCGTCGTCGAATCTTTGTGCATATCAATCGTAGGCTCATTGCCTTTGGTATTTATACAGTCATTAATCTTCAAGCATGTATGCAGAGCTAAAGCGAGTTCGGATGCGAAATATTCACCAAGCTGCCTTACTGAAAACAGAAATAATGAGCCGTTGTCCCTGTCCGGGACTGAGCCCGGAATAAGAGGAAATATTGTGATGGATGTTGGTAAATATCAAAATGAAAAGAGCAGATCTGGCTAAGTGTATTCCTTGCTCTTATTCTAGCTGTTCCCTTTTAGTCCACGGTGCCCTGTTGCACATGATGTTGTTTATGTGCAGTCTTGCATGCGATATTATCTTGTTAGGGAGGATGTTGACCGGTCCATTATTGACAGTATTACAGATATCACCTTCCTAGGAGCGATGCTGCCGCATTGCATAGCATGCTGTCCCATTATAAAGCGCAATGCCTACATTCAGACCACGGTATCCAACTATAGATTGCATTGTCCCATCACAGACCATGCTGCCCGCTACAGACCACGGTACCCCGCTACAGACCACGGTACACCGCTACAGACCACGGTACTCCGCTACAGACCACGGTACCCCGCTACAGACCACGGTACACCGCTACAGACCATGGTACTCCGCTACAGACCACGGTACTCCGCTACAGACCACGGTACTCCGCCACAGACCACGGTACCCCGCCACAGACCACGGTACCCCGCCACAGACCACGATACCCCGCTACAGACCACGGTACCCCGCTACAGACCACGGTACCCCGCTACAGACCACGGTACCCCGCTACAGACCACGGTACCCCGATACAGACCACGGTACTCCGCCACAGACCACGGTACCCCACTACAGACCACGGTACCTCGCTACAGGTCACGGTACCCAGCTACATACCACGATACCCCTTATGGACCATGGTATCCCCACATACCATGGTGCCCTCTACAGACCACGGTACCCCCTACAGACCACGGTACCCCCTACAGACCACGGTACCCCCTACAGACCACGGTACCCCCTACAGACTACGGTATCCCGCTACAGACCACGGTATCCCACTGCAGACCACGGTACTCCGCTACAGATCACAGTACCCCGCTACATATCACGGTACCCCACTACAGGCCACGGTATCCCGCTACAGACCACGATACCCCGCTACAAACCACGGTACCCCGCCACAGACCACGGTGCCTCGTTACAGACCACGGTGCCTCGCTACAGACCACGGTACCCCGCTACAGACCATGCTGCCTGTTGCAGACCACAGTGCCGCCGTCCGGTTTGGGTACGGACGCCTTCACCGAGGACTGCCTGCTGCATCACGCCCAGTTTGTGGTGGACCAGGTGCAGAGCTTTGACCTGGCCGGCGGAGATGAGGAGATGGCGCTGCTCACCACTGCCGCTCTGCGCGCGCTCATCCGGCTGGCCGGCGTCACACTCGGCAAACGGTACAGACCGAGCGCAGCCGGGATGGTACCGAAACAGGTCGAGTGCCATTGGGTTGGTAGCGAAGCAGACCCGAGCACCACTGGATGGTAGTGGAGCACGCCGCGTATCATTAGAATGGCAACGATTCGGACCGAGTACCACGCTGTCCCAAGGCAAAAACCTATACCTGCAATTTGGGCCGAGCATGTGTTTTCGGTATTTGCAGTTGTAGTGGCACAAGTAATGCATTTCGGTGCTGACCCAAAAAAATCAGCTAAGAACTAGTTGGGTAATTTACTTTCGTAACGGGAAAAGCAAATGCTACATCCTATATCTGTGTGATCTCCCAATTTTGGCTTGGTTTTCTTGCATTTAGCGAAGATATAGCAGATGTAGAATTTTGCCAGTGACAGTCGCTGAGCAATTACTGTAGGTGTCTGATTCTGCCAGCTAAGTGTCTTGATAGGTTCGGGAAAATGGATAGGGGCAAACAAGGAATTGCAATTACTGTACATATTATGAAATGTACCTTAAGTAGCATGTGTATTCAAATTCAGCATGTTTCCAAGATTCCATGCATGCCATGTTTGACCACATTAATGTAACAGAATCATAACTGTTGCCAGAAAGGAGACAAAATCCACCCTCCTAAGCAATTGTTAAATCCAAATATATTGCAAATACAAGTGTTTGCCTTTGGGGGCAGTATGGGCATAGAAGCGATTCTGGTTGGATGCCAGGGTGATGACTAGATAGTGATAATTATTGGTGTAATTGAGTGGGATATACCACTTCCTGAACACTGAATCGATGTCCTGGAACACGTCAACATCATGTTTCTTGATGTGTGCTCACGAAGTCTTCATGCCTCGTTTCTAAGTGTCTCGTTAATATATATCGTGCTTATGCTCACCATAGCGGATGAACGAGCATTCGTAGCTCAATTATAGATCAATGGATTACGTATGGTGTCGTATGTTTTACAATACCAGTTGATGGACTGTTTTTTTCGTCATACTTCAGACGGATATCCGTAAGTTAGGTATCTCAAAAGAAACGAAAAAGGTGCAGTCATTAGTATGCTAGGGGTCAAAATTGAGTTCCAAGGACCTAAGAATGCTGCAAATAACATTATTTCTACTGGAGTTTTGACATCCCACGGTACTCGTTTGGAATCTCACACGCAGGGAAAAACATTATTTTGACACTGACTGGTGTACCAGTACAACTGCAGGTACAGATGGATTGTGGTACAGATGGGTGCAGTGGTTGGTGCGATTTTTTCGCAGTTCTCATACTGACCTGGTGTATTTATTACTGGCTTGTATGGACCTCACGAGCTTATTGCAGTCTCCTCTGAACCTGGCAAGTTCATTGCTGCATCGCATTAACCCGGTTGGTTTATTGCAAACCTGTGTTGACATGACGCTTTTATTACGTGATCACAATGACTCTGACTGGTTTATTATTGAAGATTCGTATTCTTTGCTTCTGATGAACTTGTACTGACCCGACTGTCTTCTGACGGACTCGTACTGACCCGATTGGCTTCTAACGGGCTCGTACTGACCCGACTGACTTCTGACGGACTCGTACTGAACCGATTGGCTTCTGACGGACTTGTGCTGACCCGACTGGCCTGTTGCAGGCGAGCCATTCGGAAGGTGACGAGAACCGCCAAGAAGACGGCCGCTCCACTCACCAAGGCGGCTACCACCCCGCTCGTGTCCGATGTCTTCGAGAGTTTTTTCAAGGGTCAGATCCAAAACGACAACAAGGTACACAATGCATATATTTGTTTTCCGCCACTTCGTACTAAGTGATCAGGAGTGCGCCCCCCCTCCCCCCCCCCTCCCCCCCCCTCCCCTCCCCTCCCCTCCCCTCATATCCCTGTGGCAAATATATCCAGTTGTGTCCTGAACACAATTGGTATGAAAAGTAAATACATAAAAATGTCACAGGGAGAAAATTGCTGCAGCACTCCCTGCTATAGAATCAAAATAATGCCAGAGAAAACGGGAGGCAGATCGATAACTAAAGTTGTTGGCTTATGGCTCGATGTGGGTTTGTGTGGCCGGTTGTTTTTGTGAAGAGGGTTCCGACCAGCAGATGACTCATGGCAGGATTTCTGGGATTGTACCGCTGATTATTGTTTGCGGGTGCCTGCGGAGGACCCGGTGCGGAGTTTGCAGGGCTGACTGTGTGCTGTGCAGGTGGGCCATTGCCTGCGGGGGACCCGGTGGGGAGTTTGCAAGGCTGGCTGTGTGTTGTGCAGATGGGCCAGGGCCCGCGGAGGACCCGGTGCGGAGTGTGCGAGGCTGACTGTGTGCTGTGTAGGTGGGCCATGGCCAGCGGAGGACCCGGTGCGGAGTTTGCAAGGCTGACTGTGTGTTGTGCAGATGGGCCAGGGTCCGCGGAGGACCCGGTGCGAAGTGTGCGAGGCTGACTGTGTGCTGTGTAGGTGGGCCAGGGCCCGCGGAGGACCCGGTGCGGAGTTTGCGAGGCCTGCCAGCAGCCAGATTGCGCCGAGTGCAGGCACTGCAGGGATATGATCAAGTTCGGAGGCAGCGGCCGCAGCAAGCAGTGCTGCATCAACCGCAGGTGAGTGAATCCTGCGTCTGCTGTCAATCGCCTGGTCACACAAGACCCCGAACGCTACACACGATTTGCACCGCCTAGAAAATGTGAAATGCATTACATGCACATTGTATTCGGGTGTCTTTCATATTGGGTACGTCTGTTTTAAGTTGGTCTGCAGCCATCCATCTTATTCTGGACTGCGTGGTGTGACTAAAAAACTTAGGATATAAAAGCACGAACTTCGTGCACTTTTTCAACCCAATATGGTTAAATGTGTCGGCGGATGTCGGAGATGAGAGTGTCGCTATCTGCAAGTTGAAAGCCCTGGTTGCTGTCCTCGATGATGTGCTTCCTCTGGACGAGTCTCCCGTCTGTGGGCGGAGGACCCCCCCCGCAGTTGAGGATGACCGGCTTTCCTCGACAGGTGTCCGAACATGGCCATCGAAGAGGCCGAGGACTCTGACGGTGGCGAGGACGAGGACAATGATGCCTTGAGGAGTGCCGCGGTGCTGGCCGCCGAGCGAGGACACCGGGTGCGGCGCCAGTCGCTGCGCACTAGCTGGGTGGAAGAACCACTCGGGAAACAATGTGGCAAGACTTTCTACAGGTGGGTAACACCCGCACATGCAATGCCCAAGACATTGCACATTAGTCTTCCTCGTTTTCCCTTCCTCGTCCACGTAAAACAACACCCTTTTATGTCCCGTAGTCCTTTTCCTTTATTGATTAGTCGATGCGCCCTTTAAACCCAAATAACTAACTTCCTTTATTGATTCCCTCTTCATCAGTTCTTTAGCCAAAATTTACCTGCCCCCTCTACCCGCCAGCGATATATCGTGGTTTCTCGTACATCCTCCCGGAAAAGTTCGCCGCGCACCAGGTCTTTGATGCCACCTACATCAGGAAGGCTGCAGTCCATCGGTGCACCCTTTATGAGCACCGCTGAGAAGTGGGCCGACGGACGGACCAATTGGGCACACGTCCTACAGTGTGCGCTGCCCCTGACATTGAAGCTGAACATGTGAAGTTTGCGGGTTGGGTTGAAACAATCCGACACGCCCGCGCGCTGTCTAGTATTGAAATCGCCGTGTACGTCTACAGGACATTAGGCTATAATTGCGTTATATGTCGGTATGTAATGATTACAGGCACTGGAACTCACCCAGCAAAAGACACGAGTATGTAGAGATATACCGTTCCAATTCCGTAACCGGGTCAGACTTCCAGGGCAGCGAGGCATTGTCAGACACGGGTGCAGAGTCAACCGCGTAGTCGTGTCACAATAATTCACAATTACTCCGGCGAGTGGTTAAAAAGGAACACCTGCCGACTTGTTGATTGGAGCCTTGCTAACCTGGCCTCACCACAATGCTGGTGGACGGCTGCCTCTGGCGTGATGTGTCCTGGCCTGATCCCACGTCGGGTCACTACTGCCTCAGATGTGACCTAACCTGGCCTCACCACGATGCTGGTGGACAGGTGCCTCAGGCGTGACGCATCCTGGAATGATCCCACGTCGGGTGACGACTGCTCAGACTAACCTACCCTGATCTGACTTGACCTCAGGTCGGTGGACGTGAACGGGGAGCGTGTCACGGTCGGCGACTGTGTGATGGTCGAGACTAAGGTGGCCGGCGAGCTGGCGTACGTCGCCCGTCTGGTCTACCTCTGGGAGACAGCCTCGGGTCACTGCTACTACCACGCCGCTTGGTTCTGGTGAGAGACGCCGCCGCCGTGTTGGCTGGCTTCAGGTGGTGACGTCACTGTCGTACAGTCTGTGTCGGATGGTGTCACTGTACGGTCGGCACGGTACGGTCGGTGTGCAGACTGACTGACCCCATCTGACCTGACATTCCAGCCGAGCTCAGGAGACACTGCTGGGAGAGGCGGCCGACCCCACGGAGGTTTTCGTCACGGATGACTGCGAGGATATGCCCCTGGAGTCTATCAAGACCAAGGTTAGTCGTACGGGCGTCGCCACCGCTGAGGTCCGGACCCCACCTGAGGTTTTTTTGTGAGGTCCGAGCCCATTTAGAAAACTGGGAAACTTCGAGAACATACGGTATCTTCGGACGTTTCCCAGTTTTTGTATCAGGCGAAATCTGAATCGGGTGGATGGACGGTGCCACCACGAGCCCTCCTCCGCGGTCAATGCTACCATGGCCCGCGACGTGCACGATGAATAGGCCAGGCTGTCTGTCTAACCTGTTCCTAAAAATGTGCTACCTTTGAAAGGGTTGTTCGGCTATCGCATACCATTGTGCATTACAACACACTCAACCTGATATTATCTTCGTTCATTTTAGTGCTGGAGCGACCATCTTCATCGCACCTTCGTTTGCCAGCTGTAGAATCAAATAATTTCCCTATAGCAATGGCCAAAAATAGCAATAGACACTGGTGCGGCAGCGACGCCAATCCGTAATGGTGTCAAGTATGGGATCCGGGTACTAGCCTACCATTTCATGACCGCGGACAAACCCTATGTTGTCTCTACGATGGGGAAGTGAGGCAGGTTGATCGTTTGTGTCTGGGTAAGATACCATAGAAACATGGGAAGAGGAAGGGCTGATATTTGGAGCCACCGAATTTTGACACCTTTGACCGCAAGAATAAAAACAGAATTGTGTGGCTACAGAATCAAAGTTGCCGAAATCAGTTTGTTTTCCTTCAGGCGAGGGCAGGGGAAGCACGGGACGGCCATAGGAGATAGCCACGGTCTTACGACTCTAGCTTATAAATCGTTCCCGTGCCCCTGGGCTTGAACCCAACCTGGAAACTGAAGGTGATGACGCCATTGGTCAGTCGATAGGGTCAACATCGGCGAGTGAAGTCATTAGCCGGTGGAGTCAAGGTCATCCGGTGCAGTCAAGGTCAGCCAGCGGAATCGAGGGTAGGGTCAGACCAGGGTGTGTGACATGTGGTGGTGCACCAGACTGGGGTGTGTGACATGTGGTGGTGCACCAGACTGGGGTGTGTGACATGTGATGGTGTGCCAGATTGGGGTACGTGACATGTGATGGTGTGTCAGACTGGGGTATGTGACATGTGATGGTGTGTCAGACTGGGGTGTGTGACGTGTGATGGTGTGTCAGATGGGGTATATGACGTGATGGTGTATCAGACTGGAGTATGTGAGATGTGATGGTGTATCTGATCTGGTTATGTGACATGTGATGGTGTGTCAGATCAGGGTATGTGACATGTGATGGTGTATCAGACTGGAGTATATGACATGTGATAGTGTGTCAGACCAGAGTGTGTAGCATGTGGTGGTATGTTAGATCGTTGCTGCCAGCATGTGGTGGTGTGTCAGACCAGGGTGTGTGACATTGTGACATGTGATGGTGTGTCAGACTGGTGTGTGACATGTCGTGGTGTGTCAGACCAGGATGTGTAACATGCGGTGGTGTTTCAGGCCCGGGTGCTGGATCGCAGCAATGTTTCGGAATGGTTCCAGAGGCGAGAGTCCGTCCACGTGCCTGAAAACGAGGCCGATACGTTCTGGTTCCAGAAAAAGTCAGTCACATGTGTTGATATTCGTTGCGAAACACCTCATATGCATAATGTTGTATTAGGCATTATATAAGATGTTCACGTCCATCTGGACATTTTCCCGCGCTGTTTTCCTGTTGCTTTTTATGCAGTGCAAACCAGCGGCGGTTGGTCTGTTCTCCATCTTTGTCCCCACCGAAATACGTTTCTCGTGTTCACGGCCAGTTTTCACGCCGTCGCCTTCCCCCTTCCCCTCTTCTCCACCAACCACCAACCACCAATCTTCTTCACCAACTTGACCAATCAACCACCAACCAAAAGGTTGGGCGATTCTCACCCCTCGCCCCCCCCCCCATTTTTTCTCATCAGATACCGGACAGAGTACGGTCGATTCGAGGACCTGACTCCGAAGCTGGAGGACCCGGCTGGCCAGCTGACATTCTGCCCGTGCTGTCGGCGGGTTCAGCATGAGCAGCAGCGTCAGACGCCGACCGTCGGTAACAGACTGACGGAGGACGTCGACAGAGGCGAGGTCAGTGACCGACGGTCAGACTCGGGTGACTCGTGGTCGGGCATGCAAGCATCACGGGAAGTTTGGAGCTACTGGTGGACTCAGTCGAATGGTACGAGTTAGCAATGCAATGTCGCACAGTGATGGAATACAGCTGGGGCGGCCTCGGTAGCATGCTTATGAGCATGTCAGTTGCAATGCTATATGGGCTCCATTCCTTGTTGTTGACAGTGGTTTGGTGGTAGCTCGCTGAGCTTAGCTGATCATCCGAGGCTGTTGTGTTTTGTCGTGATGGATTTATTATGTCATGCTGCTATGCTAATCAGCGTTCTGCTATCGAGCCCGTCCAGTGCCCAGACAATGCTCGTCTCACAATCGAAAGATTGTGAGTTCGAGTCTCACCTGTCGCTACTCTTCGCCCGCGACCAATCGGCGTGAGAGATTGGCGACGCTATATGACTCAACGGTCGACGTGTCGTAAAACCAATAACCAACCAGTGCCCAGACACACGACTGCTCGTTGCATGCAAGCTGACACTGACACGCGCGCTCTTGCTTATACAGCTGGATAGTGTGAGCAGCTGAGTTTTCCCCGCAGACCCGTTTCGGCCAAGTCAGCTGGGAGGGTGAGACGTACTCCGTGGGCGAGTGCGTTTTCCTGGATCCTGCCACCTTCTCCCTGCGGCGACGACCCAACGGCGTCAGGAAGGCCAAGCAGCCAGACGTGTCGAAGGTGGGGACCAGCCCGCGAAACTGCAGCCACCGCCAACAGGTGGTGTGACGCGGGTTTTGACGTGTCGAAGGGGGGGGGGGGCAACCCGCGAAACTGCAGCCACCGCCAACAGGTGGTGTGACGCGGGTTTTGACGTGTCGAAAGGGGGGGCAGCCCGCGAAACTGCAGCCACCGCCAGCAGGTGGTGTGACGCGGGTTTTGCCGTGTCGAAGGTGGGGGACCAGCCCGCGAAACTGCAGCCACCGCCAGCAGGTGGTGTGACGCGGGTTTTGCCGTGTCGAAGGTGGGGGACCAGCCCGCGAAACTGCAGCCACCGCCAACAGGTGGTGTGGTGCAGACCTTGACGTGTCGAAGGTGGGGGACCAGCCCGCGAAACTGCAGCCACCGCCAACAGGTGGTGTGGTGCAGACCTTGACGTGTCGAAGGTGGGGGACCAGCCCGCCAAACTGCAGCCACCGCCAACAGGTGGTGTGGTGCAGACCTTGACGTGTCGAAGGTGGGGGACCAGCCCGCCAAACTGCAGCCACCGCCAACAGGTGGTGTGGTGCAGACCTTGACGTGTCGAAGGTGGGGGACCAGCCCGCCAAACTGCAGCCACCGCCAACAGGTGGTGTGGTGCAGACCTTGACGTGTCGAAGGTGGGGGACCAGCCCGCCAAACTGCAGCCACCGCCAACAGGTGGTGTGGTGCAGACCTTGACGTGTCGAAGGTGGGGGACCAGCCCGCCAAACTGCAGCCACCGCCAACAGGTGGTGTGGTGCAGACCTTGACGTGTCGAAGGTGGGGGACCAGCCCGCCAAACTGCAGCCACCGCCAACAGGTGGTGTGGTGCAGACCTTGACGTGTCGAAGGTGGGGGACCAGCCCGCCAAACTGCAGCCACCGCCGACAGGTGGTGTGGTGCAGACCTTGACGTATGATTGGCATGCACTGATCCAACGTCCAGGAACGTCCGCCGACAGACGTCATTCGTTGTTGCTATTGAGTGTAGTTTATTGTGCAGTCAGTGTTGGGTTGAGAGTGGCTTCGGTCGCGCGCCTGACGCCGGCCCCTCCCCTCCATCCTCTGCCCCTCGCCAGGCGGACGACGAACTGTACCCTGAGTACTATCGCAAGGCGACCAGCTACGTGAAGGGCTCCAACGAGGAGACGCCAGAGCCATTCAGGATCGGCCGCATCATCGATATATACACCAACAGGAGCGGTGAGCAGGCGTACCGCCGACTGATCGGTGTGGCAGATTCTGTGCTCAGTGTAGACTTACCAGCGGTATTGACTGATCGGTGCTTCGTAAGCAGACTGGACAGCGAATTGTTGCATGTACGCATTGTCCGTCCTAGCTTATGCCACAGGATGAAAGTCGGAACTGATGATATGCTGCGGTGTTCCATTGTACATATGTTTGATCAACGAAGTTGACTACTTTTGTTCCTTGGTAGCCTATGCTGCTTTTAATGTCAAGCTAATACAGGAATAGAGCACTTCAGTTGGGAGTTGCGTGAATGTCAATTTTCATTCGTACTGTTTTGTTATGTTGCTATCTGCAGAATACTGATTAGAATGGGGTCTTGTGATGCTGTCAGGCCCCAAGGCCAAATCTGGTGACGTGTTCCTGCGCGTGACCAAGTTCTATCGCGCTGAGGACACGTTCCAGGGAACAGAGGGCTCTCAGCACAATGACCTGCACATGCTCTACTTCAGTAGCGAAGGTGGGTCTGTGTTCTTGCCTGCTGCCATGTGCCAGGCTTCATTGGCAGTTTAAATGCCGCTCTGATTACAAGTTAATTGTATTGCGAATGACAGGAGTTGTTTTTTGTTATGCTTATCCAACTTAATAATGTTGTTCTGTGGACGGTGGTTTGAATCGCTGCACACTCCAGGCCCAACATTAATGATGGTACGATTGGTTTTCGATGTACAATGCGTGCATTCGCTCTCCCCTGACATGCCTGTCCTGTATATTCTAGCCTGACACGTTAGGCAGGCGTGCGTTTGCCCACCCCCGACATGCCTGTTTTATATATTGTAGCCTGACACGTTAGGCAGGCGTGCGTTTGCCCACCCCCGACATGCCTGTTTTATATATTGTAGCCTGACACGTTAGGCAGGCGTGCCTTTGCCCACCCCTGACAAGCCTGTCCTATATATTCTAGCCCGACACGTTAGGGTTGAGGATGCGCATCACGTATCATCCAGCTCAGCTCGTTTGTGTTCTGACGAGCCATTGCCGTACTGCGCCACGTGTCGCCATTGGTGTTCCGTGTCGCTTGGCCACGCGTTCTGGTGTACCACTGACGTGTCTACGCCACGTGTCGCCATTGGTGTTCCGTGTCGCTTGGCCACGCGTTCTGGTGTACCACTGACGTGTCTACGCCACGTGTCGCCAGAGGTGTCCGTGTCG
>JAOTOM010003865.1:0-132500 GCA_034440615.1 Ashinkailepas kermadecensis
CATTACACGCACTTCTCGACACATACAACACTGGCTGGACAACACATACTTACCCACAATAATGGCTCACGCTCTTCTTATACCAATCCCTAAACCAAACACTGACTCAACTCTATGCGATTCTTACCGCCATATCGCGCTAACCAGCTGCTTTCATAAACCCTTCGAACGTCTTGTAAAAAAACGCCTTCTCTACATCATGCAGACACAACAATTGATATATTCTATCCAATCAGGCTTTCTTCCTAAAATATCATGTCTAGATAATCTCACCTACCTACACACATCCAGGAAGCGGCGGCAAATAAACATTCCACTGTCGCCGTCTTCCTGGACTTAAAACAAGCATATGACACGATAAACATAACAGCACTACTACAACACTTATACAACATAGACATACAGGGCAGACTACTACATTACCTCCATTTCTACCTACTAAAACGATCATTTCAAGTCAAAATTAGGACCCACACTTCAGATATTAAATTCCCACTACCGGTTTGATGCAAGGCTCAGTTCTCAGCCCACTCCTCTTTATTCTCAGGGGGGGGGGGGAGTGATTTTTTTAGGCGTGCAGGCCCATAAAGGTTATTTACGCCGCCTTGAAAGCGAGTACGTTACATGTCTGTCTATTAAGCGAGCGTTTGCGATCAAGGTGCAGAAAAGTGGACATATACGTTAAGGGAATTTTACGTTATAGTTTGTGTGGTATTGTAGGTGCTGAAGGCGAGGGTCTAGGTTGGGGATATCTCTCTGATGTCTAAATGGTTATAATTTTACTTTACTCCTCCACAAAATAATATGTAGCCTACACTTATTGAAGAGCACCGAGGGATCTTTACCTTGCGAACAAGGAGGTAATTGTTCACACCGCCTATCACGCCGGCCGCCGCGTGTTAGTTGTTAGTAGCTAAGCATGCCATGCAGGGCTGTCAGTTGGGTTAGTACGGTGTTTTGCAATTCGGCTCTTCTACGTCCGTTGTATCTCTGGGTAGCCGCTTACGTTATGAGTTGCAAGGCAAATCGGCTCATCTACGTCCGATGGCTCCTCTGGGTAGTCGTTTTACGTTATGCTAATTTCTATTTTTATTTTTCCTTATGTTTTCCTAAAGCAAGTCGGCTCATCTACTTCCGACGGCACCGCTAGGTCGCCATTTATCTATAATTGAGAAGTAAATCGGCTCATTTACGTCCGACGCCATGCGGGAATGGCTTTTTACGTGTTTCCTATGAGTGTTTCGCGGTCATGCATCGCGAGTTGATGTGAGTGTTGGTGGTGCGGTGTCTACAGTGCTCCTGCTAGTTTTGTGGTATGCAAATATTCAAATAGCAATTGAAGGAGTTATGGGTGCTCGTCACCGAGAAGCGATGGAAGCGATAGGGTGATGCCCTCTCTTTGGCAGAATGCCTTAAGTGGCTGTCTTTGAGAGCTAAAGCTACCACAGTCTAGCAGGACGTGGCCTATGCTTAACGTGGTGTTGCAGGTGCCGCAGGGTCCTGAGGTGTTGTATATTGGTTACCCTCTAATTGAGGCTGTGTTTGTTTTGTGCAACCAGTTCTAAGTCTAGTGAGGATGACCTCTTTTTGTCGGTGAGATTGATTTGATGGGTTCCATGTGCCTACCGTTGGTTTGATTGCGTAGGTGTGGTTGAATTTGTGTTGTGTTGAG
Organism: Ashinkailepas kermadecensis; assembly: GCA_034440615.1. Lineage (NCBI taxonomy): Eukaryota > Metazoa > Arthropoda > Thecostraca > Neolepadidae > Ashinkailepas > Ashinkailepas kermadecensis. The sequence goes on from JAOTOM010003865.1 coordinate 1,673, forward strand.
TTGTGTTGTGTCGAAGTGTTCTGTTGATGTTGGGGAATGTGGCGTTGTAGGAGTGCTTTGCAATCGTCTACCGAATATTCCACGCTAGGGTTAGTGTTCAATGCTAAGGCTTGCTTTGCGAGCCGGTCTGCTTCTTCGTTACCTGGGATGTTAACGTGGCCCGGAATCCAGAGGAAGGAAAAGTTCATGTTTACGTTATGGGCCACGAGTTGTTGGATTCTATCAATGAAGTGATGTGGACAGTCGTGGGTGTTGCTAATTGACTGGAGGAAGGATTTGGAGTCTGAGCAAATTACTACGTTTCTAGCTTTACGCCTCATGAGAAGTTAGATAGCGGCCAGAATGGCCATTGCTTCAGCGGAGTAGCTGGAGAAGTTATCCGGTAGACGCTTGGAAAGTCTGAGACCTGGTCCAGTGATGCCGATGCCTACCTTAGACTCGTGTTCGACCCATTCGTGAATACAAGTGATTTCTGATTGTTGTCATCGGCGAACTTGTGGAAGATGCCAAGAATTTCCGCCGATGTGATAGTGGATTTCTTTTCCGAGAGCAAGTACTCAACCTTTGGTTGACTGAATGTCCAGAATGGCTTAGTGGGCGGTCGAGCTGCAGTGGATGGCATTGCGAGGTTAAGATCTAAGAGAGCCGTGGCAATTTGAATGCTATATGGTGGAAGTTTTCGCGCAAATCGGCTCTTGTATCTGTCAGGCGTAAAGCAGCGCTGTGCTGGATTATAATTAATGGATTTCATTTTGATGTGGTAACGGCACAACTGTTGTACCCTCTTGCCGTAGAGGGGCGTGTTTGAGTCCACTAGAAGACTGGCTATCGGTGTGGTGCTGAGGGCACCTATGGCTGCTCTGATGCAACTGTTTTTGATGATTTCTAACTTTCGGCTCTGACTTTCTGAAATGGTGCAAAAAATGATGCTATTGTATTCTAGGATGGGCGGTATGATTGATGTGTACAGTCGCAGTAGTGTTTTCCTGTCCCCGCCCCAGTATGTGCCTGCAAGTGCACGTAGTATGCTGACGCGCTTCGCACATCGCTTCGCGATGGAGGTGATGTGGGTATTGAAACTTAGTTTTTCGTCTAAATGCACTCCTAAGAACTTAAGGCATTTCATCTGTTCGATGGCTTTGCCATCGATTTTAAGTAGAGTCTTGGGTGTGGGGCGGGGACGACTATATGTGACGGTGGTCGATTTTTCTGTGGACAGGGTGAAGTCCCAAATTTTGCACCACTTTGCAATGTGGTCTAGTCCTGCTTGAATGTATTTTCTCAGCTTTAAGGAAGCATTGTGGTGTTGTCCAAATGGCTATGTCGTCGGCGAAAAGTAAGTGTTGAAGTGAAGTGTCAGTGTGGTCAGCAAGTATGTTGTTGATTATGATAATGAAGAGGCTCGGTGAAAGCACGCTCCCCTGAGCCAGGCCCTGCTCCTGAGTTGTCGTGTTTAATGTGACACTGTCGCATCGGACCTTAAGGGTCCTGTCTCTAAGGAAGTTGAGAATGAAGTGTGCCATGTGTCCGCGTAGGCCTATCTTGTGGAGTTTGTGTGTCAATGCGGACTTGTGTACTCGGTCGAATGTGGCAGTGATGTCTAAGTAGGCAGCAATTGTTGTGCGTTTGATGTGTAGACCACTTTTGATGTCACGCACTAATCTAATGAGATTGTCTGTAGTTGATTTTTGGCGCTTGACGCCGCAATGAAATTCGTCGAGCAGGTCGTTGTGTTCCAGAAATTTCCTCAATCGTGTGTTGACCATACGTTCGACTAACTTGCTAGCACAGCTAGCAAGTGAAATGGCTCTTTTTGGGTGGAGTGATCTTTGTGCGGCTTTGGCAATGGAATGACTACGCTTTCTCGACAGGATGCGGGAAACGTGTCGCTTTGGTACAGTTCATTTATGGCCGCTAGTAGGTACGTTAGATAGTTTTTGCTAAGTCGTTTAAGAAACTGGTAATGGATATCGTCCGACCTAACCGATGTATTTCCACACTTGCTGAGGGCATGGTGTAATTCGTGCATAGTAAACGACTGATTGTAGATTTCTCCATTGCTAGAGCAAAAATTTGATTTGGAGTCAAGGGCGTCTAGAGCGCTTACTATAGTGGTGTCGTAGTTGCTGTTGCCAGGTATGCTGGCGTAGTGTAGTGTAAAGCGGTATACGACTTGTTGTGGATCAGTGATGTCCTGTCCTTTCACCGTCAGCTGGGGGAAGGGGCCTGGTGGTGGGCGACCATCAGGTCCCAGATTTTGGCGGTAGGAGTGAACCTATTGAATTGAGAGGCAAAAGACTGCCAACAGTTTTGTCGTACTGTTCGAATTGTGTACCGGCAGTGTTTTTTAGATTGTCTGTATGCCGATAGGTGTGCTTCGTACACGCATCTTTTGAATTGTTTGTGGGCACGGCGCCGTGCGGCGATTGCCCTTTGCCAGTCCGGGATCCACCATGGCGTAGATGCCTTTTTCCTAGGTTTGTTACTTTTTGGGACTGAGTCTCGTGCTGCTGAGCTGATGGCCCTTAGGATTGTCTCGATCTTACTGGTCTCTGAAGGTGCTAGGTTGAGGTTCCACCTGTTCCTCGAATTTAGCCCAGTTCGCTCTTTTCAAGTTCCAAGATTGTCTAAATAGCTTAGTGTGGTGGATAGCGTCCCTGCTGAGCCTAATTGTGATTGGGTAGTGGTCGCTCAGCCCGGGAACGTCTGAAACTGACCAGTCAAATTGTGAGATAAGTCGTTGGGAGCAGCACGTAATGTCAATGCAGCTATCCGATCCTCCTAAGGTCGGGTTGTAGCGGGTGGCGGCCCCGGTGTTAAGAAGTACTAAGTTGTGGTCCGAAATAAACTGTTGAATTTCGCTCCCTCTAGCATCAGTCTGGTCGCTTCCCCAGGAGGAGGGTTTAGCATTAAAGTATCCCATAATGAGAAATGGTGGAGGGGCCTGAAGCAGCAAGTCGCTCAGCTCCTGTGGTGTGGGGGTTTCAGCTGACGGCGAGATGTATAGTGAGATGACTGTGGTTTGGCAATGGACAATTTTGAGGCTGACTGCTACGCATTTCAGGGGAGTATTTAACGTTACTCAACGATGAGGTATGCTGTTTGCAATGAGTATGGCTGCGCCCCATTTCCTATGTGGGCCGTTTACGTTGTCAACGTGCCAAGTGTAATCTGGGATTTTGGTCCAAGTGGAGTCAGAATCTCGAAAGTGAGTTTCTAGGAGCGCAGCTAGTAATGGTTTTTGTTGCAAGAATTCAGATTTGAATTCTATGAGCTTGCCTGGAAGGCCACCGGTGTTCCACTGCAGAAAAAGTCCCATTGCCGAACGCGTTTAGTGGCTGTTGGTGTTCCTATACTTGGGTGGTGTCTGTGTCGAGTTGGGGAGAAAGGTTGAACCGGTGAACGGAGAGAGGGATGGGAGGTGACCTAGGCAAGGGTGGTAGCCTGGACATGGGCGCACGAGTCCTGGGAGGTGATTTGGTAGAGTGGCGGCGTGATTTGCGCTTGGGAGGCGCGGTGGGTTCGGGTGGGATTCATTGGTCTGGAGTTGTGGGTTCGACGAGCTTGGAAGGAATGGTAGGTTCAGTCTGAGTGCTGGCCTCAGACGAGGTTTTGGAGTGGGTTTGGGTGGGTGTGCAGGAGGTGGTGGGAGGTTCGATTTGGCAGGAGGTGGTGACCGTGGACTTGCGGGTTGTCTGGATGGATGCTGTGGTGGCCTTGGTTCTAGGCCTTGGCTTGGGCCGATGCTCTGCCTTAAAACAGATCCTTCGTTCCCATGGCACGTTCCGAGGGCACTACTTTGCCTCCTGTCACCGGAGCAGCACTTTGTTCACCGGGGCAGATAGTTAGTGATAGTTCCGCCGTGTGCACAACACGCCGCGGAGGAAATCTGATGGCAACCGCGTGAATACGACTCCTGCGAGGACAGGAAATAATTGGATCCCTGCCGTGTATATAGCGTGCGTGTATGTCTGAGTGTGTGCGTTACAGAACTTTACGACTGGGGTGCCTCAATTATGTATATTTTAAATAGAAACGTGACATCTATGTTCTTACCACAATGCACACTTACTTGTCGGAAGGCATTGATATTGTAGTTGCAAAGCAATATCTTAAATCATTTAGGATTTATCTCAGACGAATATCCGAAGACTCATGTTGGCCTCCATCGAACTGAGAGTGGCAGCATGCATTTGCGCAGCGGCAGCAGGTTTTTATCTAGCCCGACGGCGGTGGTGAGTCAGCTAGTAATCATTCAGGAGTGGTGTTGCGCTGTCACGTGTGTCGCAAACACGCCTGACGCTTTAATCTGCTCTGACCGGTAACCGGGCTGGAGTACTCGAGGAATCTATAGCATGCAGGCTTTCATTCGAACAGAAGTGATCACGACAACCTTTCTTATGCAAGTTCCTCACAAAATTATATTTTTGTCTCAGCCCATGATCGGTTTCGAGGTCCGATTTTTTCGGGCTAAGGCGCGTGTTTTGGGGTCACAACGCGAGTTGTCCTGGCGTCGACGCGGGTTTTCTTTCGGGACCTCTTCTCATTTGTATTCGAAGCCCGGGTCGATTATTCATGTCACGGCGTGATTGTTGCTGTGTCCCAACGCGATTTTTCAGGCCTGGGTGTGAGTTCTCGGGATTACGATGTGAGCTTTCTGGGCCTGACGCAATTTTTTGTGTCTCTTCTCAATTTGTCTAAATCATCGTGGATTTCCCAGGTCCCGGTGTCATCTATGTGGGTCCCGGCTCGATTTTTCGAGCTCCCGGCGCGACGTTTTCGTGCCCTGCTTGTGATTTTTGGCCTCGTGCCCCAAAAAATTGACCCTGTTTTCCAGGGCGATTTTTGTAGCCTTCGCGTGACTTTTTGGGGGTTCTACGTTATTTTTCGGGAGCCCCAAACGTTTTGTTTCCGAACCCTACGCATTTTTGGGGGAGTCTGGCGCGATATTTGGAGCCCCAGATTGATGTTCCTAGCCTGGATTGATGCTGGTGGACCAAGCTTATTCTTCGCCTGGTCCCGGTGTAATTTTTCAAGCTCCTCGAGGAATTTTCGAGTCCCGATGCGATTTTTTTGGGCCCTCAGCGTTTTTTTCTGGGTCCTAGCACGATACTTTTGGAGCCTACCACATCATAGGGGGAAGCAATTTCCCCCTTTGCCTCCCCTTTTGGTACGTCACTGGCGTGGGGTACGCACCATCTAGTCGTGGAGGAAAAATGTTCCAACAGTTGTCTGCCATTTACTCCCCTCCTTGCTAGCCTTGACCTTTACTTGGCCTGTCTCATCATACTGCTTCTACCCATAGCGCCGCGCGATGCATGCCGCCTTCCGTAGCAAAGTGCATGCATGCGGCCTTCCGTAGCGCGAGTCCAAAATAAATGTGCTGGCTTTAAGGAAAAAGAAGAATACTGTTTGTGATTAAGACTCTAAGATTTCGGATGAACCCGATTTTGTCTACTTTTGGTCATAATTAAGTTCCGGAAAATCGTGTTGAAAATACTGAAATGTTGGCAGACTGTCTAAGGGACGGCCCAATTGTCCAGCCTATGTTACGTCACCGGTTGCCAAACATTATTGGAATGGCCTGGTTTTTCCTGCGCATGTCGCATTCATAACTAAATCGATAATATCTGTAAAGAGACTTGTCACATGAGTGTTTTCATGCCCGCTGCTCAGGTTTCCTCGCCCGCGCTGCTACCCTTGCAAATATGAATATACAAGCTGGAATTGCATTTAAAATATGTGCATACTAGAAAATGCACCATAATTGTGTCGCAGTCACATTTATGAATGGCGTCAGTTATATTCGCCGAATAAGACAACGTGGTTCAGCAAATGAGGAAAGAGAGATAACACTGTGTCTTTATATAACTTCCCCGATAAAGTTTCCTTCATGATAGCACATGTTACGATTTCGAGACATTTGGTAGGGTTTGGTTGGGAAGGAATGCTCTGATAATCGTCCGTTATTTTCCTGGCCTTTTCAATGTAATCCGTTTTATTTAGCACGACGAATATTTATTCGCTTTATTTAGCACGACGAATAAATATTCGTCGTGCTAAATAAAACGGATTACATTGAAAAGGCCAGGAAAATAACGGACGATTATCAGAGCATTCCTTCCCAACCAAACCCTACCAAACGTCTCGAAATCGAAACATGTACTATCATCAAGGAAACTTTATCGGGGAAGTTACATAAAGACACAGTGTTATCTCTCTTTCCTCATTCCAGCCGCACAGCGGAATTATACGGGCTCCCCCAAAACCACAAACTAGAGGTTCCACTGCGCCCTATAGTGTCGGCGAGTGGTGACCCCCTAGACAAGTTATCTTGGTTCTTGAGCAAGATTCTTGTCCAGATACTAGCGTTGGTTCCCGCCCATCTGACAAACTCGGAGTCCTACCTGCAGAGGGTGAAAGAAACGTTTCCTACCAAACTTCCGGAAGGCAGTATTGTTTTCACCATGGACGTGAAAAATGTATATGGCAGCATTCCGATAAAGGAGGGAATAGATGCTGTGATTCGTCTAATCGAGGACAATCTAGATGATATTTGTCTTTTCGGGATTGGGGTACAGGACTGTGTGAAATTACTAACACATATTTTCAGCAATAACCTCATATGTTTCGGTAACTCCATGTACAAGCAAACAAAAGGAGTGGCTATGGGTAACCGATGTGCACCTCCTTTAGCGATTGCTTTTATGCACCGCCTTGAGTCGATCTTCTTAGCTTCGTATGATTTGAAACGAGCTCTCTACATGAGGTATATAGACGATATTTTTGGTGTTTGGACACATGGCTTGGCCTCTCTGCTCGACTTCTTTGCAGAAATTAACCAACAACATTCCAGCATCAAGTTTACCTTAGAACACACTGGTCATAGCAGTTCGATTCCTTTCCTTGATACGTTGTTTGTAGTTCAGGCTGATGGGAGCTACACTACCGAGCTGTACTTTAAACCAATGGCAGCCCCCATCATCTTACACTATGGTTCGGCCCACCCGATGGCCACTAAAAAGGCCGTTCTAACATCTCAAATGAGGAGAGCAGCACGAGTCTGCTCCGATACTATCTCATGCGAGCGGAGCCTTGCGAAGATGACGACTCTTTTCCTGGAAAACGGATACCCAGCACATCGGGTACACTCCGCCGCTCGTGCTGTTCACCCTCACAACAGGAGTAGGATAGGTTGGCAACGTCGGCATCGAGCGGGTAACAATCCCAACTATGTTTACATGAGACTTCCTTTGTCGATGACCAACTATGTCGACAGGTAAACGCAGCCATCCGTTCGTCTCATCTAAACCATGTTAGGGTAGCCTGGACTAGCGGACCTACGCTGAAATCTTACCTGGTCCGCTCAGCCCTGGAAATGCCGCCATGCCCTGCTGGTAGAAGAACGTCCCACACCTGTATCAACTGGCTCAAAGGTAGATGCACGCGGAAAAACGTAGTTTATAAAATAACGTGCAATCGCTGTCTTGGAACATTTTATGTCGGTGAAACCAAACGTAGTATCAGGGATAGGTACAATGAGCACTTGGGAGATGCCAGACTTCGGAGAGCATACACACCTTTAGGCGAACACCTGATCGACAAACATTCTAACATGGAACACAGCGACACTAACACAAACTTCAAAGTAGAAATTCTAGCAACAGCCAGGGACAACGCTGATTTGAAGGTCCTCGAATCTCTACATATACGTAATCTACGGCCGCAACTAAACACGCAAACGACGTCTTGGCATATCACATAAAATTACGTAAACATAAATTATATACTATGTATTACGGGTTATATTGGATATATGTCTATATATGTGCGTGAGTGTATGCATCGATATGTATATGGACCATCGGCTCGGGCTTCCTCAGAGGATTCCTCCTTGACATAGTTTGTTTCTGGTTTGGAGTTTCTTTTAGTGTCTGCACCAGGGGGGGTGCGCTCCAGCATTGTAGTCCAATAAAAAAAAAAAGGGTGACGCTTGAGCCGACCAATCAGCGTTTGACGACCTCCGTCGGTTGTGACAATGGTAAACAAACAAATTTTGTCTTTAGTGCGGCGAAACCGTTGACATTCACACAAATACCAAATTTGTTTCCCTATCAGTGGTGATATTATGATAAAATTGTATTAAAAATCAAGATTAAAGAAGCAAGAATGTCTTTGTAGAAAATTAGCACGAAAAAATGGAATAACATATGAATAATAGCTTCCACAAGTTTTCCCTACAGCCTTTACTATTGCCACGATCGGCGGAGGTCGTCAAGCGCTGATTGGTCGGCTCAAGTTTATAGAATTGATGGTCCTCTCAAGCGTCTCCCTTTTTGGGAAGCGGAGCGTTCTACCTGGTGTTCTATAGCCTTGGTCTGCACCACTGAGGAGGCTTTTCTGCATTCCACGTGTCTTTTTGCACGCTTTTTTCCCGCGTGCTTTTTTTTCCAATTGTTAAGCTTGACCTTTTTATATCACTCCTGACGATGGCCCCTGGCCGAAACGTTGAGTAATAAAGTACAATCTTTATCGTTACTTTTGATGTCAACTCAGCACCTCCTGGTATATTGAAGGTCGTATATTTTCTTTACACGCAATAACCTATTTCTGCCACTCACCGTTGGGATACATGCTTCGTAATACGCGGAGGAGCTCGATTGTGGAAATAGTGCCTACAATTTGGGCACGCGGGCATTGAAAAACGATCGATTTCAGCCGAAACTGGAAGTAATCTTCCCGACATCGGGAACATCTGCCGAATATGCGCATGTATCTCAAGCTCAAACGCAATACGCCCAATTGTCTAATTAACGCACATGCCGCGCTGTATGACATCCCTTATTGCTTCAGTCATACTGCTCAGCTTAGGTCACGTACAACCTGCAGCGCGTCGCTCTGCATCGGGATGACTCGCCAAGCGGTATATCGGCCTGGGGCGGGCAGGTCACGTGGTATGACGTCATACCATGTGGTCGGCGCTTGGCTGGCTGCCCCCCGGTAATAGCCAGCCGGCTGGACCGCCACCGACTCAGCCCCATGATGAATCCTTTTCTTCGAACGAAATAAATGCGCGCACTTAAAGAAAATAAGATGATGAACACTTAATCTGGTCGATGGCTGGAGTGAGCATTATTGCACAAGTCAATTAAAAGTTATAACATTTGCGCAATGCATATGAAACAGCCTCCAATAACTTCGAAATAGCATCCAATAGTTCCCCAAAACACCCGTTTTGATGTTGTCATGTCATTGGAGGTTATTTCCTAACCAAGGAGCAAAGGTTATACATATATACAAATATATACAATATATATATATATACAAATTGATTTAGTGAAAACTGTTCCCAAAATAACAACAAAAGACGAGGTACAATTATGAGTGAAGAAATTAGGACGACAAACGACGTAGCAACAACCCTAATCAGATCTCCAAGGCGTGATGATCGGGACGGGCAGAGACGGGGAGGGACGGGCAGGGATGGGCAGGGACGGGCCGGGACGGGACGGGACGGGACGGGACGGGACGGGACGGACGGGCCGGGCCGGGCCGGGCCGGGCCGGGACGGGCCGGGCCGGGCAGGGACGGGCCGGGACGGGCCGGGACGGGCCGGGCCGGGCAGGGACGGGCCGGGCCGGGCAGGGCCGGGCAGGGACGGGCCGGGACGGGCAGGGACGGGCAGGGACAGGCAGGGCCGGGCAGGGCCGGGCAGGGCCGGGCAGGACCGGGCAGGGACGGGCAGGGACGGGCAGGGACGGGCCGGGCAGCTCAGATGCGCTTCTGTAGTATATACACAAACACGTAGACGAGTAGACTCGCCAGGGCTTCGTCATCGCTAGTAACGAGACAGAGGGCGAAGCCGAGCTAGTTCAAACTACTAGGTAACTCGGTTCAAACTAGTAGGTGGCTAGGAAGAGTTTTATCTGGCCAGCTTACACAGCTGCTTTCATCGGATGGAACCATGCAGTGACATAAACTTGACTGAACTGTCTTCGTTTAAACATGACGGTCAGAGCCATGAGCGTGATCCTTCACAGTGCAAACGGTTCTTCTACCAACTTGATATCTGCAAACTCGTGCCGAGCATCTCCAGCTCTGATTGACATTTCGACCGGAAGGGAAATCCTGGTCTCCTAAAGGTGAATTGATATTGCATCGATCTCGGCCCACGAATTCGCCGCATGACATTCAGCACTTGCTCGAAGAATTAGGACTTGCTTGAGAGCATTGCTTAAGACTTAGCACCCGCAACCGGCTGGGGATATGCCGAACCTATTGCAAGCGCAGAGTTCGCAGCGCATGTTTTCAACACACACTGATTCCCTTATTACACACTGACGTACTCACTAAGCAGCATAAGTACCGATGCCAAAGAGACACTACACTAATTCATATTGCATCAAGGAAAGACATTTCGAACATCCGGGAAGGTCTCCAGGAATGGTTGCCATCTAACTCACTCACTCACGCATGCAGGCAATCGCCCATAATCAGATTATAATAGCATAAGAAACATGATTATCTACGCGTTTGTCGAAAACGGATCCAGGAATTTCCATGGAGGGGGAGGGGAGGGCGCAGGAATTCGTCTGGAGGGACGTCATTTCTTCGGAGGGGCACCGCTACAAGTCCATTGAGGGACGATTTCGGCTGAAAATCCGCTGAGCGGGGCCACTCCCGATGAGCCGATTTTGTGCACTCGAGCATACTGAATGGGCCATTTTTACTCTCAAGAGGGTGCCCTTTTCTCTCAGGAGGCGCCATTTCCTATAGGAAGTTGTCTTCCTGCTGCCCACGTTCGATCTACAAATTTCCCAATTTCCTGTGTGCCCACTGTGTCGGCTTTGGCTGGAAGATCTGTTCAGCAGGGACTCAAGGCTCCCCATAGGGGCACATTTTGTCCAGTCACATGGGCACCACCTTTCCATGTAGGAACACATGCTCCCAGTGCCCTCTCATGTATCCGCCCCTGGTGGTCATGTGAAGGTTACATGAGACGGTTACAGTCCACCATACGACATTTAATCACTTGTTTCCCAACCATATACACATACATATATACATATATATATATATATATATATATATATATATATATATATATATATATATATATAAACAGACAGCCTGTGAAGCAAAGCGAGCATGCATCGCTTAATAAATATTTTTATATTAATTCCCCATCAACGTGACAGCTGGTATACTTTGCTTAGTACTTTCTCCGAGCGTTTCACTTCCATGTGTGGACGAACTTGCATCTGACAAATATACTCGCAACTTTATACGTGAAAATATATCTGTGCACTCTCGCGCGTGGAAAAGCGACCGCGTTCGAAATATGACAGACCTCGAACAATGTCTTATGTAGCATGAACCTTTGACCCATCCGTGATATTATCCCATCATGGCATGCTTATCATATATATTCAAGACATAAATATACATACTATATGCACTAATTCGCACCATTTGATCTGAACATCTACATTGGCACACCACGACACACGGCTCGAAAACAAGACGATGGCCTATGCAACTCGCCAGCATGAATTGTAATGTACGACCTTTTCGGCCAGCAATCAGCATTTAAAAGAAAATGTTTCGAGAAAGAGAAACGCCGAAAGCTGCCATTCTGAAGTTTCACCAGAAAATAACATCACACGAAACATCGGAAATTATCCTGCCATATTGTGAAAAGCCGGATGGCGAGACATGCAAGTAGATAGGCAAGCGTGGCATAAGAATGGCAATACGAGGGAGCGTGGCAAGCGTGGCAATAAGAGGGAACGGCCCCGGCTCGCATCCTCCCCAGCCACGTCCACTGTGTGGGCTTCTGAGCCGGAAAACACTCACGTAGTACGGATCGCGGATGATGAGTTCGCCAGACGGATCATATTTCCCCAGCAGCGCCACCTGGGCGGCCGAGCCAGGCGGCGCCAGCCCCTCCAACTCGCAGATGTTCTCCTCGTCCATGCCGAAAATGTACTCAAACTTGGTGAAATCGGACTTGTTAACCTAAAACATCGCAACGAGAGCGATGACACGGATCATGAGAAAACCATAGAAATACAAACGCCACAGCCCACGGGTTTACACTGTCAGTGGACGAGTTGCACACAAAATAAATAAGAATGAGACTAGACTGAGAAGTGCAGCTTTCCTGCCTTTATTGGCACCAACACATGGCATATATGACACATGTAGCATTATAGCAGGTATGGCAGCTGCAATGCGTGCGACACGCATTACAGCTGTGTTGCACTGTCTTTTGACAATGTAACGATCAGGACCAGCTCGGCAGTGAACTTCAGGCCCACTCACCAGTGATGCGAACATCACCACGCCATGTGGAGGGGCCATACTTCCAAGTCTCTTTACTCCAACAACCAATCACAAATGGGGAACAGCTAGGCTCCGCAGTCCAACCACCTCGGATGAGTCTTTCACAGCTTAACGAAACGGAGCGGCACCAGGCCACACACATTATTGAACATCTCTCCAAACTCCCAGCCAGCCAATGGCTTCGGAGAACGGCGGACGGGAGTGTCAGAGTCCGTGTGAAGCCGTGCAGCACGCGCCGGCGCTCACCAGTCGGGCCCGACAGTGCATGTCCACTCCGTGACGCTTCATGGCCGCCTCGGCTCGCCGGTCGGGACCCTTGCCCGCGTGCCAATCGCCGAGCGCCGCGCTGTCCACGCGCCACTCGTGCTGCACACCACGCTCGCCCAGCGCGTGCACAAACACGGCCTCGGCTATGGGCGAGCGGCAGATGTTGCCTGCGGGCACAAACCACCCACGGTCAGCAGGGACAGTACGCGTGATTTGATGGTACTGTGTAACAATATGGTAACACTGTGGTAACAACGTGGTAACACTGTGGTAACACTGTGGCAATAATGTCATAACAATGTGATAGCAATGTGGTAATAATGTGGTAACACTGTGGTAACACTGGCAATAATGTGGTAACACTGTGGCAATAATGTCATACCAATGTGATAGTAATGTGGTAATAATGCATCAACAATATGATAACAATGTGGTAACAATGTGGCAACCATGTGGTAGCAATGTGGTAACAATGTGGTAACAATGTGGTAACAATGTGATGTAGCTTTGCTCGAAATGTGATCAATTCCCCATCGTTTGACTCCATTGAGAATAATCGAGATTTTCACTTCTCCAATAGCATTGTTCAGTTTGGCCATGTGTGATGCAGTGTGGTCTATGATACTTTTATACTTTTATCTATTTTCGTACTTCCGAAATTTGTCAATTGTTCACGCGTCTGGCACTCCGTGAAGTTGAGGCGAGACTGGTGCGGTGTTTTCCTGGTAATTGCGACGCTGAAGGGAACTAGAGGGCCAAAGTTATATAAATACATTGGTTGGTTGATTGATAGACAAAGCTAGCTGTGATATCAAAGGTTGGCATACAGTGACATTTCAGGGAAAATATCCACATGATTCCTACCGACACGTCTATTAATTCCACGATAGCTACCATACCACCGCAATGTTGTAGGCAAGTTCCGTTTGCCTGGCAGTGATAGGGTTTACCTTGCTCCGTGATAACTGGCTCCCAATTTCAACAGCTTCTCCAAAACCGCCAGCCTTTAATGCCCTTGTATTGACTGGGCTCCTTAGTAGCAATACAGCGACAACTTGTGCAACAGTTTCAAGAGTTCAACAGTGACAGCAATCATCCCAACGTCCACACCTTATCACAGGGCTACGTCTTGCCAGCCTCAACAACACAACTCCGTCTCACCTCTCCGGCTGACCAGACCCGACTGACCTCCTCGGCTCCCCTGCGACGACCGCCTGACCAGGGCCAGTCGCGCACCACCCACCCACACTGACATTGGTGTCAATGGTGCCACGGCGCAATGACTTCCGACTGTGTCATAGCGCAACGACGCAACATCTGGCCGGCCGTCGGCACCGGATCTGACCAAGCATAACATTGTGCGTCAGCCAGGGCTCGAGGCGTCACCTGTAACGTCAGCGGGAGCCGACGTCGGCCGACGGTTTCCGCTCGGTGCGTTCGTGACAGGACTCGACGAGTCTGGACACATTTAAGCCAAACGCATTTCGAAAGAGTGGTTAGAACTTGACTTCATTGCAATCTGCAGTTTCACATATATAAGAAAAACAACAGCCCATGTCGAAGTTGAAGTTTGCCATGTCTAATATTGTATTGTTGCTGCCAGCATGTAAGAATAAATGCATTTATCAGAAAGACTACAATAAATACTCGATCACTAGTGTACACAGATGAGGTTTCCCTCAATGGAAGCTCCAACCTCTCCAATCTGTGCCCGGGTCCCTATGGATCTTCCGATTTGAACATAGGACAACCTCCCGAGTGTTCTTGTTTGTGTGTTTGGGTTTAGGAGCGTATCGACTGCGGTGGCCAAGCAGCACCCGAGTGTTCTTAAGGCACCGGCCTAACACAGCTGTGGCAGCTTGGGCGGTCGTTACCGCCAGGACGACCGTGGCCGTTGGGACGGCCACCGCCACTGAGGTGGCGGTGTGTGACCTTCCCAGCCATTGGCAACATTTATGGCTTTCAAGGACATCTTATCTCTGGGACTGGCTCTCAGTATTCCTCGCACCCATCGCCATTTCTCAAGGAGTCTTAGCTCTCAGGGGCTCCGATCTCTCAGGTGCCTATCCCAAAGCTCAGGAACGTCCTGGTCCAGTCCTCTCTGGCTCTCAGTGGACCTATTCATCCACCAGGAGCCCTCTCCAACTTGCATGGACCATTACCAGTCCTCGACAAACCTGTCTAGCTTTCAGGGTAATCCTGCAGCTCCGAGACAGGCCTCACAGTTTCTAGCAAACATTGTCAACTCTCGGAACTCTTTTTAGTCCTTAGGTAGCTCTGTCCACCCCTGTGTTCCTCCTCAAGCCTCAGGAGCCTCATAGTCCGGTCCACTCTAGCTCTCAGGGGATCTCCCCAGTCCTCGACAGTCTTTCGGGCTAGCAACAACATTCTAGCTTTGAAACTGGCTCTCAGTATCCATCACAACCATCGCTAGTCCTTAGGGACTCTCCTTAGATCTGATGGGGGCCTGCTCTTCCCATAGGGACCCATTCCAAGCCTCTTGGGCATCCCAGTCCAGTCATCAGTGACCATTTTTAAGCCTCAAGGGCCTCTCCAGCTGATGAGAGCCCTTTCCAGTCTTTGACAGTCTATCTAGCTTCAAGGGCTTTCTAGTTGTGACACTGGCCCTCAGTATTCCTCACAACCATCGTTAGCCTTAGGGACTCTCCTTAACTCTCAGGGGGCTGTGTTAGTCCTCAAGGGCTCCCTCAAGCCGCAAGGGTCATTCCTAGTTATCAACATTTGTGGTTTCAAGAACATTCTAGCTCTGAGGCTGTCCCTCAGTATTTCTCACATGGGCGCCCTTTCATCCCTTGGAAACGCCACTGCTTTTTAACAGCCCGGGCCCTCCATGCGCTTAGAGACCCTTCCCACGGCACGAGAAACCCTCTGCTTCGGCCCCAATCGTCTTCGTATGACGATGAATTTGAGCTTGGGGATGCGGTGGTCTGCCAAGGTCATTGTGTTCCCCACTAAGGAGCCTCTTTATCGGGCTGAAGCCTGCTGCCGGCTCCAAGCCCCTCTCCATCAGTGTGAGCCAAAGCCGACCCAGCGGCTCTGGACGTCCGACCCAGTGGCTCTGGACGTCCGACCCAGTGGCTCTGGACGTCCGGCCCAGTGGCTCTGGACGTCCGACCCAGCGGCTCTGGACGTCTGACCCAGCGGCTCTGGACGTCCGACCCAGCGGCTCTGGACGTCCGACCCAGCGGCCCTGGACGTCCGACCCAGCGGCCATGGGCGTCCGACCCAGCAGCTCTGGACGTCCGACCCAGCGGCTCTGGACGTCCGACCCAGCGGCTCTGAGCGTCCGACCCAGCGGCTCTGGGAATCCGACCCAGCGGCTTTGGACGTCCGACACAGCGGCTCTGGACGTCCGACCTAGCGGCTCTGGGCGTTCGACCCAGTGGCTCTGGGCGTCCGACCCAGTGGCTCTGGATGTCCGGCCCGGGGCCCCCATCCGTCGGCTCAGTGACCTTCTTTCGCGGCTCAGGACACTCTCTGTCCGGTCGGAGCATGGGCATCCTCTATCATGCAAGGGACACCCTGTGTGGTTCCAGTCCCTATCGGCCCAGGGGCCTCCATACCAGCTCTGAGCACTCTCCGACGATCCTGTGTCCTCCCGCGGCTAGGGTTCCTCTCCGTCGACGCAGATGCCCTCCTTTGCGATTCAGAGACTCCTCTTTCAACAGCTTGGGCCCCCTCCATCAGGTCAGGGTCCCTTGTACGATTTGGGCTCCATCCATTGGCCCAAGAGCCCTTCCTGATGGCCTGAGGTCCTCTCCAGCAACTAGGGCTCGCCGAGTCATCTCAGGGGCCGTCTTTGCCCCCTTGCTATGCCACTGCCAAGGACCGAGCCATACAGTACAACACATAAAACATATTATCAAGATAAAATTCATTTAATACTAGAGCCTTTGTTTCCCTTCCTTTGTCATAGTGGTGGATTGATTGGTACTTTAGAGCATGCCAACTACTCCCTTCATTTAACTATGCTTCAATCCAGCCTACCACTTCTCCATCAATCCCATAATGTTGCTTCGACAGATGAATAAGATGAATCAGATCAGATGCTTGCATGAAACTCTATAACAAGCTTTGCTCCAGTCAAAGGACACCTTAACTATGCTGTTTCAATTGGCAACTTCCCTGGTTATAGACAAAATTATTTCCTGATCAGCATCATTTTCTACATTTTCATACTTGGGCACTACATATCTGAAAGGCTAATGTTACAATTGTTGTTTAAAACGGTACAGTACTACAGTCCATCATAGACTTTGCCACACATCATGCCTGGATAGACATTCAATGGAAGTACCCACATATCTACCTGATGCAAACTACAAATAACATCCATACATTTTTGGGTGAATAATCACTGGATGGGAATCATCATTTTTGGGTGAATAATCACTGTGTGATTAAGAGTTCCAACACTGCAGAAGAAGGCAGCTTCATCAATAACAATGGGACAATTGTGAGACGTAAGGCAAAGGGCACAATGGGTGGAAAATGAAATTACTTCCACAAGATGAGCTAAACACATGCTTTGCATACATGAAGCAAAAGAGGTTTGTCTGTAAACAAATGTTTTGTCATGGTCCATCATAACCCAACCCATCTCGGTAATCTTTACCTTTCGGCCGACACATACTGCCAAGGTGTGATTTGGAACGAGGTGTCGCATACAATGTCGCATATATTTCATGACGTCATGGCCAAAAAATTTGCTTCGGAGGATTCTGGTTTTCCGGTTAGGTTAGGTTCGGTTAGACTATCTTATGCTATGATACATTTTGTATATTATGCTACATTATCTTAGTCTAGGTTAGGTGGTAATCTTTACCAACACCCGACTCCTGTGACGTCACTTCCCTGACTCCTGTGATGTCACTGTTCCCCACTGTACACCTCTTTACAAATCACTAACCTTGGCAGTATGTGTTGGCCGGAAGGTAAAGATTACCCCATCTCCTCATTGGAAGAACAATTATTTAAAAAAAGTCAAAAACCTATTTACTCAAACATTACATCTGTACAAATATGAATGACAATGGTAAATTTATATTTCCAGCTTGAATGGCACAGGATGTCAGTGGGCTGTTCAGAGTGATTGCCACTGCACATGTGAGGTGCTAAGTGCAGTGCAATGTGTGTGCTACTGGAAAATATCAATTTGTGATAGGGATGAGTGTTGAATATACTGATTATGATTAAAAAAACACAGGTATAGATATATTGGAACATATTTCATACTGGATTGGAAATGTGGAAATACAAAAGGAGATTAGGGTAGGTTAGGTTTAGGAAATTTTATATCATTTTTCATCGTATTTTACCCAGCTCAAAGCAATGTGTCATACTCCACTGCTCACCAACTGAAAAGTTAACATCTGCTATGGAAATCATTGGTCACACAGTCTTCATCACATTAATGAGGATTGTATTCAGACATTTTCTCAAAATTGGATTAATGGCAAAAAATGTGAACTTATTCCAAGAATGCCAGTATCATTGTGGTCCAAGATATTCATCCAACAAGTTTTACACACACCTTAGCTCCATAAAGCAAACAAAGGGGTTAGGCTTAGTTGGGTTAGGTTAGGTAGCATGAGGTATTTTAATTCGAATTTGGGTCTTTTAATGAAAAAGGGATATTGTTCATCTTCAAAAGCAGGTTATGTTAGGTTAGGTTACTTTTTTTGTACCTAGGGATTTGGAAAAAGCAGCAACAAAATGTGTAATATTTTGTTCTAATCAATCTAATCTAATCTAATCCCCAAATTTGTTCTAATCTTTGTTCTTTAAAGGGAGGCCAGGCTATGGTAGGTTCTGTTGTGTAACATTTTATATCATTTCATTGTTCTTATTTTATGATTGCTTTTTTTTGCTATATTGCCACAACTAAAAAAAGCATTTGATGTTGTTATGCTTTCCAACTGAAAAGCACGCAATTGCAGATGAAATGGGTAGTCGCATGGTCTTAATCACATTCATAAACATTGCACTGGTATAAATTACAAGACTTCACAAATTATCTTTAGGTACAACTTTACCAAATGCATTCTTGTCCCAGGTACCCACCTAGGTACCTGGGTATAGGAACCCAGACTGATTTTCCCATCCTGCTGCACACATTTTGCGGTGGAACAGCCACTGTTCAAATTCCCAGTTAATGACGAAGACATACCGTGATACAACTAACAAAATTATTTTCATAAACACTAACCTAAGCAGACAAATAACGCAGATTTCTTCATTTCGCCGGCACAGTTTGTTGGGAAAAGGTGTCAGGGAATGCCATCGTTTATGTTTACAACATTGTCCCTGGTGCGTCATGTACCCTGACAATCTGTTCATGCCAAATGGATGTTTCGGTAGAGAAAAACGACCAAAACCTGATCAGATATCGCCAAGTAAAGGTCTACTGCTTTCTGCCATTGGTAAGCATAGCCATTGCGACTAGTCTGAAAAAGAAGGCATTTAAGTCATTCGAATTGATAGCGCTTGGATGCATCATTAATTTGCCATCCTACGGCAGCCGAGTATCTTTCGCGACAGTTTTGTTACAGAGAGCAAAACTAGCCCAGTTTATTGATCAGCTGTTGCTTCAGGCCAAACCTTTGACTTAATTTCTGTACAGCGGCTAAAAGCGCCTACAAATGTTTGTCATTCGTCGAGGTTGGTGCGAGGCTTTCAAGGGGCTCGTGTACCAGTTTGGAGTTCTGTTGGGATAGCAGTGCTGCTGAGTGGGCGGTGTTTTCTGGTGAGTTCTAGATAGGTGTCCAGGGGTTGTTGGGATTGATGAATAGTTCTGGTGTGGATCTTGATCTTGTAGGATTGTGTGTTTATCGGGAAGATTCAGATTGGTCTTTGTGAAATGATAGGCTACCTATCCTGAGATTTTCACAAGTGGGTAGGTACCTACCTACCTACCTACCTACCTACCAAGGTAGCATGAGTGGTATGAATAGTATAGGTGCCTAAATTGGTGTGCTTCTCAGAGCCCCATTCTGCAAAATGCCAGAAGGCTAGACCAAATATGTCTGATCAGGATGCATCTATCCTTCACCTAGGTAGGGTACCTAGGTATTCTTCAAATATTACCCCTCAGACTTCCTTTATCTCAACAATGTATCCAAGCCGTCGTCAGCTGACTGCCAGTCAGCTGTCGGTGATGTCACTCAAACGTACCGAGACACCCCTAGTTGGGTGCACTGAATGACCCAAGGGCGTCACCATTAATATTTATAAGGGTTAGGTTATTGTTAGGTTAGGTTAGGTTAAGTTATTGTTAGGTTAGGTTTTCACCATCATGAAATAGAATCTGCACAACCTCCCCCTAGCAGGAAATTCCTTGTGCTGTATCTGGAGTGCCATCTCAACCACCACCCATCAAAGGAAAATGTCCTGTGAAGCCCTGAATATATACCTCCACAACTGCTTCGTAGACATAAATTTGTTCCTGACGCCCATGGATTAAGTCCACCACATCGACCCCTTATAAATATTCCTGGTGACACCCTGGGGTCATTCAGCAAGTGTTGTTTCTGTACGTTTGAGTAACGTCACTAACAGCTGACTGGCAGTCAGCTGACGGTGACTCGGATGCATTGTTGATATAAACAAAGCGTGAGGGGTAATACTTGAAGATTACTGGGTGGTATTCTTCAAGTATTACCCTTCAGACTTCCTTTATCTCAACAATGTATCCAAGCCGTCATCAGCTGACTGCCAGTCAGCTGTTGGTGACGTCACTCCTACTACTTAAGTATGGGCACAAAATGACCTTGTTGTTGATGTGCCCCTAAACATCAATTCATCATCATCATCATACTTAAGTAAGTGCATGCACTATGCTCTATGTGTTGGATAGGCTGGATGAGTTTATCTAAATTGATTATAAGTGCATGCATCCACTGCCTTGCATGTCAAATACACTCATACTTTCATACTGAGGGTTAAGCTGAGCATTCTGTATTAGTGGAAGCTTAGATAAATTGTACCCGGGGGGCTTTGCAAAATCAGAGTGAGGCTTGGATTTATGATTTTGAGTAAGATTTCCTGTGTGGATGATAACTTTTCAGTTGGTGAGAAAAACAACATCAAAAAGGGGGATTTGAGTTAGGCAAGTTAGGTAAGAGCCACAAGCATCCATCTGGGTTAAGTCGGTGAAGGGAAGATACCATAAGCCTAGACAAAAAGACACTCATCACTCCAACCAACACCACATCCCAAATTCCAAAGAAACCATCCACCAATATCACATGCACCCATCCAATCCTGCATAATACACACATGGATCAAGTGCCATACCAATTACTTTCCAACTCCACCCATGCCTGCTTAAAGGGGCCTGTACCATGCATACCTACTTGCATAAATATCACCCCATCCACCAGTAACTAGAACTTGAAAACAAGATTTGCCAGCCTAAAAATTGTGTCCACCCTATTTGTAAATATACTCAATGAGGGACTCTCAAACACCAGCAGGCAGCCTTTTAACTGAAGACCTGTTGTTGCTTAACTGTCCCACATCTCAACTTGTCTAACCTGAATTGATGACCCCTATGTAATGCTCTAAATAGAATGGCATCATTCAGTTTGGCTGGATCTAGCCCTTTAATTATTTGATGCATTTCAATCATATCACCACTTAATTTCCTATACTTGAGTGAGTATATATCTAATGCCACAAGCCTTTCTCCATATTATATGTTAGCTAGTCCACTGATGACTAGTGACTTTGTGCTGCACTCTTCCTAGCATATCTATATATTTGTATAAGTAAGGGCTCCATGCCAGTACATAATATTCCAAGTGTGGTTTGCAAGTAGGCTAAGTACTGTTTTTCATGACTTCCTTGTTTCTATACCTCACACTCATATTAATGATTCCCAGCATTCTGGTTGCCACATTCCTTGGTTAGATACATTGTTTTTTTTCTATCAGGTCATTTGAAACAAGCACACCTGAGTCTCTTTCCTCTCCAATAACATCCCTGCATGACCTCTGCAGTTGATGCACCCCTAAACCCCAATAACTAGCTAACTAACTCTCCAATAACATCCAGTTCCTACCTTGAATTGTATATCTGAAAGTCTCACCTCCAGACCCCAGATGCACAACCTTACACTTTTCATGATTGAAAGACATCTGCCATTGATCAGCCCACTCTTAGGTTCTCCAAGTCTAGTTAAATATTACTAGATTGATCACTACTGTTAGCCACTCCTACCATCTTGATCTAATCAGGAAGTTTGAACACCCTATTACTCAGCCCTACCTCAATGGTATTCACAAAGATGATAAAGAGAAGTGTTTCTAGAACAGAGCCTTGTGCCAATATGTTGTATGCACATTTTACCTCCATAAAGTAAACAAAGGGGTATATTTGGTTATGTTTGGTTTTCTTAAGTTGAAAAAAAAATTGCAAGGAAAGTTGGGCTAGGCTAGGTTAGAATGCATTGTTTTTTCACTTGGACAATTTTGAAGAAAAAAAAGGTAAGATGTTTCCACTTTTGGGGGCAGTTTGCTTTCTGAAAATGTAGGTTAGTTTAGGTTAGGTTAGGTGTATTCTTTTAAATGTTTCTTTTTAATGTTATTTTACCTAACTTAAAACCCATTTTTGGTGTTATTTTACTTTCCAACTGAAAAGTAAGTATTTGCAGAGGAATTGGGTAGTCACATCATCTTAATCATATTCATGAACATTGTATGGGAAAAAGTTCCACAAGGTCATAAACTATCTTCAAGCACAAATTGGCCATTTTTCCCAGTTGCAGAGATCAAAAGCTTCTTTTGTGCAGTTCAGTTAGAGTTGGGCATTTGGGTTGGGCATTATTTTCAAGCAGTCATAATTTTGCAGTCATTTTGAAGCTACTACCAGTTGCACACTATAGGTGAAGCAACTGCATTGAATCTTTTGGTGCCAAAGGAAGGGATAATTTTCAGAGAGGAGTAATGGAAACTTAACTTTATGATGTTCCAAAACCGGTGAAGAGAACCTGGAAGCCAACAATGCATGTGCCTTAGCAAAGTTTCATAGTGGGAAAAATATAGCGATTTTCAAATCAGATCTTGACATCAACAGATCTTCAGACTGTGTTTGCTCATCCATGAGTATTTAGTATGTCTGGATGTGCTGAATAATGTTGTGCATGCTCTTTTCCATATGCACTAACTAGATTCAGAATCTACATTTTGTCTTGTCTGCATCTTTGACTGGAGCATGTCAGTTGCATACTCTAGGTAGAGTTTCATGATATACACATATGTAGAATACAGTTAATACTAATTACCTATGAAGTTTCAGTTTTGTGGGTGCCTTGGAACACCAACTGGAAAACTAGGATTATTTTATTTGGTGCAAGGTATCCATTGTTATTGTTGTTGGGAGTATTGTGTTGTGCAGCTGGGGCATGTTTCCATGTTGGAAAAGTCATGCACTCAGCCAGCTATGTGTTTTGATCCACGAACTTCTGGAAGTATCTATCTCTTTTGTGCAGCCCCAGCACACATGTTTTCAAGAAATGTCCATGAAGGCTAGTGTGATCAATGCATCGTTTCAGAAGAGCTCGACTATGATGTGAATGGAAGTTCACAGTATTTGTTGGCAACTTTCATGTTTCTGAGTTCGGCACTGTGCGGCCAGTGCAGTTGATGTGTCTAACTTTTTTCAGCGAAAATTTCTGCCATTATCCCAAAAACGCGAAGGCATTTAGGTGTCAACATGCAAAGCAAGTACTGCCGTGATTCAATCATTGAGTGAAAGCAACACCATTTTACAAAGCATGACGTCCATCATCAAGAACCAAATATTGAAGCATCTGTCCAAGTGAGTGTTCACGTTGTGTATGCTCTGTGGCAATCGCAATTCCGTGACCGATTCCGATTCCATGTATCTCTTTACATGGCTTTCTTCCTTCAGTTTCCAAGACAGCTTGTGCTTTTATCAATTTCGGCACCCTTATGAACGGTAACAACAATGCAAGAGTTGCAAAAGCATCAACAATTCGGTTGTGGTGCCAGCGAGACTTGATAGACGTAGCGGGAAGAAGCGACGGAACAACACGCTACACACACACCACGTGCTCATCGACTGTATTTCAGGGGTCTCACCAGCGCATTGATACCGGTCATACAGTAGTCATGGTATTGATGTATATGGATGGTATCAACAACTTCCACTGAAGAGCTCCACGGCTTCAGAGCCATATGCGTACTGTACAGTTATGAATGGCACGAATCCGGTGTTATCGGGAAATATTGTCTGGACCACTATATGCTATCTGTGTGTGTAGTATTGTGTTGTAGGATTACATCCAAGCCACATCAAGGTATGTTTACTTACCGACATGTACGCACATTGTGATGACCGTATTGGGGCCACGGTAGGCCAGTCGGTAGGGCGCTAGGCTTTGGATCGCAAGTTCGTGGGTTCGAGTCCCGCAACCGGCGGGGTTCACCCACGACCAATCGTTAGTTAGTTATTTCGGCTTTAGGGCGCATCGACCATGTTGATCATATAGCGCCCATTCCCACGACCAATCGGCGCAAGATGTTGACGACGCTATGTGACAACAATTGAATGCGTCGTAAAAAACCCTAGGCTCTTCTTGACACGACCGTGTCACTGACAAGGCACCGTGAACACGGCCCAGCATCGTACTGGCGTGCTGCGATGTTCGGGTGGAACCACCCGAGGCGACGGACCGAAAGAACATTATCTGGCGATCCTTGTTTGGCACGATCCCCCTCCATTGGCAACTTTGTGTGTGCACGCTGTACGCTCCGTGACAAACAGGTTAAATTCTGTGATGGTGCGTCTCTGCGCCATTTGTGGTGTGTTCATGGCCCGCAAGCCGTGGGAATACTTAAGAAGGTTCTTGAAGCGAATTATGAGTGAACGAGAAAACAACTGTTCGGACAAAACTTGAAAATTAGAAAATGGCTTCCAGATTTCCGTCATCATCTCACTATGTTCGGGAATACCGGAACACTTGTTGGATGAAGGAAGGGTTTGGACCGATTCGGGATGCGCAAGAATGGAGGACGTGGCGAAAATCCAACTTCTTATGAAATCCGGCACGGCTCCATGTGCATGGCTTAGCCGGAACAGTAAATTCTGCTCCGTGTCAGCTTCAACGAAGCATTGCCGGACGGCCAAACTGCTGCGTTGAATCCTATCGGTGGCATGCACCGGCATCATTTGCCGCGATGGGTGGGAGGAGCACTGGTTTGTCGGAGGGGTGCGGAGCATCGCCACCCGGGGGACCAACATATCTGGTGGAGACGTCCGCCTCGCAGTCAGCTCGAGCCTCGGCCAAGCATTGACGCCGCGAAATGGCTCAATTTGATGGATCGCTCGAATGCAGCGCCAGCTCGTACCCAGGTTAAGGGACGTGGAGCTGGTTCTGACCTGAGTGGCCGGTGGCACTGGTTTGACACTGCTACATACGCGAGTGTCGCTGTGCTGTGCAATGTTGGCGGCATGTGACTATTCGCTGCTGATGCCGACGTCGCCGCCCACGCCCTGGTGCCTGGTCAGCTGCGTTGGCCTGCGGTCAGTGAGCACCTGGTGTGATGTCCACCGTACACTCGTCACGTGCGGGCCGGCTCAGTTGTCTGGTGTGTGTGTACACTCCCACCGAAGGCGGATCCACCCGGCCATCTCGTGCGCCAAGCTGTCGCGGAGAAGCCGCCAGCTGAAGCCGAACAAGAAGTGGCACCCAGGCAGTGATAAATTATTCGTGAAATAGGGTGGAATATACCACCTTCTGAACACCCCATCGACATCCTTGTCCAAGAGGTATCGACATCCTGATCCTTGATTGGTGCTTATGAATTCCTCGTGTTTGCCTCCTAACAGTATCTCGTTCATAAATAACATGTCCATGCTCTGGATAAGGAATGGCGATAAACGAACATTTTGCAATGCAATTTCAGGTTAAGGGATTACCTATAATGCGATATGGCATACAATACCAGTTTATGGCATAGGTATTATTATCTCGATCCAGAATATAGGTCTTCCCAAATTATGAATCTGAAAACAAATCATAAAGGTACAGTCATAAGTACCTAAACCATTGGTTCAAATTTGAGTCTGAAAGACATAAAAAACGTTTTAAATGACACTAATTCCATGTCAAATTTCGACATCCCACTGTGCTCGTTTCGACATCTCACACCTAACGAAAAACCAATATTTTAACCCTGCACCCAGGTGCTGGTGGTATGTGGAATGGTACCGGAATGACTATGGGCTTACTGAGCTCTGACTTAATTCAATGGTTGAAATTGTGCAAAAGCATGCAAAAGTAGACCTTTTTCCAGAAGTTGTCACATTGGAGGTGAACACTCTGTTGCCTGCTCTCTCCTGGGATCCAACTCCGACTGCCGCGTTACGCGCGGCAGTGCCTCTGCCATTGGAAAATCACCCACAGAATCACCCACATCGCCGTCACCGTGCTGCGTTCGATTTGCGAGGTAGCAGCTGACCTCGCCATTGCCGGGCCAGTGTGCCGGCGTGCTGAGCGTGTGTGTGTGTCTCGGTGCTGTTTCTTATGTTCCCAATATCGTTTTTAAACCAGAATTTAGTTTCATAAACAAGCACTATGCTACCAAAAGCGAACTGAAGCATGCCCGATTTGGTGCGAAGACAACCAAAATGTGCACCTGATTTAGTGTGCAGTTAAAAAAAACAGCAACTGGCTAGAGCGTATTGGTAACATAATAAACACGAGTAACATAAGAGCGTGTGGCTCGCCCGGCCGGCGGCGCGTGGCCGAAGTCGGCCACAGTCGGCCGAAGTCGAAGACGACGTGTTGACAGTGTCGGGACGTGCGGCCGGCGTGGTGTCGACCGCACGTGGCGGTACGCGGCGCACGACGCATGCTCGCCTGACCCGCGAGCCGATAGCCACCGCAGCTCGCGAATAATGTGACGCACTCGGCCGCCTCAGCATCTGCCCGAAGCCGCACAGGCAGCAAAATTGGGAGGCTTCTGCACGCACGGCGTACATTCAGCAGATGAGTTTCCACACACCGAAATACAATATTTCATGTAGTATGACTGAACCAGGCTATTAACAATCGTAGGAAGTGCAGCACGGGGATGCTATGTTGAGCATGGCTAGGCCCGATAAGTATGCCGGCGTATCCTGAAATTGACTGACTGGACCAACAATCAACTTGTGGAACATATGTCGGGTTACGATCAATGGCAACACCTACGTTTTTTTTGCACGTTCGCGTTCGCATATGGTTGAATGGCGTGCTGCGTCCAATGAAACTTCGGGAAGGTTAAGTTATATTTGTCGAGCGCCAAGAACTATGAGCTGTGTTCTGTCTGAATTCAGTTCCATTTCGTTTTGACGAAACCATCTGTGTAACATTTCAAGGGCAATTTCCATCTGTCTAATAAGATCGGCTATTTTCGATTTTTCCAGAGACCATGAGTTGTGTGCTGTAAGCGTACTGTGCAATTCTGATACTGTTGTCTATGTACAAGCGTAAATCGGAGAAAATATGGTAGAGCAAGAACCCAAAGGAGGTCCCTACATTCGGATATGAATTTTGAATTGGTGCAGACGGGTGTTGTCTGTCACCCGGACAACACCCGTCTGCACCAACACAACACCGTCAACAACCTACAGCACCGGCGTTGTCCGTGTAATTCGTTCGCAGCGCATTTACCCGTACCTGTTGAACGTGTTCGGATAGGTATCGGTGAGACCAAGTGCTATTAAGTTTAATACAATTCTAATTTTCGAAGCAAGTTTTCATTTTCAATCATATCAAAGCATTTACTACATTCCAACAAATCAAGAAGGATAATTTCTCTGGACGCAATAGCCGAATAATTTTGTTCGTAACCGTAACGAGCGCAGTTTTAATTAAACAGAATATACGAAGTCCATGCTGTTTATTGACAAAGAGATGATTTGAGTCAAAATATTGATTTGAGTCAAAATATTCAGATAATTGTTCATAGATAACCCACTCGATAATTCTCGCTATGCAGGGCATTATTGAGATTGGCCGGAAATGTTGTGTATCTTTAAGAGCACCCGATGATTTGTATATAGGTTTTGCGATAAAGATTTCCCGGGAGACCGGGACAATGCCAGGAATAAGGCTGGTGTTGATTAAGCAAAGCATTATATGTCGAAGAGATTCGAGACCTTTCATTAGAAAACGCATTAACACTCCGTCAGCGCCGCACGCACCACTGCACCGGTGGTTATGACAACCACAGTTTAGTGCAACTCGGCCCGGCTCACCGGCCGCACTGTGGATCGGCCGGTGCCGACCCGCGGCAGCCGGGCAGGCAGCGCAGCGGCGGAGGGAGGGACCGCAGCGGCGGAGGGAGGGACCGCAACGGCGGAGGGAGGGACCGCAACGGCGGAGGGAGGGACCGCAGCGGCGGAGGGAGGGACCGCAGCGGCGGAGGGAGGGACCGCAGCGACGGAGGAAGGGGCCGCAGCGGTAGAGGTAGGGACCGCAACGACGGAGACAGGGGCCGCAGTGGCGGAGACAGGGGCCGCAGCGGCGGAGGCAGAGGCCGCACCGGCAGAGTCAGGGGCCGCCGCCGCCCGTCACGGCCGCAACCATCCTGACACCGATCTCAGCAAAACATGTGTTGAGTGTGTCCGAGTGAATACTAGGCTTATTTTACCTCTTGAATTTGTGTCCACAATAATGGGCCGATCACAGGAGCCAGAGGCGGACCCAGGAATTGTCATGGGGCACATGTCCGGAGGGCCGCCACTTCGAAAGTACCCAGAGGGACGCTGGGCGGTTCTGCCTTCCGAGGGGAGTGCACTCAAGCCTTCCATCAGGGGCGCCTTTTCTCGGCCGGAGGGACGCCATCTTCCCATGGGGAGGCACATTCCCCAGTTCCCCTGCCCCTTGAACCCCGCAATGAGCCAGGTTTGGTCCGTGCCATTTGCTGACTAATCGAGTCACGGGTATCACGCAGGATAGCATAGTGCTCGGCGGTCCAGCTCGCTCTCTCCCGCCGTAAAGCGGCGCGTCGATTGGCTAATAGACGGTCCCTGCAAGGAGCCAGGCTTGGCCCGTGCCATTTGCTGACTAATCGAGTCACGGGTATCACACAGGATAGATAGCAGAGCGTGCTGGGCGGTCCATTTCGCGCTCCCCCGCCGGAAAGCGGCGCGTCGATTGGCTGATAGACGCTTTGTCTCATCGGCTATTGGGGTGGGTTTCCATTGCGCAACTTAACACGACGTATGGAAGCATTCACGTCGAGTGCACGTGACAAGAGCTGGTGAAAATAGTCATTCTGTCGGCACACATTGTCGGTACGGAAGAGTGGAGACCTGCCCAGATCGCATCACCTACTAATTCATTCATATGAGTGTTTTGCATCTCTGGCTAGAAATTCATGTGGGGAGGTGGACGGCACGAAACAAAGCACGGGTGCGTGTTCTGTTGACACGAAACAAAGCACGGGTAAGTTGATGAGGGCTAAAGTTACATGTGTGTACGTCGATGACCAATGGCAGCGTCGGCAGAGTGTGTAGCAATTATATATAATATTGAATCGGGCAAGCTATATGATCAATATTGTCGATAGTCGATGCGCCATAAAGCCATCCCCCCCCCCATAACCGGACAGCTATAATGTAGCTTTATCGCTTAATTACATCAGTGAATACCTACGAAGTAATTCGGTGGCCCAGGTGCCGGCTGATTTGCCCTCTGTTACTCGTAGACCACAGTTGAGGTCGTCCGCGAGAATTAACGAGCCACAATGCCCAGTCAAAGGGTGCTGTAGCTCGTGCCACAGTTAACCGAGGTTGGCGGTTAGTTAGTCCTGAAATGTTCGGACTTAGTAAGAGCCACAGGGGCCGTCTGGGCTAAGCCTGTAAAGGGAAGATACTGTAAGCCTGGACAAAAAGATACTCAGCACTCCAATCAATATCACATCCTAAATTCCAAAAGAACTATCCACCAACATCTTACACACCTACCAATACCTGTCTAACCATATTCACTCGACCTCGCGTCACACAAGCGTGGATCGAGTGCCCATCAATAATTTTCAACTCCATCCTTGCCTGCCAAAAGGGGCCTGCACCATGTACACCTACTAGCATAAATCCCCACCCACCAATAATTATATATATATATATATATATATATATATATATATATATATATATATATATATGTATGTATGTATGTATATATGTTATATGTTATATGTAATGTGTGTTTGTGTATATGTATATATGTATGTATGTTTGTATGTATGTTTGTATGTATGTATATATGTATATATGTATGTATATATGTATGTATGTATGTATGTATATGTATGTATATATGTATATATGTATGTATATGTATGTATGTATATATGTATATATGTATATATATGTATATATATATATATGTATATATATATATATGTATATATGTACATATGTATATATGTATGTATGTTGTATGTATGTATGTATGTATGTATGCTATATTATATATATATATATATATATATATATTTTAGGCAAGAGCCCCATGCCTATACAGAATATTCTAAGTGGGATCCCATACAGGCTAAATATACTTTTTTTTCGTGGATTCCTTGCTCTTATACCTCACTCTTATTGATGATTCCCAGCATTCGGATTGTCCTGTTCCTGGCGGAGGTACACTGTTTCTGTGTTTTGTTGCTGTGTTCCGTAGCGGAGGTACACTGTTACACTGTCACTGTGTTTCTGTGTATGGTCATTTGAAACTAACACACCTAAATGTCTTTCATCTCCAATGACATCCAGTTCCCTACCTCCTATTGTATACCTGAAAGTCTGACCTCCGGACCCCAGATGCATAACCTTACACTATTTGTAGTTGAAAGACATCTGTCATTGATCAGCCCACTTGTTTATGTCCTCCAAGTCCAGTTGAATATTACTAGATTGATCACTACTGTTAGCCATTCCTACCAACTTGATGTCATCAGCAAATAACGCCCTATTCCTCAACCTCACCTCAGTGTTGTTCACAAAGATGATAAAGAGAAGTGGACCTAGAACAGAGCCCTGTGCCACTCCACTCAGAACATCCCTCCATTCAGATTTACATCCATTTATCACTACCCTTTGTCTCCGTCCACTTAATCATACTTCAATCCAACGTAGAACTTCTCCATCAATCCTATGCTGCTATAATTGATGAATTAGACGAATGTGCGGAACTTTATCAAAAGCTTTTCTAAAGTCTAAGTAAACAGCATCTATCCTGCTTTGACTGCCTACTCGTATAGTTACATACTCCATGAACTTCAGTAGGTTAGTTAAACAAGATCTCCCAGATCGAAATGTATGTTGACTGTCTCTTAAATGGTTGTGCCTATCTAGGTGAGTCTGAACATTCTCTTTGACCAGTCTGTCTAGTCCCTTGTAAACTATTCAGGTCTGACTGACTGGCCTGTAGTTTCCTACACACTCCATACCTTATTGGAAATTGGCACTACATTTGCATTTCGTCAATCTTCAGGTACTTCAAAATACTCCATAGACCGCCTGAAAATTATACCTAGGGGAACCGCTAAAACTAGAGCACACTCGACTAAGATGCTATGATGTATATCATCCGGTCCCGCAGCTTTATTATATGCATACCGAACTGTTTTTTTGCATCTTCTGTTGTGATTGTAAAATCGTCTGACCTATCACTTGCCATAGCATAACCAGCAGTGGTTTCCAATTTACCCGAGTTCTCTTTAGTAAAGACTGATGAGAATTGCTTGCTTAGGGACTTAACTATATTACAATCGTGAACCACAATTTCACCATATCCCTCCAGTGATCTTACACTACGTTTTTAGACTTAAATTTGTAGAAGCTAAAGAACCTCTTAACTTTGCGTGCTGAACATTCTCCAGCTAAATAGTCAGGCAGTCTTTTAGAGTCACAATACACCTACATTTGCTTCCAGATATTCTATATGCTTCTAGGTTTGCCTCATAGTTACGATCTTGTAGTTTTTAAATTCATATTTTGCTCCCTTAAACCCCAATAATCAATCAATCGACTCCAGTCAATGTTTTGCTTCCTTGGTCAGCCATGAAGGGTATTTAGCCTTGTTTAATCTAATTTGCAAATTGGGAATGAACCTATCCTGAACTTGAAGTGCAATTGTTCCAATTCGACACTGAAAACAACCGTCGAAGCCATCATGGCATCGGGCCATCGGCTGGCTGCGGCGGCGTTGCCAATGTCGAACCGCGGGCACGCTCGGAGAAGGCCGGCCCTTGTGTGGTGCTGTGCCGGCGCTCCACGAATCTGCAAAAGCAAAATACCAAGATACCGATCGCGCTTCGCCGCGATGGCGCCCGCCGGTTCGACTCGACCGCGCCGGAGAAGAGCAGCTCTTATTGTCGTTCTGATTTACCAAGCGATCGCCTGCGGTCGCGTCGCTTATGCAAATCCATCCAGCGTATCGTTGACTCGTTCACAGCAGCACATGCTGGCAGGACGACGATGTCTGCGGCTGGTCCGTGCTCGCCGGCCGCGAGGTGGGGTGTCGCCCAGCGTGGCTGGTCCGTGCTCGCCCGGCCGCGAGGTGGGGTGTCGCCAAGCGTGGCTGGTCCGTGCTCGCCGGCCGCGAGGTGGGGTGTCGCCAAGCGTGGCTGGTCCGTGCTCGCCGGCCGCGAGGTGGGGTGTCGCCAAGCGTGGCTGGTCCGTGCTCGCCGGCTGCGAGGTGGGGTGTCGCCCAGCGTGGCTGGTCCGTGCTCGCCGGCTGCGAGGTGGGGTGTCGCCAAGCGTGGCTGGTCCGTGCTCGCCGGCTGCGAGAGGTGGGGTGTCGCCGAGCGTGGCTGGTCCGTGCTCGCCGGCCGCGAGGTGGGGTGGCGCCAGGCGTGGCTGGTCCGTGCTCGCCGGCTGCGAGGTGGGGTGTCGCCAAGCGTGGCTGTCTGTGGCGCCTCGTCTTCGACTCCCGAGGCGCAGTGTCGCACACTTGACCGCAGGCGGTAATTGGTTTGGTCGTGTGCCGTCGACAGATTGGGAAGTTGGTGGTGCTGAGTCGGCCCGAAAATGTCGCCGCCGATGGTTCTCGGAGAAGTTCGAGTGACGCAATAGTTTGTTTTCCAAAAGCATGGCAACTGCCAGTTGCGCTGGTTCGTTTCTCCAGCATTGGAGTGACATTTGTTGATTATTGTTTGCCCAAGCACAGGACACTGAACAATGCTGTTTCCTCCTGATCCTGGCTGACATGTTTGTGTACGGGTGAAAACTATAACCCAGGTTCCCCTGGAGGGCCCAACAATATTGGTCGATACACGGTTTTGAATCCCGTCTGCATTGATTCCGACGCAAGGATGTCCTTGTCTCGAATCGCGGGTCGTGGGGCTGGACAACCACATTGGTGACCTCATTAGCAGTACCTGGGTGCAAAATGAACAGCGTACCTGCTGTTACCTAGAGTATAAACACAACCATTGGATCGTTCAGTGTTATCCGCCTCTTCCCGGTTACAATCCGTCGCTTTGACACTTCACGCAAGCTGCCTGAAATATGGGGGCGGGGTTATGATCTGTTTGTCCCAATATTTCAGTGCTTTTCATTCGGTGAATGGTCTACTTTCCTAGTCATCAACTTACCAGTAGATTGTCCAATATGGTGACAGCATAGATGACTGCTGTTTTTTTTGTTTCAACACTCCGTTCGCTGTTCGGAGGCCGATGTTTCCAGGACTTGTTCTTATCCAAGACGAAGACATCGGTGGGCTGTTGTGTCGTCCCCAGGTGGCCTCGTTTGCCGTATTTATTTCGTCACGTATTCGCGGCGCGGCGAAGACAAATGATATGCAGCGTGGAACAGACGACAGGGCTGTAGAAGCAGCGCGAAACACGGCGAACTGAGCTGAGCTGAAAACTGACTGAACTGATCAGAAAAGAAAAAATGGAAGGTGTGGAGTCATGAATGGAGTCATGGAAGGTGTCTGTGATCAACGGTTCAGCGGCTTTCGCCCGAATCGCTTTGTTTTGTTTTGCACGTCAAGTAGCATGTAAGTGTGCGAAGTACACTCCTGCATATCGTGTTCAATGTTGAATATAATATCGGCTGTCTCATGAGCGAGCCCGAAGGCCGAGCGTTTATTCCACACTGACAGAAAGCAAAGCAACGTGAGCAGACTGACTGACCCGGGATTCCCATAACGCAGCGCGAGAGGCCTTTATCTTCGGGATGGCGCAGCCCAGAATCACTAAATAACCGCGAACATGTAGCTTCGTGTTTTAATGGTTGGATGTTCAGATGTATGCGGTTCTAGTGTTTCTACTATTTCCCTGCCCTATGTTGCATATGGTCATATTCCAAATTGCGGGCGCTTTTGCCCAGCGATGTTTTTAACTGCACATTATGTGCAGCCAGTATGCGAGTATCACACGTCTGGTCAGTTTTTACCTTGGCTTTTGGGGTTGCTACTTATGTATCCGCTAACAGGTGATAGTAGGATGAGATGTGTTGTTCACCAAGTCTCGAGCACGCACTGTCAGGTCGCGAGCCGCTTTACTGAAGTGCCTGAATATGATTATCCCATTAGATGCGAAATGCCGCGAGGCGATTTCAGTGTGCCGAGAAACATGTCGAGGCATTTCAAATGTTAAGTGATGCTGCTTACCAGGCTTCGCTGTGATCCTCTCAGCAAGTCGTCTCACGGGTTCCCGCGGCTAATATCTGCCGATTGAGGATAATAATTGTGACTATGTATTATTTTTACGCTCGAAAGGTATTCTACATCCTATTTCTGTTGGGAGTTCCTGAACCTTTGTTTCAGTTTAGCGTCGATTCACGTTGTTAGGCTTATTGACGACGCGTCGCTGCTTGTCCGCTGGTTGACGACGCGTCGGGTTTGGTATTTTACTGTTAAGTCGTATGTAACTAGATATTATACGATAGGATACGATGGCATATGGAGGAATTTATAACTCAGCCTGTTCAAATAATACGTTTTACATGCCTCAAACCACTTCGCTTCAAAACTGGAATAAACGTTTCGTATGAAGTGTGAAATTTGCAGGGTAAACTGAATGTACCAAGTAATGCTTCACAACCTCCGACTATCGGTAGAGATATAACCGTATATGCCCTCTCCGCCATCCACTTAGCAATGTACCTTGCTGGTGGTGCGTGACCTATTACACGGGTGATATTACATGCATACCTTACCCCGCCCACAGGCTCTTGCAAATCTGTCCACGAATGATGCGATCGATGATTGACCTCCCCACAATTTGGCCGATTAAAATTGAGGCCAGAGCCGGCACTCGACCACAGTCGGGTGCATGCTCGTCACAGCCCATCACAGGCCGGCAGCGAGCCGCTGATTCGACCTATTCCGTGCGTCACCAGACCAACTGATGTCGGACGCTGACGTCTGATGCGACGTTCGACGTTGATATTGGACGCTGATGCCTGATGCTGATGCTGAAGTCTCACGCTGATGTCTGACACTGATGTCTGACACAGAAGTCTGCCGTCTGACGTCTGATGATGATGTATGACGCTGGCATCTGACGCTGATATCTGATGCTGATGCTGAAGTCTGACGCTGGGAGATTCGTTTCCTTCTGCTGGATTCCAAGCCACGTTGGCATCAGGGGGAACGAACTCGCCGACGCAGCGGCGAAATGAGCGGCACAGAAACCATGCACTCGCACCCTCCCTCTCCCTGCACGGGATTTATACCCATTTATCTCAAAATACATGCATGAGAAATGGCAAAGCAGCTGGGACGCCCTAGGCACTAATAAACTCCAAGAAATCAAACTACAAGTAGGGTACTGGCCCTCGTCTTCCAGGAAAGTACGAGCCGAGGAGGTGGCGTTGGCACGACTCCGAATCGGACACACATACACCACACACCGCCACATCCTCATAAATAAAGACAAGCCAGTATGCCCAAGATGCAATTCTCCACTAGCGGTTCACCACATACCAAGCCCAGTACCTTGGAACCAACAGGACATTCCCAGTCTCCTTCGAGACGACTCGGACTGCTTAGAAAAGGTGTGTCGATACTTTATGAAAATTTGATTTTTTTTATAATATATCCAGGTCAGTAAAAACAAAACCAGTCATCCGACCACAACACTAAGACATGGCTCTGACTAAGTAGTTCTCTGTTCTGTTATGGGCGCTAAATGATCTACCATGGTCGATGCGCCCTAAAACCCTAATCACACACAAGTCTGACGCTGGCGTTCGACGTTGTCTGACGCTGATGCTGACGACGAAGTCTGACGCCGTCTGACGTCCGATGCTGAAGTGCGATATCTGACGCTGATGTCTGACCCGACTTGGACAGGTTCGCCAAAAACCTGACGGCCGACAAAATCAACATCAGCACGATGCGCGGCGAAGGCGAGATGTCCAACCTGGAGCTGAATGAGGCGGTGATGACCGACCTGCTGGAGCTGCCCGCCTGGATGCGCATCACTCGCGTCTGGTGCAACCGCGTCACCGTGCGCATCCACTGGACCAAGCTGAAGTCGGTGCCCATCTACGTGGTACGTGCCGCCGCCGGTGTTCCGCCCTCAACCGGGGACGGCCGGATGCCCGTCTCTGCCTGCTTACCCTCATATTTGTGGTGATGAGTTGGGAAGGCTTTTCGTTATCTCTTCACTTGTTGTCACTATCTCTGTCCCGTCACTTCACCCTAATCAACTTCGCTTGGTTGTAATGCTTTGGGTTGATCTACGGAAATAATTTGGCGCTGAACTGTGGGTCGGTTTTTAACCCTGTACGGCCAGCTTCATAGCGGAGTTTGCTCCCGTGTTGGTGTTTCCCCTGAAGCATCTATTTGGCTGGTGGTTATGTCGGGCTGAAGTGTGGATTTCTGATATATAAATAGCAACATAGTAAAACAGTCGTCTCACAAAGTCACAACATAACTCGTGTCAGTACTTCAAGTTCTCTACGAGCAGCACGGTTTAGTGCAACAGTGATCTTACAAAGCGACAAAGTAATAATTATCAGCATTTCACTGTAGGTCACACGTTT
The DNA here is from genome assembly GCA_034440615.1 of Ashinkailepas kermadecensis. Lineage (NCBI taxonomy): Eukaryota > Metazoa > Arthropoda > Thecostraca > Neolepadidae > Ashinkailepas > Ashinkailepas kermadecensis. The sequence continues at coordinate 38,324 of JAOTOM010003865.1, forward strand.
TCGTCTCCTGAGCTACTTACCACAGATGGAGCGCTAGTGGTGAACTACGATTGGGATACTTTTGAAGGTTACGTAGTTTATTGTCACTTGCGCATCATTGGATATGCTGACTCCGCGGCAGTGCAAGACCGTCACGTGTGTGTTGCGACACAATGTTGTGTCGCCGTGCAAAGTCTGGCAACTTTCGCCCGGAGGAATGGGCGTGTGTCGATGCGTATTCAAAACCCAATCCAGCCGTAATCGCACGCGGCGCAAACCTTTGCTCAGCCACACGGTGTGCCAGACAGAGTGGCGGGCATTCAGCTCTCGTTGAGAGCGTCTTCATTGCAGCGAACTTTGCACAACGAATGCAGCGATTACACGGCGAAGCTCCATTGGCCTCCTTTGGGCCGCCTGAAGCCGCGCCCGACACGCGGGTGACCGCCAGCCTGGCCATGTTAGCCTAGCCGTCAGCCTGGCCAGCCACAGCGGCTCGTCGCCACCGACTGCGGCTGGCGTTACCCCCGGCCGGCGGTCATCAGCGGTCGTCGAGTGTCGGCCGTCCAGTGTGTGTGCGTCCCGTCGAGTGTCGGCCGTCCAGTGTGTGTGCGTCCCGTCGAGTGTCGGCCGTCCAGTGTGTGTGCGTCCCGTCGAGTGTCGGCCGTCCAGTGTGTGTGCGTCCCGTCGAGTGTCGGCCGTCCAGTGTGTGTGCGTCCCGTCGAGTGTCGGCCGTCCAGTGTGTGTGCGTCCCGTCGAGTGTCGGCCGTCCAGTGTGTGTGCGTCCCGTCGAGTGTCGGCCGTCCAGTGTGTGTGCGTCCCGTCGTCTCAAGACCCCAGCGTGGCTATCGAGTGAGCGCAGCGCGCGCGCCTCACCGATTTCAGAGCCTGGACGAGGTGCAGGTGGCGATGGAGACGTGCGACGAGCTGCGGCCCATGTCGGCCGCCGGCGCGCAGCCCGCCTATGCGTCCGGAGGCCGCTACGGCTTCTCCGACAAGGTCATCGACGGCATGACCGTCACCGTCAACTCCTGCTCCGTCATGTTCAAGTCGCACGCCTTCGAGGCCACCGTGCAGGTGCGTGTCGGGGTGTGGCCGTGCGTGCGGGTGAAGGGAGTATAGCAGAGCATTTGGATGCGGGGCAGCGGCACAGGTGGATACCGGGAGTGTGTAAGAGTGCAAGTGGGTATAGGGTTGGCAGTGCTGGTGAATGTGTAGCAGTGCAGTGAGTGTAGTGATGCCAGTGGATGTAGTGTAGCACGGAAGGGTGGCCAGGGTGGTCATGCAGGTGGATGTGGAGAGGATAGCATTGTAGGCTGGCGTGGAGATGTGGTCGAGAGTGGATGTGGGGGAGGCAGTGTTGCAGGCGGATGTGGAGAAGGCAGATGGACAGGGAGAGGATAGCAGTGCACGTTGGTACAGTGGGCGGATAGCGCAGGTGAGTGCGAATGGTGTATCATTACAGAGGGGACGTAGAGTAAGATTGGCAGTGCTGGTGGGTGCAGAGAGGATAGAGGTAAATGAGCGTAGATGGGGTGGCGGCACTGGTGAAGGTGGAGACGATAGCAGTGTACGTGAATGACTGCACCGATATCATGTAAATGTGAAAACAGTGTTTACTATTGACTGTGCAGGCATAATCCGTTGTTTCCGAATTTACATCTGCTTATTGTTTGCATGTCTTATGCACGGTGTTAGCGGCTATCAGCTTCGTTTATCCAACTGCCAAGGGGACGAGTGGTCTAGGGGTAAGATGCTCGTCTCGCAATCGAAAGATTGTGGGTTCGAATCTCACCTGTCGCTACTCTTCGCCCGCGACCAATCGGCGTGAGAGATTGGCGACGCTATATGACTCAACGGTCGACGTGTCGTAAAACCAATAACCAATAACCAACTATCCAACTGCCAAATTGATTTCGTTGATATATAATTGTTGCGCGTGTGTGTGCGTGCCGTACGGCGGCACCGGAGCCGGCCGACTCTGCCGATGACGCCAGCCATTGTCGCGTGGCCTGGTGAGCCTCAGGGCCGTTGGGCTCGCCCTGACCAATGTTGCGGCCATGGCGGCTGCTGCCCACCGCTACCCCGGGGCGGCCACGCGCTGAAGCGTCGCGGTCTGTTCACGGATATCGCGGTTTGTTGATGGGTGTCGCGGTCTGTTGATTGGTGTCACGGTCTATTGACAGGTGTCGCGGATCGTGCTCGAGTCCAAGTCCCCCTCGTGGCAGCGCAGCGACCTGCGCATGACCCGTCTGCGCGACCCGGAGCGGGGCGAGGTGCTCATCTTCAAGGAGCTCCAGTGGCAGACGGTGAAGATCGAGGCGCGCTCCACACTCGACCAGGGCCTCTCGCCGCTGCGACTCATCACCAACCAGAGTCACTGCCGCATCGTCATCAAAAAGAAGCTGAACGGTGAGTTGGGCCGACGTGCCGGCCGCCGGTGAGGAGCGGTCGCTTGTCGATACCTCGTGCTGCCGCGCCGAACTGGGGAGAGCGACTCCACACGCATCACCTGCCGACCGTTGGATGGAGTGGGGAGGGTGCAGGGGCTACCGGCAAACATCCCGCGTGGTGTACACTAACTTCAGCACAGATACAGGGTTCGGTAACGGTACAGTTACCGTAAACAGTACAGTAGCAGGGTTCGGTCCTCTGCGGCAGTCGGCACTCGACGCCTCCCCCCTCCCCCCTCCCCGGCCGGTGCGGATAGATATTCGTCTACGACGGGCGGTGGTTCCTGGTCTGATGTTGCTTCAGCTTGTATGAAGGGTGAAGCATAGTCTAACGTAGGGTTTGACTGACCGATCGGCTGACTGGCTGGCCGGATTGGGACCTAGGTGCTCTGATCTTCCATATGTATTCGTCAGGTTGCGGCACTCTGGTCTACTATGTTTGTTTGTCAAGTCACAACTCTCCAGTCTCTCGGGGACGAGTGGTCTAGGGTTAAGAGGCTCGTCTCACAATCGAAAGATTGTGGGTTCGAGTCTCACCTGTCGATACTCTTCGCCCGCGACCAATCGGCGTGAGAGATTGGCGACGCTATATGACTCAACGGTCGACGTGTCGTAAAACAAATAACCAACCAACTCTCCAGTCTCCCGTGTGTGTCCGTCGGCCCTGGGTGCTCTGACCTCCCATGTGTACCCGCCAGGTCGTAGGTGATTTGTTAAGGAAATACGTCCGGTTGTGCCTGAGTCAGATTTTGTATGAGCTCACTTGGCCGCAAGGTGTCGGAAGTGGTCCACATGGCGCTGCGAGGGAGATCCATGCACCTCAGTCGATGGTTGTCACTATCATCTCAGAGACATCTCAAGACAGGATTACCTACTAGCCTCGTGCAGGAAGTTTCCGTGCTCAATACGATATTATATCCTGTACAGTCGCCGTTTTGCAGTTAGTTCGCCTTATATGGAACTTTTTTCTGCATATGGACGATACAAAATTGTGTACCGTGCTCTTACCTGGGAGTCCCTGTCTCTCTTACTCGATTGGGAAGCATATAGAGCACCACCCTGGTGCAAGTAGCTGGTAGATTCACAAATATGTCTCCTTAAGTTAGTTATTAGGGGTTTGGGCGCATCAGCTGCATTGGTCATACAGCGCCAAGACGCTTGTCCGGTCTCCCAAGCTGGTTTGCCAGATTCCAGTGCTCGAGTCTCCCACATGGGTTTCTCAGGCGCAGTGTTCCGGTCTCTCACATGTGTACGTCAGACCCCAGTGATCCGGTCGTCCACATATATCCGTCAGACCCAGTCCTTCGGTCCCCCACACGGGTTTGGCAGGCCCCAGTGCTCCGGTCTCCCGCACGGCTTTGGCAGGACCAGTACTCCAGTCTCCCACTCGGGTTTTGCGGGCCCCAGTGCTCCGGTCTCCCACGTATATCCGTCAGACCCCAGTCCTCCGGTCCCCCACACGGGTTTGGCAGGCCCGATGCTCCGGTCCCCCAAACGGGTTTGACAGACCCCAGTATTCCGGTCTCCCACACGGGTTTGGTAGGCCCAATGCTCCGGTCTCCCACACGGGTTTGGCAGGCCCAATGCTCCGGTCTCCCACACGGGTTTGGCAGACCCCCAGTGCCCGAACTCGGTGCGGCGTGCCATGCCAGCAGCCTTCGTGAGGCCGCTTCACGACCAAGTCGTCCGGCAGCTGTACGGCGCGTGTGTGTTGGCGTGACCGTGATTGGATGATGCTGGCTGTGTGGGCTGGCGTGACGCCTGTTGCCGCTGGTGTGGTGTTTGCAGCGGCCCCGGCTGTGTGGGCTGGCGTGACGCCTGTTGCCGCTGGTGTGGTGTTTGCAGCGGCCCCGGCTGTGTGGGCTGGCGTGACGCCTGTTACCGCTGGTGTGGTGTTTGCAGCGGCCCCGGCTGTGTGGGCTGGCGTGACGCCTGTTGCCGCTGGTGTGGTGTTTGCAGCGGCCCCGGCTGTGTGGGCTGGCGTGACGCCTGTTGCCGCTGGTGTGGTGTTTGCAGCGGCCCCGGCTGTGTGGGCTGGCGTGACGCCTGTTGCCGCTGGTGTGGTGTTTGCAGCGGCCCCGGCTGTGTGGGCTGGCGTGACGCCTGTTGCCGCTGGTGTGGTGTTTGCAGCGGCCCCGGCTGTGTGGGCTGGCGTGACGCCTGTTGCCGCTGGTGTGGTGTTTGCAGCGGCCCCGGCTGTGTGGGCTGGCGTGACGCCTGTTGCCGCTGGTGTGGTGTTTGCAGCGGCCCCGGCTGTGTGGGCTGGCGTGACGCCTGTTGCCGCTGGTGTGGTGTTTGCAGCGGCCCCGGCTGTGTGGGCTGGCGTGACGCCTGTTGCCGCTGGTGTGGTGTTTGCAGCGGCCCCGGCTGTGTGGGCTGGCGTGACGCCTGTTGCCGCTGGTGTGGTGTTTGCAGCGGCCACGGCTGCCGGCGGTTGCGTCCTCACTGGCTTCCGCCGCACTCGATATTGCCACATTGATTGGCATGAGAGCCGACCTGACCGGCCGACCTGGAAACGATAGACGAACATGGGGGATGGAGGGAGTGAGTGAAAAATTGTATAAAATACGCATGAAGTGTACACGGGTGCAGAGCCAGAAATGGAATGGTATGTGTATTGTTAGAGAGCTTCTGATTATAGTTGAAGTGCAGTTTTGCAAGGTCGTGCTGGCTCAGGACACAAGTCATGCCATTTGACGTTGCCAGTTTCTTCATGCCAAGGGATTGATATATTCCTATGTTAAGTTGCAGAGCAAAGACACAAAACAGCATACGTGAACCATTTGATGCGAAAGTTTTGTGGGAGTGTAAGGCGGAGATGTTTAAGCTTGGCAGGGCTTCGCCTGTCCCTCGTGCCGCGTGAATTATAACTGGTGGGAGTGTTAATTACGTATCGTTAGCCTTGCGCATCAAGCCGGCCGGGAGTGACTGCCCAGGACGTAATATTTACAGATAAGTAATTATGCTTAGCCAGCCTCCACAGTGCAGGTAATCGGCCATGAATTGGCCCAGGGAGTGGCGCCAGATGACCACGTCAGCCACGCACTCTGGGACACCAGTTCACCACCATTAGCTTGAGGCATTAATATATCGGTGACCTTTTTTCTACTGTGGTATTTGTGTCAAAAGTTATGGATGCACTATCCCTGGGAGAAATGGTCGCATTATGACTCGCACTAGCCATTAGCTCATCTAGAACCATCAATCAATTTGTGTGGTGTCCGATTTATCCTGCCGTGGGCCGCTCCGCGCTGCACGCCGTGCTGCCCCTTGATGGGCTGTTGACGTCGCTGACGCTTCCTCAGAGTGTTGAGATGCGAAAGAATTACAGACGATCGTGAGCCGACTGATTTAGCGAGGCGCCTCCGAGGTGATTCACCGCCCGATCGATAGCAGTTGAGAAGCTCTCGCTGAAAGGCCACGACTGACGAACGCTGGCGCCTGCCCGCCGTGTCTGTCGAGAAGGCGTCAGGCTGACGCCTGTCTGTCGAGGGGGCGTCAGGTTGGCGCCTGCCCGCCGTGTCTGTCGAGAAGGCGTCAGGCTGGCGCCTGTCTGTCGAGGAGGCGTCAGGTTGGCGCCTGCCCGCCGTGTCTGTCGAGAAGGCGTCAGGCGTCATTTCTTGACCGTTTGCGCTGCCACACGAGCAACCTATCTAGTATATGGTGGGTCGCCATGGCTCTACTGCCTTTTTAAGGGGGGATTTGCAGCTTCGCACGGGGAAGTGGTCCAGCGGTAGGATGCTTGTCTTCCAACCGAAATGTTGTGGGTTCGAGTCCCACCTGTCGCTGCTCTTTGCCCACGGCCAGTTGGGGTGAGAGATTGGCGGCGCTTCAAAGCAGCCGACTGGTCGCGAAGCCATTCACCAACCATTTCAGCGCCACATTCGTTTATGCGATTCCTTATTAGTTATGTATTTCGTTTCTATTGTATTTACCATTTCTCCTTCATTGGAAGCCGATTCCAATTAGTGTGTGGAACGGCCTACACTGATCTTAGAGCGCGAATGATGCCTGCATGTTTCATTTATCGCAATCGACATCCATGTCATTATGCCCCTAATGCAATCAAAAGGCAACCCTGCCACGAAGGACATGTGCCATGTGCTCCTGAGATGCTTAATAAGCTGTTAAGAATTGTTCTGTGATTTTCATGTATCGGCATCATTTGATACAATACGTAATTTTCATTCATTGGCATTTGCTTCGATTGACTGTTCAGATGACTTGTCTGCTATGTTGGCAGACTTTCTGTTCAAGTGACAAATGACATGTTTGTTTGCTGTATTGGCATCATGTTCAGATGATCTGTCTGTTGTGTTGGCAGACTGTTCAGATGATCTGTCTGTTTTGTTGGCAGACTGTTCAGATGGCTTATCTGTTGTGTTGGCATCCTGTTCAGATGGCTTATCTGCTGTATTGACAGCTTGTTCGGGTGATCTGTCTGTTGTGTTGGCAGACTGTTCAGATGACCTGTCTCTTGTGTTGGCAGACTGTTCTGTGGTCGGCTGTCGGCTGGTGCTGATCCTCGATGACCTGCTGTGGGTACTGACGGATGAACAGATGAAGGCGGCGCTCCACTTTCTTGACTCGCTGTCTGGCCTCATCCAGAAGGCTACCGAGCACAGCCATCAAGTCAAGGCCGTCCGCAAACTGGAGGTCAGTGACTCTATCAGTCATCACTGGAGGTCAATACCCCGGTCGTGATAACAAGATGCAGGTGACCCTGCCCGCCACAATGGAGGCTGGTGGTCGTGCTCCGCCTCTTGGAAGAGTATGTCGCGCAGGCTAATTGTACTATGTGGGGTTAGTTGACCCCCCCCCCCCTAACTGCCGTTAATTTATGTCCCTGTATGTTAAAGAAATATATGATATATATATATCCTCTGCCCGGAGATTTTCTTTCTACCCACGGTCACGCAAACACACACTTACACCATATATGCGACATAGGCTCCAATTTTCCGCACCCCTGCGTCTTGTTAGCGCGTTTGCTCTGAAATTCCCCGCCATAGCGCGCTGTGCACTCGGCGAGGCTGTCCAGATGCATCGTACCCTGTGGAACGGACGATTGTTCCGGCGACACCGAGGCGAGCACGTGCCCTGCAGGCGTGCCACCGTACCGAATTATATATTTAAAAGCAGGTCATGTCCGTGAACCGGACGCCGTGGGCGCTGATCGGCCAGCGTTAATCCCGTGGGGTCAGGCTTAAACCAACGGCCGCTCACACTCCAAGCGGATGTGTCGGCGGACTGCGGCACATTTTCCCATGTTATTGTTCGGGCTACGGACTACACTATCGCTAATGGTTGTTTTTTATGCTGCTTTCGATTCCCTTTGTGAAAATCCAGGATGCTTTTGTAATAATAGGTGGAATCTGAGGCTGAAGGTGAACCTGTAAAGCTGATGGCCTCTGCTGTTACCGGTACATAGATTCATTCTACGCTTGGCGTGTACGGTAAACTGCATTTGATGTTCCCTTTTGATCTGGCCATGTTGAAACAAAGAAACGGCCACCATGTGACAGAATGCACCAGCAACTTTATGTGTTCTTTTCGGACCAGCATGTGGTGGAGCACGCTGTTTGTGTTCGTTTACTTGCGTTTATTGCGAGCAAGGCCTTAGACCGAGCGAGAGTTTCCCAACAAGCAGGATTATCAGCTTGAGCGACCCAGCCTGTCGGCCGGGTTCTCTACACACGTCTCGCCGTCTGGACGGGCTGACGGATCCGAGAGGCGTTTGGTCCCGCAGTGACGTACCCCAGAAGCACGGCGTCATCACGGATGTGTTTGTTTATTCGTTAAGAATGGTATGTTTTAATTTGCGCGCTCCTGTCTAGTCTGCCTTTTCCCTAAGTTTCATGTGAGTTCGTGTATCGGATTGTGTCGCTTCTATCCATCGATGGTAGAAATGGCAGATGTCTTTCAACTGTGATGGTCCTTCGGATCTGGAGGTGAGGCATTCGGATATTCAATGGGAAGTAGCGAACTGAATGTCACTGAAGAGGATATAGATTTGGAAGCGTTAGTCCAAAGGGACCTTCAATCAGAAAAGCAATGCAATTCAGCGAGAAACAGAGAACTAGAATGTTCAGTCACTTGTAGTAGTGTTCAGTACAAAAGAAAGGAAGTTATGACAAAAAAATGTACTTTGCCTATATGCTACCCCATTTAGAATATTGTGTACAGGCATGGATCCCTTCCTTGGAAAGATGTATGGAGGTACTAGACAGGGTGCAACGCAAAGCTCCTAGGTCAGTGAACTGGATAATTTAGAACGTGGCGGAGATTAGGGGTATTATGTCATTAGGTATAGGAGATTAATGAGGGTGATATGATTGAGATGCTCGAGATAGTTCACGAATTAGGGGAAGTCAATCTCGATGATGCTTTTCAATTTTGTGAATCACATAGGGGTGATGAATTCCGGTTAGGCAAGTCGAGGTGTAGAACAGTTAAGCGCCAACAAGTTTTCAGTCAAATGATCAGTGTAATAGGCTGCCTGATGGTGCAGTGGATAGTTCCTTATTCAATGTATTACACAAATCGGTGGGCAAATTATTTAGGCACGACTTTTTTTTTGGGACCCTATGTTGTGCGGAAGGGCGTGGAAATTAAAGTGGATATGATAGGAATGATGCTAGTACATGTGTACTGTATTTGTTCATTTCGGATGGACAATCTGGTTCTTGGTGGGCCTTAGACATTTTACGTCTTAGATCATGCTTATAAACGTCGAAGTATGCCAGTAGCAGGCGTACCTGGCAGTGGATTCGGCACCGACCTTCGGATATGTGGTAGATTGACCATGGCAGCACAATAGGGTTGATATTTCTTGCAGATGACAGGACATAACTTTAGTTGGAGGGTTTCAGTCACTTTTTTGTCCTATAGCGTCTTCCCTTCATAGGCTTAAGTCACATGAGCCCCATGTGTCTTACTAAGCCTTAAAGCTGCATGTCGTTTATGTCCTTCATATTGTTATATGCCAAGGTTTATTGCACTGCACCTAGCATCATTTCAGAATATTGTAAGTCTGGAGGGACGAAGGTTATGAGGCCTTGCTCACGATGATCCTCTTAACCCCCGTCTCGAGGGGGGTGATATGCGCCCCTGCCCTAAGGTTTTCCGCGGGCGGTAAAAGAACGGCGCGCGGCAGCGCGCCGAAATTTAGCATACCTTTTCCCCACATCAATTTGGCATGTTGTGTGAAAATGTTGAGGTCAGGTCATCTAGGGTTAACGAGTTAGTCAAGGTGAGGTGAGGTGACCTCCAGCAACGTTCAACCAGTTGTCACGCTTTAGCGGATAAAGATAGTTGGAAGAAGCTTTCAGCGAATGCTTATCTTAGGGATGAAACAAAACACATAATTTTTTTTTAATATTAGATCTGCATATTTGCCCATAGAATCGAAGATTCTGGCTAAAGTAAGCATTGTTTTTATGAGAGCGAGTAGACTTCAAGCAACGTTTTGCATTTTGCAGTCCACTCTACCCATGAGAAAAAGAAAATTTAAAAAAATGGATAACTCAAAATTTTGCGAAATCAAGGTTGCTTTTTGGGTGGACAAAAATGTCAGGGCGAAAGTCAATTTCGCATTCCTTTTCTGATTCCAAATAATTGTTTTTGTTTTTGTTGTTTTTCAAATCTCCCCAAAATGAACTCCCCAGAACCAAAAACATGTCAGTCGTGATCACATAAACCCCCAGTGACGTCACTTTTGGGGGGATACAATTTGGGGGTGGTTTCTGGCCCTACTCGTCGAGCGCTTTCCGATGACACCTTCGTTTTCGTGCGGCACTTAATTTGGAGATTAGAGGGGGTATGTATCACCCCCTCCCCCGAGACGTGGTGTGAGGGGATCTGACCGACCCCCCCCCCCTCCCCCCGAGACGGGGTGCGGGTTTAGACGTCTTCCTGGTCTGCGTCTGAACACAGTTACCGGCGCAAAGTGATCCGGTCGTTTCCATCCGATTGAAGCCCAATTCGTCACCACCCCGACGTCACGACAGCTATGACACGTGCAACGTTCCGCTCTGCAGTGTTGTGACTCAACTTGGTTTGACACTGAACTTCCGATGCACAGCTGGTGATTCACCCCAGCGGCCGTAGGTGCCGACCGGCCGACGGCTCCTATTGCTATTCTGGGACGGGCCCGGCGCTGCCGAGCCGCTGACGTCTGTATTGGCCGTCTGTGTTGGCCGTCTCCCTGGGCGGTCTTTCCAGGCCATTGTGGCCCAGATATGAGCTGCCCGACAATGGTGACCGTACTGGTGTGGAGCTTGACGGACGTTGTGACGTCAGCACTGTGGGACCGGTATTGATATGGTATGCTGAATGCTGAATCCTGAATCCTGAATCCTGAATCATGTGTACGCCGTGCCGGATCAGGCTGGATCATGTGTGCGCCGTGTAGGATCAGGCTGGATCGGTGGCGTGCCGTGCCAAATCAGGCTGGATCGTTGGCGTGCTGTGCTGGATCAGACGAGATCATGGGCGTGCCGTGCCAGGTCAGACTAAGTCAGTGGTGGGCCATTTCAGAACACTGGTGATTATACACGATTATACGGTGATTATGTATTATACACACGAGATGGAAAAGCCGTCCGCTTGTGCTGGATCCCAAGCCACATCGGGGCGTAGGGCAACGAGCGTGCGGACTTTACGGCGAAGTGGGCTGCGCAGAATCATCGCCCACGCATATGTCCACTTCCTGCCAGGGACCACTTCTCCGGGATTACAAATTTCATGCTTGCTAAGTGGCAAAGGACATGAGATAGAGGAAGCAACAATAAGTTACATGCAGTCAAGCCACATCTAGGACCTTGGCGTCATGCCTGCGTAGGTCCAGATAAGAGGAGGTCATACTTTGCAGGATGCGCATCGGCAACACCTACTCTACCCATCGCTACCTCCTGTTTGGGGAGGAGAAACCGCGGTGCCCCCGCTCTCCGGATACCCTGACTGTGTGTCGTCTACTACTCACATGCCAGTACTTTTCACCAGAGCGCCGATTGTTTTATGGAAGAAACGCGGACCGTTTAACATGTGAAGACATTCTGGGAAACAACTCAAAACTTGTACATTTTGGAAACCTGCTCCATTACCTGTCAGCGATTGGATTCGAAACCACGTACACACCCAGGTAATGGTTCTCGCCAACCTTGAAGCACTAGAATACAAGTTATGGGCGCGAATGATCAAGTCTGGTCGAAGCGCCCTAAAGTCCAAATAACTAACTGACTCAGTACTTCAGTCAGCGCCTCAGCTAGCTCCACTGACACGCAGTCCTCAGCCTTTTGTGTACGGCTTTGTGAAAGCTCTGTCCAAGCTGCGGTACGTTCCACGGTCGTCAGCCTTATTGCCGTGCTCAGCTGATTCGGGGGGGGTTCGAGCTATGCGGGAATTTAAAGCATTCAGGGCTTTAGACGTGCTAACTTACAAAGTTCAAGTTTCAAACATCGATAATTTTGGAACACTGTTCCTTTGGGCGTTGGCATGGGAGGGGGTTGAAGCATGGGATTTTGAGACGTCGGGGTTCTGGATTCGCTCAACAGGCTATTGTCGCCATTTTGGGCTTTTGAGGAATTCGAGGAATTCATTCAGTTGGCGAAACTCATGATGGTACATTGTTCGGAGTCCTGAGACGCTGGGGTTCACTCTTTATAGGCGATGGCGAACACATTCACACAGTCACACTCATGCGCTCACCCACTCGCCCACACCACAATAGACGTGGGCATGTGGTGATAGCCGTGCGTCTTTGTGAAGTATGCCGTCGGCAGACTTCCCGATCGACGAATCGTCGGGAGCGTGAGGCGCCCGTTGTGTTCTCTCGACTGCAGCTACCGTCATCTTGCCTTCTCACTCTGAAACATTCTGCACCTTGCTGGAAAGAGCTTCCACCTACCGTGTGTGGCGTGATTGGTTAGTGTTAAAGTTGGGTACACGTGCTCTGGAACACAAGTAACCGGCAATATGACGACAGCGGTGGCCAGGCTTCGGCCCTGCGACGTTGTTGTCGTGGCCGCTTGCGTGACAGTCATCAGCAGAACAGACTGCCACACAAATTGTCAAGCCCGTCTTTGTGGTGCTACTTCATCCCAGTTTGTCTCCTCAAAGGTTTCCCCCAGGCGTTGCATAACCATAACAGCTGAAGTGCCATCAAGCCCAAATGACAAACGTAAGGCTTTCCCCGCAAGGTGAAGGAAGTAGCCAGCCAGGCGAGCTATGTTTCCAGTTGAAATGTAGCCTTCACAAGAAACCTCTAAAAATTATTACTGAATAATGGATTGAAACTGGTAATCGGTATTTTGTGCAGACTGCTGATTTCCCCATAAGTGATGCTCTTCCACAGTTTCTGTCGACATATGTTCGGTAAAAAATAAGAAGAAGTAAGTGAATATTTAGCCTCGTTCTTCTTCGGCCGTTTTTTTTCCAAATTGTGAACATTTCCAACTGACATCTTGTCTGTACTGTACCTTAATTGACAGAAGTTACCATGTGGGCGTTGCGTAGTAAAAAAGCGTATCTGGCGCCACCGATGTCAATGATTAGTTCGTACCAGGTCCAATCCCAAGTGGCGCTGGCAATAATGCATGTACCTTTTGCGGCGACATGCTATCGAGTTGACCTACATTTGCAGTCTCCGTCGATGTTTCAATGCAAATGCACGTAAGCTAAGCGGTCGGTGTGACTCGAATCCGGCACGAAGCAGTTGTACAAACGCCACCTGTCGAGCACATGTGACGCCTCGGGCGAAATTGCAGCCCGCTCATCACGTGGCAGTCAATGAATTTTGAAGACGTAGCTTTCGTTTCAAGTCGTTTGTATGTTTAGTTGTCCCGTCGTGGTCTCGACAAGGCGACGCATTCGTGTTACCGGCTGGCGCGACGTGAGGTGACTGGTGTTTGTGCTTCTCACTGCACGCGGAGTACTGGGTGTCATCTGAAAGCGAGATGTCTGCGAAAACTGTACGGGCAGTATCGGGGTTGAAGTTATGTTTTCGAATCATGGATTGGAAAATGAAAATGTTGGGTCATTCCAGGTTCGAGAGGACGATTTCGTTTAACTTTTTGGTGTTAAAATTTCCTTTTGCTATTCGGTCAGTTTTGAGCATGCTCATGAAGCAGCAATGGTTATGCATTCATGTTCGAGCAACGCAATTAATCTTTTGTCAAATGTAAGGAGTGCGTAATTTCCTGGAAGGGAAAATGTGCTGGATTTCCAGGACAATGCCTTGTTTGTCACCCTCGTCCGTATTGATTCTGCGGTGGACGTGCTCAGAAGCGACGACAACCAACTGCAGAACTACTCAGCCTTGCTGACATACACCTTTGTTGGAAAATGTATGCTGATTACCCTTCATCCGTCATCATTGTGTCTTGAAATTGAGGAAACTTTTCCTGCCGTCACGTGTGCGCCTTCATAAGTAGTTCGCGTATTGGAATACTAGGGGTAACGTTGCCTAACGTACTGTCGGGTGACTTACGGTAACGTTGCGTAACGTACAGTACCCACGTGAGCACTTACCGAAGTTTGCAGATCACTGGTCGGTCTGAGTGGAATGATCAAATACAGCTGATGCGGTGCCTATTTCAATAAGTAACGAGTAACAGTTGTATGTTGCCACTCGGCTCCATTGTGTAGTTCTTCACGATGCCTTGCCTGCGCTGGGTGCACCCACATGCTTCTAACCTGGGGGAGATGCGTTGAGAATCATGTTTCTGCGTGATGCTGGAACAAAACGAACACGGCACGTCTTCTTGGAAAACACCGCGGCTGGAATGAGGTCGATGTTTCCTGTTGTGAGCGTACGCACATGTTGCACTTCCCGGAACTCCGCTTACCAGTTGTTTATCGTATGATATACGGGCACTTCCAAAGAAGCTCACGCGGCCCTCGTGCCCTTCCGGACCTCATCCCGGCATCGGGTGAAACTACATCATTGTTATGCAAGGAAGCTGCCATTGTTGTATTCATTGAACCGGAGATCAGGATATGCTTCAAAATTCATCAGTTTGACGACGCAAACTCGTGGCCGTGTTGCATGGATGCTTCACGTGTGAGCTGTGTCCCTCATATCATTGTGTGATGTTCACCTTGGCCCGGGGCCCATCCCATCTGCCAGTTCATTACAGCCGCAGGTAGACTCCTGTCATCTAGCGGTCACGCGCGGCTACAGTTGTGTCGGGCACGGGCAGCCGCAGGTAGACTCCTGTCAGGCTGGTGCGGCGCGGCTGTTATAGTCACACCCAGGCTAAATTTTGGATTGGTGTTGCCACGTGTATATACACGCGAGCCTGGTGTGACCACAGGTAGACCACGTCGGCCTGGTGTAGACACGTGGTGATGTAGTCACGTGTATACGCACGCCAGCCTGGTGAAGCCACGCGTGTTATGTAGTCACACGTGATCCTGGTGTAGCCACGTGTAGACACGCGTGTCGTGATGTAACCACACGTGAGCCTGGCGAAGCCACGTGTAGATACGCGTGTCGTGGTGTAGCCACACGTGAGCCTGGTGAAGCCACGTGTAGACACGTGTGTCGTGGTGTAGTCACACGTGAACCTGGTGAAGCCACGTGTAGACACGCGTGTCGTGATGTAACCACACGTGAGCCTGGCGAAGCCACATGTAGACACGCGTGTCGTGGTGTAGTCACACGTGAGCCTGGTGAAGCCACGTGTAGACACGTGTGTCGTGGTGTAGTCACACGTGAGCCTGGCGAAGCCACGTGTAGACGCGCGTGTCGTGGTGTAGTCACACGTGAGCCTGGTGAAGCCACGTGCCTGCCCTGCGTGTGCGACGGCAGTTGATTGCCAGATGTTCAATTACGGGTGCTGTCGACGGCTGGCGTGCCGCCGGACAGACATTGACATGGGTTGTGGCTGCCACGGAACCGATGGCGTCCCGCATGGCACCGTCACGTTACCACCACCACCACTAGACAGACATTGACGTGGGCTGTGGCTGCCCCGGAACCGATGGCGTCCCGCATGGCACCGTCACGTTACCACCACCACCACCGGACAGACATTGACGTGGGCTGTGGCTGCCACGGAACCGATGGCGTCCCGCATGGCGCCGTCACGTTACCACCACCACCACTAGACAGACATTGACGTGGGCTGTGGCTGCCCCGGAACCGATGGCGTCCCGCATGGCACCGTCACGTTACCACCACCACCATTAGACAGACATTGACGTGGGCTGTGGCTGCCCCGGAACCGATGGCGTCCCGCATGGCACCGTCACGTTACCACCACCACCATTAGACAGACATTGACGTGGGCTGTGGCTGCCCCGGAACCGATGGCGTCCCGCATGGCACCGTCACGTTACCACCGGCCCCGACCAACTGGCGGTCGGTGGCTATCGATCCGCGCGCGTGCGTGTGTTGTGCGCGTCTGCGAACTGTATCCGTCCGTCCGTCTGTGTGTGTGTGCTCCATGCTAGTTGGCGACTTAGCGCCACCGTCGGCTCCGGTCGGTCGTGTCGCCCGACAAGCGGCCGCGAGTCGACCGTGGCCCCGAGCGGGCGCGACCCAAGGTCGACCTTGGCCATGTGGTCAGATGCCGCGTGTCGTCGCCCGGGTGAGGCTGGTGGTCGTAACCCCGGTGTATGTGGCCGTGCTGTGTTGAAATAGGCCGCAGTGGCAATGTTCGACTCAAGTTCGTCCTCTGATCGTCTTCTTGCAATGAAGCGCCTGCTCATATAATTCCACCTCCGTGCGGATCAGTTTCCGTCGTCTGATGACGTATGTCGAGACAGTGCACTAATGCGAAAGTGTAGGCTCCCTGGAGTTCTGCCCTTCATGGTCACTCGACGCCATCACCGGTCTCCGCTGCATCAGTAGGTGTGTTGTGACCTGATCAATGATCACCGGTCCCGCTGCATCAGTGGGTGTGATGTGGCCTGGTGAATAATCACTCGACTCCGTCGCCGGTCCCCTCTGCATCAGTAGGTGTGTTGTGACCTGATCATGGTCACTGGTCCCCGCTGCACCAGTAGCTGTGATGTGGCCTGGCCAATGGGCACCGGTCTCCGCTGCATCAGTGGGTGTGATGTGGCCTGATGAATAGTCACTCGACCCAGTCATCGGTCCTCGCTGCATCAGAAGGTGTGTTGTGGCCTGATCAATGGTGACTCGGTTTGTTCGTTTGGTGTGAAGTGCCGAGTTCGCAAGGGCTACCCCTCAATTTGTACCAATGCTGCTAACAATAAAAAGTGTGAAGTTTCGTCGCGATTGAACAACGTTGAACCGTGTCTCATCGCACCTGAAGTTGTAAAAAAGTCCTGGATTTTAATGAACTTCTGAATGTGAAACTGAAAGCCCGAAGTTCTATGAAAGCTCGCAGTGTATGCCCACCTGTATGCATCACAATCACCGCGTTCCTTTAAGTCCACTGGTTGCCAATTTCATCGACGTTCATTGCGAATGAGTGATGTCAACCCACGTTAAGTCATGGCGCCCGAGCCTTGCGCCGGTGTCACCATCTATTGACGGAAATGCCAACATCGTACCGAAGCTCATTTCTGCCTTCAATTTTTGGCTACCATATTTCAACTGGCACGAGGAAGGTGGACAAAAGTAATTGTTAAATTACAATAAGCTATGGCATAGCCTTCGTTCCACCGCTTTCAACTCGCCCCACCCTCGATTGGGCTTCGACCCGCGCCAGCCATCGCTACTACGCTGCTGGAGACTACCTAACAGTGACTACCTCAGTTGCTACCTCACGCTGCTGGAGACTACCTAACAGTGACTACCTCAGTTGCTACCTCACGCTGCTGGAGACTACCTAACAGTCGGCTACTGAGGTGCTGCTGCTGTTTCTGGTGCCGCTTCTGTTCTTCCTGCTCTTATTGCCATCTTCTTGTCTGTCGTTCCTACTGCCACTGCCACTGCACTTCTGCAGTTCTGCAGACGCGGTGTGGTGGCCGATCTCGACCTCATTTCACCCTGAATGACTTAGACTTAGTGCCATGAATGACTTAGACTTCACTGACTTAGTGCCATGAAATTTATACTGCTGCGTATTCACAACAGCCGTAATCTACACCCTCCACATTTTGTGCTTCTAGCTTCAGTAGTTTCCGAGAACTTCGTAGGGGTCTCCCCCCCTCCGGACCGCGTTATGTGAGAGGCCCCAGGCGCGTGTGTTAACCTGACCACGGCTAGAGATCCCAGGTGGGTCGGGGGAGGTAGGGTCTGGTTCCTCTTGGGTGATACCATGCTAATGTTAAGTTGTTATTTTCCATATTCAATCTGGAAATATGTATTGGAAATAAAGACTTGGACCCCTGGCTTTCTGAGAGATCTCCAGCTCTGAACCTGACCACACTGTAGGAATGATGATGTGCTACAAAGAACTTTGTGCATAAAACGTTGTCTGTATTTCTCATTAATGTGATGCCCGTACCTTAGACGACCAAACACTACCTCTGCCACTTTCTATCGCACTTACAAAGCTACAGTTTCCTTGACATTTGTTTGATTAGCGCTGCCAATATTTCTCCCGCAATCTGCGAGATGAACCGACGTTTTTCGTCGTCATTGGTCAGCGCGAGGTTGCAGTCCTGTATCAGAGGAGCGGTTCCACGCTCAGCGAAATCACCGACATGTCAGCGTCGTTGGAATGTTGACAACGTGTCAAAGGTGTCGCCGAACGTGGCACCGCTCCGGAACGTGGCACCGCCAACCACCTCGCGCTGACCAGAGACGAGGAACAGCGCCAGTTCATCCTGCAGGTTGTGGAGACGCACGGACAGTGCTACCCGTACAACTGGAGAGACGACTATAACTTGGTATGTACAATAAGGTGACATTTACAGCGTTTGGTCCTTTAATGTACGCAACATATGCAATTATTTATAGGCAGAGACATAGCTTATTATGCATCATGTCCTTTGTGGCAGCGCCACGGGGACGAGTGGTCTAGGGGTTAGATGCTCGTCTCACAATCTAAAGATTGTGGGTTCGAATCTCACCTGTCGCTACTCTTCGCCCGCGACCAATCGGCGTGAGAGATTGGCGGCGCTATATGACTCAACGGTCGACGTGTCGTAAAACCAATAACCAACCAGTGGCAGCGCAAGCCACAGCATTCATCTGCTGTGATCCGTTTAATGTACATAGACATGTATGTGCATCATGGAATGTATCCAGTCAGTCCTCTTTAAGCTTAAACCATGCTTTCGAACTGACAGCCGTGTCTTCATCGCAACAGCAGCTCATAGTTTATCTGTTCTGTTATCTTTCATAGTTTATGTGCTTTTCTGTTTGCCTGGACCGCGTCTCTGTAGCCTTCCCGGGATGCGCCGTTATTTCTCGTCTTAAACTATAAATCAATATATTTATCACCGTCAAAAGCTTCCAACTCTCCATTTGTCTGCCATTGCGAACGTTCTTTCTGCAAACGCAGCACTGACGAAAGTGGTGGCGATGGCGACTGCAATGACCGGCAATTGCAACGACGGAAAGGAAGATGACAAAGGAGCAGAAAGAAAAGAGATAAGCACCGAAAACAACGTCACCATCAATGGCAGTAACAGACTATTAGGGTAGTCATCAGCCGAGTAGTAGCGATGGCTGAAACAAGTCGAGGCTGAATTGACGGTGGGATAAGTTTGAAGAGATGGAAGGGAAGCTATGGCATGGCTTGGAAACTTGATAAGCTGATAATTGCTCGTATAGGCCATTCACATGGCAGGTTGAATATAGCAGCAAAAACCAATCTGGAGGCTGAGATGAACTTCATCAGGACGTGTACGCGTGTCGACGGATGGTGCCACCAGCGCAAGGGCTTGGGCACAAAGGACTTGACGAGGGTTCACACCACCAATGTGTAGTGCATGTCGATGGAAATGGTGCCAGTGGACTCAGATGGGACAGGAGAGACTATGATGCATGCAGGTGGGTAGAGAGACTATGATGCATGCACCTATGCGCTTTCGATGCGGTGAAGAAGCCAAAAACAATTCGATAAAATCCACGATTGTTTTACAACAGGTGATATTGCATCACGGTTAAACTTCCTTCAGTCGCGACCAAACTTCACACGTTCTAGTTTTAGCCGTTTTGGCATAATGTGAGAGGAAGCCCCTTGCGAACTCAGAACATCACAAAATAAGAGGAATCGTAATGGTCACCGGTCCCCGCTGCATCAGCAGGTGTGATGTGTCCTGATCAGTGGTCACTCGGCGCCCTTCATTGGCCCCTGTTGCATCGGTGTTTATAATGCCAGTAAACTATGAGATAAGTGAAGAGAATCCTAGTATGGCTAAATTACGCCGTGGCAAAGTTACTTGGATTTGCCGATCTCAGTACGCCGACCTCAATTTACCCATGATTATTTGGTGTGCGATCGGGTGTGCGCCACCTCGGATATCTGCACCGAATCCTCGCCGGCCCGTTGTTTCATCTTAGCCCCCTTGGTTCGATCCAGGGACGTGATTCATTCCCCGCTGGCCTCCACCTCTGGCTTGAGCAGTACAAACTCCGTGTCTACTTGCGCTAAGCTATCACGAAGGTTAGTCGAAGCATTTCAGTATTTGTTTTGTTATAGTTGCGGCTTGAGGAGCGTCTTTACGCTGCAGTTTCGCTGAAGTTGGCCATAGTTCTCCAAGCCGGAAACTAGTTACTAATGTGTTTGATCTCTTGTCATGATTTATGGTTGGATTTATGCTTGTGCAAATACGGGGCCCTGAAGCCGAACATCTAATAAACGTCTGGATGCGTGAGGCAAACCGTGCAATCAAGGACTGAGCGGCATAGAGCTCGGCTGTCAGGAGCCGGCACACCATGCTGTAGGCGTGTTATCAGTATTACCACGTGACTGATGTGTGGGCTGGACGGCGCTTCGTGTGCAGTGGTGGTGGATGAACGTCTGGTCGATCGTGCCCCGCGTTATCAGTATTACCACGTGACTGATGTGTGGGCCGGACCGGAGGCTGGCCAACATAAACAGGATCACCAGCCTGTGACCCGGCCGTGTCCGCACTGATCCCAGTCTGGACTGTGCCGACGCAGGTCTGAGCTACACTGATCCCTGTCTGGGCCTCGGTCGGGTACGGGCTACACTGATCCCTGTCTGGACCTCGGTCGGGTACGGGCTACACTGATCCCTGTCTGGACCTCGGTCGGGTACGGGCTACACTGATCACTGTCTGGACCTCGGTCGGGTACGGGCTACACTGATCCCTGTCTGGGCCTCGGTCGGGTACGGGCTGCACTGATCCCTGTCTGGACCTCGGTCGGGTACGGGCTACACTGATCCTGTCTGGACCTCGGTCGGGTACGGGCTACACTGATCCCTGTCTGGGCCTCGGTCGGGTACGGGCTACACTGATCCCTGTCTGGGCCTCGGTCGGGTACGGGCTACACTGATCCCTGTCTGGGCCTCGGTCGGGTACGGGCTACACTGATCCCTGTCTGGACCTCGGTCGGGTACGGGCTACACTGATCCCTGTCTGGGCCTCGGTCGGGTACGGGCTACACTGATCCCTGTCTGGGCCTCGGTCGGGTACGGGCTCACTGATCCCTGTCTGGACACTCCCCGTCTGGTCGGGTACGGGCTACACTGATCCCTGTCTGGGCCTCGGTCGGGTACGGGCTACACTGATCCCTGTCTGGGCCTCGGTCGGGTACGGGCTGCACTGATCACTGTCTGGGCCTCGGTCGGGTACGGGCTGCACTGATCCTGTCTGGGCCTCGGTCGGGTACGGGCTACACTGATCCCTGTCTGGACCTCGGTCGGGTACGGCTACACTGATCCCTGTCTGGACCTCGGTCGGGTACGGGCTGCACTGATCCCTGTCTGGGCCTCGGTCGGGTACGGGCTGCACTGATCCCTGTCTGGACCTCGGTCGGGTACGGGCTACACTGATCCCTGTCTGGGCCTCGGTCGGGTACGGGCTACACTGATCCCTGTCTGGACCTCGGTCGGGTACGGGCTGCACTGATCCCTGTCTGGGCCTCGGTCGGGTACGGGCTGCACTGATCCCTGTCTGGACCTCGGTCGGGTACGGGCTACACTGATCCCTGTCTGGACCTCGGTCGGGTACGGGCTACACTGATCCCTGTCTGGGCCTCGGTCGGGTACGGGCTGCACTGATCCCTGTCTGGGCCTCGGTCGGGTACGGGCTGCACTGATCCCTGTCTGGGCCTCGGTCGGGTACGGGCTACACTGATCCCTGTCTGGGCCTCGGTCGGGTACGGGCTACACTGATCCCTGTCTGGGCCTCGGTCGGGTACGGGCTACACTGATCACTGTCTGGACCTCGGTCGGGTACGGGCTACACTGATCCCTGTCTGGGCCTCGGTCGGGTACGGGCTACACTGATCCCTGTCTGGACCTCGGTCGGGTACGGGCTACACTGATCCCTGTCTGGGCCTCGGTCGGGTACGGGCTACACTGATCCCTGTCTGGGCCTCGGTCGGGTACGGGCTACACTGATCCCTGTCTGGGCCTCGGTCGGGTACGGGCTGCACTGATCCCTGTCTGGACCTCGGTCGGGTACGGGCTACACTGATCACTGTCTGGGCCTCGGTCGGGTACGGGCTACACTGATCCCTGTCTGGGCCTCGGTCGGGTACGGGCTACACTGATCCCTGTCTGGACCTCGGTCGGGTACGGGCTGCACTGATCCCTGTCTGGACCTCGGTCGGGTACGGGTAGATCCCTGTCTGGGCCTCGGTCGGGTACGGGCTGCACTGATCCCTGTCTGGACCTCGGTCGGGTACGGGCTACACTGATCCCTGTCTGGACCTCGGTCGGGTACGGGCTGCACTGATCCCTGTCTGGACCTCGGTCGGGTACGGGCTACACTGATCCCTGTCTGGACCTCGGTCGGGTACGGGCTGCACTGATCCCTGTCTGGACCTCGGTCGGGTACGGGCTGCACTGATCCCTGTCTGGACCTCGGTCGGGTACGGGCTGCACTGATCCCTGTCTGGGCCTCGGTCGGGTACGGGCTACACTGATCCCTGTCTGGACCTCGGTCGGGTACGGGCTACACTGATCGTCGCGTGGGGCTACACTGATCCCTGTCTGGGCCTCGGTCGGGTACGGGCTGCACTGATCCCTGTCTGGGCCTCGGTCGGGTACGGGCTACACTGATCACTGTCTGGGCCTCGGTCGGGTACGGGCTACACTGATCCCTGTCTGGGCCTCGGTCGGGTACGGGCTACACTGATCCCTGTCTGGACCTCGGTCGGGTACGGGCTGCACTGATCACTGTCTGGGCCTCGGTCGGGTACGGGCTACACTGATCCCTGTCTGGACCTCGGTCGGGTACGGGCTGCACTGATCCCTGTCTGGACCTCGGTCGGGTACGGGCTACACTGATCCCTGTCTGGGCCTCGGTCGGGTACGGGCTACACTGATCCCTGTCTGGACCTCGGTCGGGTACGGGCTACACTGATCCCTGTCTGGGCCTCGGTCGGGTACGGGCTACACTGATCCCTGTCTGGGCCTCGGTCGGGTACGGGCTACACTGATCCCTGTCTGGGCCTCGGTCGGGTACGGGCTACACTGATCCCTGTCTGGACCTCGGTCGGGTACGGGCTACACTGATCCCTGTCTGGGCCTCGGTCGGGTACGATCCGCACTGGCCCCTATCTGACCTGTGCTGGCGACAGTTTGGGCTGTGCTGACACTGTCTGGGTTATGCTGACACATGTCGGGGCCTCTGTCTGGTCAGGGTTGTACTGAGCCTTGTCCGTGCCGTACTGGCTGCGGTTCAGGCTATGCTGACCCATGTCGGGGCCTCGGTGGGGAGCCACGTCGATCGATGGTGTGTACGGCCGTCCGGTGTAGGCTATGCTGACCCATGTCGGGGCCTCGGTGGGGAGCCACGTCGATCGATGGTATGTACGGCCGTCCGGTGTAGGCTATGCTGACCCATGTCGGGGCCTCGGTGGGGAGCCATGTCGATCGATGGTGTGTACGGCCGTCCGGTGTGGGCTATGCTGACCCATGTCGGGGCCTCGGTGTGGGGAGCCACGTCGATCGATGGTGTGTACGGCCGTCCGGTGTAGGCTATGCTGACCCATGTCGGGGCCTCGGTGTGGGGAGCCACGTCGATCGATGGTGTGTACGGCCGTCCGGTGTAGGCTATGCTGACCCATGTCGGGGCCTCGGTGGGGAGCCACGTCGATCGATGGTGTGTACGGCCGTCCGGTGTAGGCTATGCTGACCCATGTCGGGGCCTCGGTGGGGAGCCACGTCGATCGATGGTGTGTACGGCCGTCCGGTGTAGGCTATGCTGACCCATGTCGGGGCCTCGGTGTGGGGAGCCACGTCGATCGATGGTGTGTACGGCCGTCCGGTGTAGGCTATGCTGACCCATGTCGGGGCCTCGGTGGGGAGCCACGTCGATCGATGGTGTGTACGGCCGTTGGCGTGACCGCGTGTCATCACGCCCGCGGAGGCGACGCGGCCCCGTCCGTTGGCGATCTGACGCGTGGCTATTGATCAAGTGCCCCACCCCCCACCCGGCCACAGTCTTACCGACCGAGATCAGCCAACCTTTGACATCTCCGCCAGGCAAGTGGTGTGCTTTCTCACCGAATATGCTCCGGGGCAGGCTTACCATGGATGGTGACTGAGAGCGTGGACTGTGCCATTGCACAGCTGTATTGGCAGCCCTGCCAATACAATGGTGCACTGCGCCGCTTCATGTTTGAGCTTTTCGTGACGCTCTACCACGATGACCGCGTGTCGGTGTTCAAGGACAGAAGATGACGTCTGCGGTCGTCACGTGACCATTTTCCCGGCGACCGTGAATTGAGGGAGACGATATGCGCTGTGCCTGCGTTTGCATGCCTCAGTCGGACAAACACTGGCAGTTCAGTCTACAACTTGATACATTTCAGATTACAGCAACACAAAATGTGCCTGAACACTTAGAAGTGCGCAAGTGTGGGGGGGGGGACTCGCAGGAGAAACAGGGTGGCCATAGTAGTTCTCACTGAATAATGTCCCAGGCATTATTCAGTGAGAGAGTGTACCATGTTGCTTAACGACTGGCTGACTCGGCTCCTGTTGTGGCTGCCGTCAGGTAACACTCCCGCATCTGTCTACACATCGGAACTGGTCGCCATAAACAAAGCATCGAGTTTTATTGAAACAACCGATGATGAACGACACGTGTTATTTAGCGACTCGCTCAGCTGCCTGCTCGCGCTGGGAGGGTTTTACCCGCTGAACCCAATAATACAGGACATTCCGGTGACACTTAAATCGTTGACCATCAGTGGCAAGGAAGTAGTTTTCTGCTGGATTCCGAGTCATGTTGGAATGTGTGGCAGCGAGACCGCTGATGCTGCAGCAAAGCGTGCTGCTCAGGCTCTTTACACACGAAGTCTCCCCCTCCCTGCCTCTGACTTCTATCCAAAAATTAAGGGCCTCCTCTTTAAAAAGTGGCAGGCCAATTGGGACGCCATGATAAGCAACAAACTGAGAAAAATCACACCCTCTCTTGGGGAATGGTCTTCGTCATCACATGAAAATAGACGGAACGAGATTGCACTGTGCCGCTTGCGAATTGGTCACACCTACGACACACACTGCTACCTTCTGACCGGCAGTGACAGTCCGCTATGTCCAAGGTGCCACGACGCACTGTCAGTGCGGCACGTATTGATTTCCTGTCGCAGACTTAACAATGAGCGAAGGCGCCACTTTGGGCGTACTTCTCTCTCCCTTAGGGAAGTATTGTGCAACGAGTCTCTCATTGTTCAATCCGGACAGCTTTTCCGCTTCCTATCAGAAGTCAAGTTTTTGTGACATATGCTACTAATTAACTCTCTTTTATAACTGACAAAATGAGAATCGTAGCATGGCATGGTTTTTGCACCTGTACTTGACCTCGTACATGTCATTCTGACTGACTTTTGTTTGCATTTCACTGTTTGACTGACGATGTTATGGGCGCTGCATGACCGACGCAGTCGATGCGCCCCTAAACCCCAATAACTAACCAGGTGACACTCCGTTGCACGCTGGAGTGTTGGGTAACAAAATGTGGCATCGTATCTTGAGCAATGTACGAAACAGGCTGCAGGGCACTCTTCTATCTAACTCCGTATTACCACTTATGTACCGAATACTAACGTGAATTGCAGAGCATATGTATGGGATGTGTCCAGCTCTGGTGTGCAGCCTTGCGGTGGCCTGTTATCCGGCGGGGCGGCGTCTCTGATGTATGCCGTGGAATTGGCTTTATCCTGGCTGCTGTATTGATATGGGTAATGTATGTCAGCGGTGGGGGCCGTTACTATGTCGCGCTCGAAGGCTCTGCCAGTTTACGACACCTATGCGTACGTGATCACACCACGCTTCACATTAATCTCACCGACACCGAAGACTCTGCCAGTTTACGGCACCCGTGTGTAGGTCATCACACCACGCTTCACATTAATCTCACCACTCTTCACATTAATCTCACCGACTATTCAGCATGGCTGCCTGGTGATCAAATGTCAGTGACGCACCTATCGAGGTCATTAGGACATGTCCACACGTTGGTGATGTAATAAAGAGCACACGACACAATTTCAGCTACGGAGATCCCAGGGCCATCTCAGTCCATCCGTCATTCTTCCTGTGTTCGCTGCCGTATCCTATCCGAGCATATGACCAATAGTATTGTGCTTATTTATGTTTCTTCATTTATTTTATATTTGGACGTATATGATAATGTATTTGAACGGCATCTCGTTGGCTCGTGAACTGACCCTGAACCCGAATATCCAGAATATGTCAGTTTTGCACCATTCAACAGGCATGGCCCCAAATGTCGGGAATACACGCTGTTTACATCGGGGATGTGTTCCTGTTCTCGGCCCCACCATGTTCTGCCGTGGTCACCGCACCGGCGATTTTGTGGCTTCTGGTCAGTTAACTGATCTGGTCTCTGGCCAGTTACCGCTGATCTGATCTTATCTGCCCAGGTACCGCTGATCTGATCGGCTCTGGCGAATCACCGCCAAGCTGATCTTCTCTCACCAGTTACCGTCAGGGATGAATTTGTACTTTTTGTAATCTTGTATGTGGAGACGATTTTTTTGCCACCCAAGTACGGAGAGGATGTTTTTATTCAAGCATGTAACAGAATCTCAATTTGTACTTTCCAGTGAATCTTTATAGGCGCAATATAGTCCCAGTAGTTGAAGCGCCCTGAAGCCCAAATAGCTAACTAATAAATTTTCAGTTAGTCTTAAGTACTTTATCACAGAGCAGTTCATTATTAAGCAGCACCATTAAATCTCCAAATGATAAAATGTGGGATAGTTTCCTGAAAGGCGTAATATTCTGGAGACGAAAAGTTCAGGAACAACAGCCTATTTTTCCAGCCCTGGTTACCGCTGATCTGATATATTCCGGCCAATCACGGGCTGCCCCCTGCTGAGCCAAAACATATCGATCGTGTTCCTCAAACCCAACCTACGCGGCGTCCGCGTTTGCTGCCGGCGATGCCCGCGTCTGGATCCGGATTCGACGGAGCACGCTGATGACGTGAGCTATGGATCACACGGAGCCGCTGATGACTTGAGCTATGGATCACACGGAGCCGCTGATGCACAGCACTCGGAGTCACTTGCAGCACTCACTCACAGCAGTCGGCGCAGATGGAACTGTTCGATGTTCGGTCTATCGCCTGTCGTTTCTCGCCAGCTCAGTCGATAGGACATTGGGCGGACCATGCGATCGTAAGATCGTGGGCTCGCGAATCTCATAACCGGCGGTATTACCGAGATTACCGCCCGCGACCAACCGGCGTGTGAGAGTCTGGCCACGTTGTGTCGCCAAATAGCTAGTTGGCAATCAAGTGCGTCGTAAAGGAGCCCGAGGTTCGCTTCCTCTACATGGCACGAGAGTCTTGTGCGCTGGCGACACTCAGTTTTTGGACGTAGGTGTGACATCAGATCCATCGACACAGACACAGCGCGTCTGAGCCACCATGGCGTATGCAGTACATGGGTATACATAAAATAGCTAAAAATATGCCACTAAAAACAGAGATGAATGTTCCGAAATCACGCCGCCAAGCGATAGATGAACGTTACTCGTTATACTTTTGAAACTGAAATAAAACCGTCACATTGCGTTACAATTATGGGTGTTAACATGGACGATTGCCTCTCGTGGGAGCGGCACATTGCGACCGTGATGCGTCGCTGCGACTGTGTTCTGATTGCGCTGGTTGTGAGTCGCGTGCCACGCGTGACTATGCAGCTATTAGTCGAAGCGTTCGTGTTTCCCACGCACGATATTGGGTGACTATTCGGAGTGGACGCCATGTGACTCACCATGTAATGGTGCAAATGTGCGTCAACTCTAGTGCTCGCACCGTTGCTGAACCCTTGTATCGTGACTGAGTGGTTGAAACTCTCTCTCTCTCTCTCTCTCTCTCTCTCTCTCTCTCTCTCTCTCTCTCTCTCTCTCTCTCTCTCTCTCTCTCTCTCTCTCTCTCTCTCTCTCTCTCTCTCTCTGTCTCTCTCTCTGTCTCTGTCTCTGTCTCTGTCTCTGTCTCTGTCTCTGTCTCTGTCTCTGTCTCTGTCTCTGTCTCTGTCTCTGTCTCTGTCTCTGTCTCTGTCTCTGTCTCTGTCTCTGTCTCTGTCTCTGTCTCTGTCTCTGTCTCTGTCTCTGTCTCTGTCTCTGTCTCTGTCTCTGTCTCTGTCTCTGTCTCTGTCTCTGTCTCTGTCTCTGTCTCTGTCTCTGTCTCTGTCTCTGTCTCTGTCTCTGTCTCTGTCTCTGTCTCTGTCTCTGTCTCTGTCTCTGTCTCTGTCTCTGTCTCTGTCTCTGTCTCTGTCTCTGTCTCTGTCTCTGTCTCTCTCTCTGTCTCTCTGTCTCTGTCTCTGTCTCTGTCTCTGTCTCTGTCTCTGTCTCTGTCTCTGTCTCTGTCTCTGTCTCTCTCTCTCTGTCTCTGTCTCTTCTCTGTCTCTCTCTCTCTCTCTTCTCTCTCTCTCTCTCTCTCTCTGTCTCTCTCTCTGTCTCTGTCTCTGTCTCTGTCTCTGTCTCTGTCTCTGTCTCTGTCTCTGTCTCTGTCTCTGTCTCTGTCTCTGTCTCTGTCTCTGTCTCTGTCTCTGTCTCTGTCTCTGTCTCTGTCTCTGTCTCTGTCTCTGTCTCTGTCTCTGTCTCTGTCTCTGTCTCTGTCTCTCTCTCTCTCTGTCTCTCTCTGTCTCTCTCTGTCTCTCTCTGTCTCTATCTGTCTCTCTCTCTGTCTCTCTCTGTCTCTCTCTGTCTCTCTCTGTCTCTCTCTTCTGTCTCTCTCTGTCTCTCTCTCTGTCTCTCTCTCTGTCTCTCTCTGTCTCTCTCTGTCTCTCTCTGTTTCTCTCTGTCTCTCTCTGTCTCTCTCTGTCTCTCTCTGTCTCTCTATGTCTCTCTATGTCTCTCTATGTCTCTCTATGTCTCTCTATGTCTCGCTCTCTCGCTCTCTCGCTCTCTCGCTCTGAATTACGATGGTCGAGTGTTGATTCGAGTGTGGTCGAATCGGCCGCCTGCAATTAATCTTCAACATTTTCAAAATCACAAACGCATTCGAACTGATTCGACACCATTGTATCACGCGTCACGCTGTCTCTTAGCGGTGCACAAGGGCGGCTGCTGATGGACAGCTCCACCGTGAGTCGCAACAGCTGCCCTAGCGGTGCACAAGGGCAGCTGCTGATGGACAGCTCCACCTTGAGCCGCAACGCGTTTTGTCTGTCTCGCAAATGTATTACTTGATGTGCGTCGTGTCGTGTCGTTTTGTCCCTCGTCATTGACGTGGATAACTGAAGGTCCGTTTGGTGGAGAGAGCCGACTTGCTTGATGTGATGTATGCTATTATTGTATTTTAATTTCATTCTATGATTTCTAAGCTGCGTAAAACTGCTCATTAATAGTATGAAGTTAATGGAAAAGGTTTGACATCAGTATGACGATGAAAACTCAATACTGGTGATGAAGCTGTGTTCCCGGCTATCTCAACCGAGGAGTACTCAGAAGATCTCCAAAATCTAAATAGCTATTTTGGGGAACGGTGGGATTTGCTCCGTTAATCATGCTAGGCGGTTTGTGTTGACATTCATATTAGTGTACGCTAGGGATATCACGGACAAAATAGTACAGCAGTTGTCTGCGGAATCATCTCAAGCTCAGCAGTTTTGTACGTCCTCAGGCAGTCCTGTGACTGGCGCCTGTGGCTTGGCCGTCCTCTGGCAGATATTGTAGCTGACGGTCGTGTCTTGCCCTCCCCCCCTTGGGCAGACCTGTAACTGACGACCGTGACTGTCCTTACTCAGACAGACAAGTGACTGATGGCCGTATCTTGTCCGTCGTCTGGCTGACCTGTGACTGATGGCCGTGTTCTGTCCCTCCTCTGGCTGACCTGTGACTGGTGGCCGTATCTTGTCCCTCGTCTGGCTGACCTGTGACTGATGGCCGTGTTCTGTCCCTCGTCTGGCTGACCTGTGACTGGTGGCCGTGTTCTGTCCCTCCTCTGGCTGACCTGTGACTGACGGCCGTGCTCTGTCCCTCCTCTGGCTGACCTGAGACTGGTGGCCGTGTTCTGTCCCTCCTCTGGCTGACCTGTGACTGACGGCCGTGCTCTGTCCCTCCTCTGGCTGACCTGAGACTGGTGGCCGTGTTCTGTCCCTCCTCTGGCTGACCTGTGACTGATGGCCGTGTTCTGTCCCTCCTCTGGCTGACCTGTGACTGGTGGCCGTGTTCTGTCCCTCGTCTGGCTGACCTGTGACTGGTGACCGTGTTCTGTCCCTCCTCGGGCAGACCTGTGACTGGTGGCCGTATCCTGTCCCTCCTCTGGCTGACCTGTGACTGATGACCGTGTTCTGTCCCTCCTCAGAGTCTGCCGGAGTATCAGGCCCAGGTGCACCAGTCTGCCCGTCGCAACCAAGGCAGCACGGCACTGTCCCGGGTATTTGCCAAGTACGACGTGCTGGAGACTTCCTACCACCTGTACTCTGACCGGATCGACCTTCATCTGTGCGACGACCCGGGAGGTCAGTGGCGGGCGCCGACGGCGACCTGGACGCTCGCCGTGTTGACCTCGGACGTCGAGGATCTGTGGTAGTTATGGCTCGGTTTTGAAACCGTCTAGTCTTGATTCATGGTGTAGTGCTGACGTCGGTGTAGGGTGCACGGGCGCTGATTTCTGAAAATGATTGGGGGGGGTGCACAATACATGAAGTGAATGGGCAGGCCATATGGGTTGGAGGCACACTCCATAGGGTCCCATGTTAAAATTAGAAATTATTTGGAGAGGACAAAGCCAACATTGAGGGCAGGTATTCTCGTGGTAGCCGACAAGTGGTACCAGCACAGTGCTAGATTGGGAAGATGTAGCGAATATTAGCGGGGCATGCACATCCTGTGGGAATTATATGTGCATGCGCTAAGCCCAGCTGGGCTGTGCCTCTGTTGGCATGGAGATCACAGAGCCGACTGGTCAACCACACATGAGTTGCCGCCACGGGTCAAGTTGGGTCACGTCTGACGCTCTGTAATCAGCAGTACAGTGTCACCTGACGCTCTGTAATCAGCAGTACAGTGTCACCTGACGCTCATAGTGGACTGTGCAGTACCACCTGACGCTCACAGTGGACGGTTGGTACCACCTGACGCTCATAGTGGACTGTGCAGTACCTCCTGACGTTCATAGTGGACTGTACAGAACCATCTGACGCTGACTAGTGGACAGTTGGTACCACCTGACGCTCTGTAGTGAGCATTCTGACACTGTATTTTGGAGTACCTGGATATTCTGTCGTCTATAAGAATAAGAGAACGGACAGGATCGAATCGGACCGAATAGGTCGCGCCGGGTTAAACCAGACCGGTTAGGACCGAAAATGGCTGCGAGAGGACCAGGTGAGACCAGACCAGATTTGTTGAAAGGTCGTCGACGCCAACTCAGACCTTGTCAGTTGATGTTGGGAGGTGGATCATTGGACGACTGAGGTTAGTATCATTAGTCGCCGCTCTGAGCCGTCAGGAATTCACGGGAGCACTCTGCAGAGTCGCCGCTGGTCTACTGTCGGTTAGCGTCTGGTTCAAACAGGCCGTTCTGTAGCTGTGTCGAACTTCGGCTGCTAATCGACCGCGTGGCCAGCTTTCGATTCGCAGTCGCCCTTCGCTCCCTTCATAACCATGACCGTGTGCGTAACTTTGTCTGCAGCATGTCGGCATTTCACTGTACGTTGTCTAAGTCCAGCAATGGCGGCGAGAAAGTTATGTTTGACGGCCCACGCCGACCAGCACGTTTGCTTTTCTTTCCGCATCGCGTCGGTAGTCGGTCAGGTGTGGCGTTTGGCCGTGACACCGCGAGTTTGGGTCTGTCCGACCGTTTGCGTGTCGGTTTCTACACGACAACCGAACTGTGGTTGAGAGTGTGACGACACGCGTATGGACAGAAAAGAGCAACGCGCTGTGATCCATGGGGGCTG
The DNA here is from genome assembly GCA_034440615.1 of Ashinkailepas kermadecensis. Lineage (NCBI taxonomy): Eukaryota > Metazoa > Arthropoda > Thecostraca > Neolepadidae > Ashinkailepas > Ashinkailepas kermadecensis. Next base: position 70,205 of record JAOTOM010003865.1, read on the forward strand.
GCGAATGTGTGACGTCAACATTACGTCTCCACCGGACCTCTTCCTTCGCGACGGTGAGTGGGATGTCGCCGCATGAGGAGACCATGACCGAGCGAGAGTGTGGGATCAGGCGGCCGCTCGTCCTTGCTGCGAACCATTCACGAGCTGTGTTGCCTGTGGAGAACGTCTTACGTTTATCTGGTTCTCCCCTGCTTCCCACGGATTTCTTTCACCAAGCGTGTACCGTGCTGCGAGGGGGACGAGTAGTCTAGGGGTAAGTTTCCCGCCTCACAATCGAGAGATTATCGGTTCGAGTCTCAACTGTCGCTGCTCTTCACCCGCGGCCAATCTGCGTGAGAGATTGGCGACGATATATGACTCAACGGTCGAAGTGTCGTAAAGCCAACAACCAACCAACCGTGCTGCGCCCTGTATTCATTCCCGGTACTCTCCATCTGCCTTTTTGAGCTCAGCACCATGTAGACTCATCCTCCTCCGCACGCCACATGACCACATCCACACCATATGGTTATCTCCAACTTGTTCTGTTCGTCATGTGGTCCCCCTCACCACTTGGACCTTGACATCCCGTTGTATGCTGCGCTCTATGGTTATCCACGTGCTGCAATGCTTCCGTTTGTCATGCGGCTCTTATCCACACCATGCGGGCTTCCACATCCCGTGTTCTCCCGATCATTTGATCACTCTCCCCGAGGCTCCTCTCCATGTGGTCCTTCCGCAGCAGTTGCCCGCTTCATCTGGGGTCGACAGTGACCTTGCTCACCACACGCTGTGACCCCGCTCTGACCTTGCTCAGCATGCGTCGTGACCCCGCTCTGAGGTTAGCACACGCCATGACCAGCTGTGATCTCGCCCACCACATATCGTATCCTCCAGACCTTGCTCACCAAACGTCTTGGCTCTGCTCTGACCTTGCTCGCCACACGTCGTGACCCCGCTCTGACCTTGCTCACTGTGATGATGTGTGTTGACCCACATTCGATGTGACACCACTCAGTACCTGGCGCCGCCTCTGCGCGCGGTCCGCCGCCGCGGGGCATGCTGACCGATTCGTTGTCCCGTGACCCGAGTGCTCAATAAACCAGTTGGTACCGGACCGCCGCCGAGTTTACTACATGGCGACCAGTGAGTGAACTGAACGGGTCTCTGAGGTTTGGTGTGTCAGTTTCGGTTTTCTTTGTGTACGGTGAAGACGAGTGATGACATTTATTGGCAAAGCGCCGGAGTTTGATGTGTCAGTGGAGATATTTGGTATATATAGCCGACGCATCGAACAGTTTTTCGTCGCGAATGGTATCAATGATGATCAAGTGGAGAAACGTCGCGCTATCTTTTTGAGCGTTGTGGGTGCGAGAACGTTTAGCCTGGTCGAAGATTTGATTGCCCCGAAGTCAGTACACGAAGTGTCGTACAAGGATTTGATTAAGCTGCTCTGCGACCATTTCGAGCCGGAGGATTCATCGATAGTTGCCCGCTTCCGTTTCAACTCGTGCATCCGTGAACGTGGCGAGTCCGTGCCAGTATACGTGGCTCGGTTGCGGAAGTTGGCGACATCTTGCAACTACGAGCCGTCTATTCTGGAAGAGATGCTTCGTGACCGCCTCGTCTACGGTATTCAGAACCAGCCTCTGCAAACCAGATTGCTCAGCGAGCCTGGCTTGACTCTCAAGTCAGCGAACACCATCGCCCAAGCCCACGAATCTGCCGCTGCCAACGCTGCGGAGCTTAGCGGGACGTCTGCCGTGTGTGACGTCATCGGACGGTTCAGTGGTCGTGAACCAATCGCCGTGCCGACTGGTGGTGACGTCATTCAGCGCGTGGATTCAGGTTCCCGGCCCTTTCAGCCGCGACCTGGGGTCTGCAGAATGGGGGAGCAGCGGGCGCCGTGGCAGAGCAGGGGAGGCGTCATAGACAGCGCTCCGCGACACAGCGATGGTCCGAGACACAGCGGGCCGGCGTTTCTGGATCGGTGCGCACGGTGTCACAGCCGCCGACACTCACCTTCTGCGTGTCCCTTTAAAGCGTGCCGCTGTTTCCGATGCGGTGGAGAGGGGCACATCAGGAGAGCTTGTCGCGCAGCGGTACAGGCGCAGGAAATCTGTCACGTTTCAGAGGAGACGGTGGACAACAGTGCAATGGTGCTGTCTTCAAGTGTGAATCGCCATTGTGACGGTGAGCGACAATCATACGATTTGTTTCGATCGCATTCGCAGTTCTCTGGGGGTGGACGTAAACCCCCGCTTATGGTGGAAGTGTCACTGGATGGTAGGGATGCCTGTATGGAGGTGGATACTGGGGCTGCGGTCAGTGTGTGTTCTGAGCAGGAGCTGTTGCGTCTGTGGGCTCCTGATACACCTGAACTAATACCCTGTGACTCCACGCTTAGAACGTATAGTGGGGAGGTTCTGCCAGTGTGTGGCCAGATTGAAGTGGCAGTGAAATACGGGGATCAGTGTGGTCAGTTACCGTTGATTGTTGTTAAAGGGGAGGGGCCGATGCTGTTTGGTCGCAACTGGCTGTCTCACCTCAGACTCGATTGGCCTTCGATCTGCCATTTGTCGGGGAAGGGGGGGCCTGAGGGAAACTCTAAGGGAGTTTGCTGAAGTGTTTGAGGATGGCCTGGGCCGTTACAATGGAGAACAGGTCAGGATTTCAGTGGATCCAGATGTTCAGCCGAGATTCTTTAAGGCTCGGCAAGTTCCCCTGGCTTATAGAGAACAAGTCGACGCGCAGTTGGATGAGCAGATTAAGGAGGGTCTTTGGGAGCCTGTCACACACTCCAAGTGGGCAGCGCCGTTGGTCGTGGTCCCCCGGGCAGACAGAACTGTACCGATCTGTGGCGACTATCGCCTCACAGTAAACAAGGCTGCACCTGTTGAGCAGTATCCCCTCCCCCGTGTCGAGGAATTGACATCGAAGTTGGTGGGCAGTAAGGTTTTCTCAAAGATAGACCTGAAGTCTGCGTACAATCAACTCGTGGTAGAGGTTGGGTCCCGAGAGTACTTGACTAAATACACATAGGGGCCTTCTTCCCCCCACCCGGCTCAGTTTCGGATATTCCTCTGCCCCGAGTCTCTTCCAGCGTACAATGGATACCCTCCTGGCCGGTATTCCGGGTGTGTGTGTGTTTCAAGATGACATCGTTGTTGCGGGTGACTCAGCAGAGTCTCATCTGCAAGCTCTGCGTGAAGTGTTGCGCAGGCTGAAGGGGGCGGGCTTGCGCGTCAACAAACAGAAGTGCAAATTTGCTGTTGAGAGTGTGACCTATTTGGGTCATAAAGTCAGCGGCAGTGGGATAGAGACGACTGTTGAGAAGGTAGGGGCCATTGTGGGCGCGCCCACTCCCTCCAACGTGGCAGAGCTGAGGAGTTGGTTAGGCTTGATCAACTTCTACTCCAAGTTTCTGTCAGGGCTGTCTACAACATTGGCACCTCTGTATACCTTGTTGAAACGGGGACAAGCCTGGAAATGGACTCAGGCTGAGCATCAGGCTTTCTGCGAAGCGAAGCACCTGCTGAAAAGCCCACCTGTCCTGGCGCATTTTGATCCGAATCGACCTGTAGTCTTGGCATGTGATGTGAGTCCTGTCGGAATAGGTTGTGTCTTAAGCCAGCGATTCCAGCATGGGGAGCAGCCTGTGGCTTATTACTCTCGGTCTCTGAATGACACGGAGCGTCGATACTCCCAGTCTGACAGAGAGGGTCTAGCGGTCCTGACTGGAGTGAAACACTTTCATTATTATTTGGCTGGCCGAACTTTCACTATCCGTACTGATCATAAGCCGCTTTTGGGCCTCATTGGTGAGAATAAGCCTCTACCTCTGATGGCATCGCCGCGCGTGGTCCGTTGGGCGCTCATGCTGAGCGCGTATGATTACAGGCTCGAGTATGCGCCGGCTGCAAAGCAGGCACATTGCGATGCTCTGAGCCGGCTTCCGCTGCGGCACACTGTTGATTGTGCCATCTCCCCTCCGCCTGCTGAGACAATCCATTTGATGGAGTTCTTGGATTCAACTCCTGTAACGGCTGATCAGATTAGCCTGTGGACTGCGAGAGACCCGGTGTTGTCGCAAGTGACTAAGTATGTCCGGGAGGGTTGGCCGACATCGGTTTTGTTGAGACCCGAGTTCGCTCCATACAAAACTCGGATATCTGAACTGAGTGTACAGGATGGCTGTCTGCTTTGGGGCTCCCGTGTTGTAATTCCGCCCCAGGGCCGTCCGCAAATTATCAGGCTACTACATGATGGCCACTGTGGGGAGTCACGCACAAAATCGTTCGCTAGAATGTATGTTTGGTGGCCAAAATTAGATGACGACATCTCGAAAGTAACGAAACTCTGTGAGGTGTGTCAGGAACATAGAGCCAGTGCACCTGAAGTGCCCATTCACCCTTGGGTCTGCCCTGCGAAAGCGTGGCAGCGAGTTCATGTGGATTATTGTGGGCCTATCGATGGGTGGATGTTTCTGGTCATTACGGATGCCCATTCGAAGTGGATGGATATATATCCTTCTCGCACAGCAACTTCATTAGGGACAATGGAGCATCTGAGAGCGTCCTTTGCATCATGGGGAGTACCAACATTCTTGGTATCTGATGGTGCCCAGTGTTTCATGTCAGGTGAATTTCAGACTTTTTGCCGTAAGAATGGCATAACCCACTTGACTTCCCCACCCTTGTCGCCCAAGAGCAACGGATTGAGTGAGCGAAGTGTTCAGACTTTTAAATCGTCTTACCGGAAGCAAACGTCAGGCAGTCCTCAGACGAAGGTTTCACGGTTCCTATTCCGGTACCGGGCTACACCTCACTCCACAACCAGTGTCTCCCCAGCTGAGTTGTTTTTGGGTCGTCCCATGCGCACCCCACTCGACGTGGTGAAACCAGATTTGGAAAGAAAAGTGAGAATCCAGCAGGAAAAACAAAAATCTGTACGTGACAGGGGCACCCAAGACCGGTCGGTTGAGGTGGGACAGCCGGTGTATGTGTCGGCTGTTGATCGTATCCGTGGTGGGGAAGGGAGACGTTGGTTGGCAGGTCACGTGACTGCCAAATCGGGACTTAAAATAACTGTGCGTCTGCAGGATGGCAGAGTGATTCAGAGGCATCTGGATCAGGTGAGACCGCGGCCGACGTGTACCGCCTCTGGTAGCGCGCCGAGCTCACCACTACCGTCGGCAGTGACTCCTGTGCCGTTGTTTGCACCGTTCGTGCCGCCGGTAGCGTTGGCAACAACAACTGTGCCAGTTGAAGTTTGTACCCCGAGGACTCAGGCACAACTCAGTGCTCCGGGTTCCCCACGGACTTATGATTTGCGTGTCAGACAAACGCTGAAGCAGCCCGATTGGTTAATGTATTCGTAATGTGATGCTGCACGTGTAAAATAAGTAATTTTCGTATGTTTTGCTCTCTCTGCTTTTGAAGTATGTATTCGGGGTGGAGGAGTGTGATGATGTGTGTTGACCCACATTCGATGTGACACCACTCAGTACCCGGCGCCGTCTCTGCGCGCGGTCCGCCGCCGCGGGGCATGCTGACCGATTCGTTGTCCCGTGACCCGAGTGCTCAATAAACCAGTTGGTACCGGACCGCCGCCGAGTTTACTGCACTCACCACATGCCGTGACCCCGCTCTGACCTCACTCACCATAACTCGGCTCGTGCCTGTCGTCAGAGGGCCGGTCCAGCGCACCGGAGCTGGAGTCGGGCGGCGCACTGCAAGTGACCTTCAAACAGCTGGAGCTGGACTACTACCCGTACCACCTGGCGTACGGCGACCGCAAGCACTGGGTGCGCTACGGCGAGTCGATCCCGGCGCAGTGGCTGGACCAGGCAATGGACGAGTTCCGCAAGCAGCTCACCACTCTGCTGCTGACGGGCGCACCTCAGCATACGCGGCTGGTGCGCGCGCCCCCGCACACCAATAACACGGTCAGTGCGCGCTGCTGGGACGGTGAGGCAGCCATCGCTCACGGCGATAGGATCCGCGCGCACGCAACTTTGACACGCGTACAACGCTGATTTCCCTTTGGAGACACTCCGTGCACGTTGTGCGCTTCGGCAACTCATTTTCTACCGCTTCGGCAATGCTTTTTCTATCGCTTCGGCAATGCATTTTCTATCGCGATCAGCAAACATGGGAGTTGGTCTAGCTTGCTGCGGGCTTGACATGATCTGATAAACGCAGCAAAGATGTGATTCCCATCCGGCTTGCGCCATCCAATTCCTCGACATGCTTCGAAAGGCTCCAAGCATCATGTGTGCATTGTTCACCAACTGAAGCAAGTGTTTACAAAAACGTGGAAATTTTGTTGATTTAGCTGACTAATGATCTGTTATGTCACCTCGAGGGTCATAAAAGCCGCATTCTACATTCATTCGTTCCTGACTATCAGTTACAGTTTGGATTTCCGCTATCAGTGCCAGTGGCGCAGCCGGGATTTTCTTCAGGGGGCCTGACCAAAATAAAAATGGCGTGAAAAAGTGAAGGGTTTCAGCGCACGAGGCGCGCCAATAAAAAAAAAATGGTTTTGCGTGGTAGACATCTCAAAATGTCCAGTTTGACATAGTGTATTTTTGGTTGCTAAGGGGGTGCGGGCCTCCAGGCTCCCCTTGCTGCGCCTCTGATCGGCGCATTGGTTCAAGAGCAATGTTCCCGTGGGGAACAATGCCCCTGATACGTAGGGGTTCTCTATTTATACTCCTAAATATTTATTAATTTCATATCGATTTAAGATGCACAGCTTGACCTTTGTCGTGGTAGATACTTTACAGATGCCATGCATTGAGCACACTTGAGCACTGCCGATAGTTTTATCTGGACTCCGCTGCCAAAAACGGTGACGGTAGTGGTACTGGTTGTTTTGCTGATAATGTCGAACCCTCAAATGCTCGGAAAGTTGAACGTATTCTGTTGGTGTTCACTTTCTCAAACTTTATTGAAGCAGACCTTGAGTTGATTGGGTTTCCGTACGGCTGACGCGCGGCGGTTCGTTGGGATTTTCGATGATCCCTGTCGGCGGAGTATTCCAGATAATTCCGACTGAGGCGTGGTGACGCACTCTGGGTACCTGTGAGCCTGAAGTGCACGTGCGCTGGTATGCCGACAGCAGAACGCACTAAACGTCATGATAATTTGATCAGCACGCATACATTGACCGGTGTTCGGATCGGATTGCAATGCTGGCCATGCTGCTATTTGCCAAATATCCCAGCGCTGACCGCATGCTACGACCGCCGGTGACACGTGTGGTTTCCTCATGCATTTGTAATTTTGCATTCATGACGTGTGGTGTTTATCCTCACGAATCGCTCGGCGGGAGCTGCTTAGCCAGTGGCGCTTGCGACCGCTGTGGACTCTGCCGTAGTGGAGTGTGTGTGACAACAATGACGGTGTGTGGTGGTATAGTGCATAGCGTGACTTCCTCACGGCTTCCACGTGCCATTCTTGCCCCCCCTGTCAGTCACGCGCGGTGATTGAGAATGCCACTGGGAGGGACGAGGGGGGATGAGCGCGGCAGGGTGACTTCTGCCTCGACTGGCCGAATTAACGTCCTGTCTACCCGGCGCCGACTGCGAACCCGGCAGCCGGTGCCGGACCGACGCCGTCCCCGGGTACGGAACATCCCGACACACACCATGATGAGACGAAGAGTAGCGACAGGTGAGACTCGAACCCACAACCTTTCGATTGTGAGACGAGCATCTTACCCCTAGACCACTCGTCCCCTGTGCCTGGTGTGATCGGTGTGACTGGTGTGGTCGGTGTGGTTGGTGTGGTCGGTGTGACTGATGTGGCCGCCCGGGTCTGATCAGCCGCACCGCCCACAGCCAGCGAACGGCACGGCCAGTTCGGTGGCCGGAGCGCCGGCCGGCTCCACGCCGCCGCCACCGTCGCCGCACCGTTCGTTCGTGTTAGCGCAGCTGCGCAAGCTGATGTCGGCCGCGCTCGTCGTGCGCATCAACGACTTCGTCATCTATCGCGTGTCCACGTCGCATCGAAAGACGACGCTCAAGGAGTTCGTCTTGGGTGAGTGGCGCCATGCTTGACGGCCCGCCGGCGTTCTCTGTGTCTATATTTCTCTCTTCATCGCTCAGTGTCCGCTCTCCGTGCTCTCCGTGCTCTCACTCTGACTCTTGCTCTTCTGCCGGTGTGTTGCTTGACGGATGTACAGTGTCGGTGGGCCTGTTGACTGCGCGTAGACGCCCGGGACCTCTGGGGTCTGTATCGCCCGGGACCTCTGGGGTCTGTATCGCCCGGGGGCTCTGGGGTCTGTATCGCCCGGGACCTCTGGGGTCTGTATCGCCCGGGGGCTCTGGGGTCTGTATCGCCCGGAGGCTCTGGGGTCTGTATCACCCTGTATCGCCAGTCCGGCGGCCGAGCTCTGGGGAAATACACCGACCAAGAGGATAACGGGTGGTCTAAATAGTCAGCCATATAGTGACCATGCTTTGGGATGTTCTTTTAAAAACAATTTCTGAACTATCCTCATTTGGTCTTCACAATCATGGGCGCTGTATAACCAATGCAGTTGATGCGCCCTAAAACCCAAATAACTAACTAACTGGTCTTCACAATCCCGCAAGCAAATGCTACCATTGATTTAATTACCGTGGCCTAGCACGACTTGAAGTCACAAAGTTTTGAGTTTTGTCTAAGCACAAACTGAATGAGTTCCACTTGATAAGAAAAGATGAACCATATTTAGCCAATTTTCTTTTCGTTAGTTGACACACCCGTGCGTCGATGTTCTCAAGAGTGTTATTGGACAGAACAAAAGTGTCAGTGCAGCTATGGGATGCTTATTTTCACCGACACACTGTGATGCAAATGAGTGACTTTTCGTAGAAATGGTGCCTAAGGTATACGCTGTTTACCCCAGACTAACTGAAATCACACCGTGAACATGATTCCGAAGACGTTTACAACGGTTAAGTTCCGACATTTCAAATTTCCCGAAAATCCTGCTGTCTACCAAACAACTGAGTGGGTAAAAAAGTGCATCAGCCATGTGAATTATCATGCCAGAACAGAACAGAATAATACAACATTCTTGTCATAGCGATATATACGTTTTCAGTTTACTGTATAATTTGGTTAACTTTACAGTTCATTAACCCTGCAAAAATGGAACAAAACACTGAGTACCGCAATACATTCCATGTGCATTCCATCTTAATTTCCAGTACGGTGGTACCAGTCTTATATGGTGGCTTCGCCCATTTCATTTACCTAGCGAATACTTGTTGCGCTACAATTGTTATTGCGTTATTGGGGAACATAATGAAAACATCCGTGGCGATGGATAGCAAGTATGTATCAGGTTTTCGACAAATATTTAAAATTACGTGACAGCCGCACAGTGATTGTTTAAATTGGTACAGAAACATGCTGTTAAAACAAGCATTGCAAAGTACAACAAATTGTAAGAAGACCATGCTTAGCGTATTCCTTTGGCGTATCCATGAATACCGCCATTCATTTTTGTAATTTTATTTCCTACCTATTATCTCGAGACAGCCGTCTTCCCGAGGTTCCTTTGAGGAGAGTATGCGACGTTTTCCAATTAAGTGGAGCTAAGATTGTGTACACACACAAGGGTGCAATAATTTTGTTAAAGCGTATCTTGACGTGATGAAAGTATCAAGGTTGGTGTGACTAGCAACAATTGTCCGGACCTCAAGAAACAGTTTCGCTTTTGTCGAGCCCGTATCGGTCATCTTATCGCTATATTGTCCTCTTGCTCAAACCGTATAGTTATTGCGGGAGACGCCAGACACGAAGTGACGCTTTCTTCATCTTCAATGCGCAATGTGCTGTGTTTCTACATCAAGCTTACTGTTCGTGCTGTCCCTGCACGTCACTGAAAAACAAACTCCCTAGGCAATGTATCTAAATCGTGTGCTTACCATTATAGCCATGTTTTCACAGCAAGTACGAATTGTAAGTTATGCAAGTTAAACAGTTCTGACTTAACTTCTAGTTTTCCCGAAGTTGATATATCGGGATTTGAGAACCAACCAACCAACCGTTGAGATACTTTATGGGCCAGTATTTGGTGTGTTGGCGTTAATCAGTATCTCATGCACTGTACGTGAGCTTAGTCATTCATGGTTTTGGGACGATCCTCGGACTTCGCTGGACTGTACAGATAGATGTTTCGAAAGGTCTCCACTTCGGCCTGTCTCGGCAAGTCGAAGTGCGGTCTTCTGAAACATCTATCTTTATACTCCAGTGAAGTCCGAGACTCGTCCAAAAACTAGGGATTCACCAGGATAGAATGACTTTCAGGAACAACCTATCAATTTATGTTGTTCAGTTTTTGTTTCCATTTTATTGTTGGGATGTCATCTCGTGCGTGGAGCCGCTAAACGTTAACCACTTTAATGTTGGGCTGTTTCATTAAGGCAGAAGCTCACCCCTACTACATTTGTACCAAAGCGTTAACATTGTAGGTGGTCGGATCATGTTGGGAACGTCAACTAGTCGCGTCGTCTATTACCCTGGTTTATCGTATTGAAAAACAACGTGTTCCTTGCGACTCGTTTCGTCCATGTATTTGGTTGCTAAGAAAATGAAGGTGCTATGGGCTATGTATGTATATTAAGTACGCGGTGATCACTCAGCAAAATGAGGTCTTATTTTCATCGGAAATCAAAAATATTAAAATTAGATGCTTCAAAATTCCTGGCGTCGTGAGTTATAAACTGTGCATCTACGTATTATCATTATACTTGCTCTTAGTGCCCAACGTGATCCGTAGAACCAATTCGCATCACAGTTTGAAATGGAGGGTGTTAAACGGGCCTGCTACCGGACGATTTGTGTGGGGGGGGGGCGCCTTAGTTGACTGGGCTGGCTTCGTCGGCTCCTCGTCAAATGTATGTGTGACGTGCCTCTTCGCGGACGTCCATGTGCCGGGGCAGGACTCGCACTGCTCCGTCTGCCGCCGCTCTGTGTCTGCTGTCGGGGGAGGGGGCGGGGCGGAGGGAGCATGGCTCACTCACAAACACCCTGTAGTCACAGCACCGTGTTTGCCTTTGCAGGGCGCCGTGCCAAGAGAAGTCTGGGACCTCGGCCTTCTAACCTAGTCTTCTGCTCGCCACGTAACATATAACCGTCGTCTTTCTTGCACCGTCCCCGCTTTCGTTGGTCGTGTAGTGGGCTAGCCGGGCGCCGGCGCGCGGCGTCGGCTGTGGCGGAGAGCGGCCGTCCCGAGCCGGGGCTGACCCGACCTGACCTGACCTGACCTGACCTGACCAGACCTGGGCGGCGGCCGGCTCGCCGCCCGGTCGCTCACGCCGCCCGCCGGCGCCGCTGCAGACGTGTTCGGCTGGCAGTGCGGCCGTGCGGCGGTGTCGCTGCACGCGCGGCACTGCGCCTGGCCCGCCGGCCGCCCCGGCCGCCCCGGCACCCCTGTCGGCCGTCACGTCGTGTGCTGCTTCCTGCCCGCGCGGCGGCCCGTTTGGCCGCAGCCAGCTGCCAGTTGATGTTAGTGGCTAGAAGACCTGCATTACCTGACTATTTTGTCCTCCCTTTTGTACCTCCGGTACTAGCGTAATAGGGAAGCATCAGCAAGGGAACGGTCGCGCCGCACCCTTGTCGGCTTTTAGGCAACCTTGTAGGTGATACGTGCAGGGGTCTTGGACGCCCTCGCCTGTCTTGCCTTCCCAATGATGACAGTTAGGTTTTGTAGCCCGTAGCGAGAGTAACCCACCCTCATGTGTCTGATTATGGCACATGGCTTTTGTATCGATGTTGTATGGTTTTCCCCAAGGCAATGTCGACCTTGTTTAAGTCGTAGTATGGAGTAGAGAGATCCGTTGAGGGTCAGTAATATGACTGATAATTCACAGGAATAGCATGAATCTAACCGTTTTTTTTCTCTCAATAGTTATTATACGCCAATGTTTGTGCTAAAGGTGTGTTCAGGCCCCCGCCTCATTCTAGGAGACCTGAAAAGCGTGCCATCCAATCAATTCTAACGGTACGCAAGTGAATCGTCGTAAGATTGATTATCGCGGTGTATAAAAATATCAACAAAAAAATCGTAACAGCAGATTCAGGAAGCCACAAAGCAGATCATTGCAGTTCCATTCCCCTTTATAGTCTAACTGCGTTTCATTCCTATTTTCTTGCTTGATTGTTTAACGCATTCCTATAAAAAAAATGGAATGCTTCTTTGTCCCCTCCACAAAAAAAATAAGCTGGAAGCCATCATCATCGCGAAAATGGATCATTATTATTGGTATTAAGTATGAATGGAGTAATGTACACCAAAGTTCCAGTTATATGAATAATTTTTTTTTTAACTGGGCAGGCTGTCTGCAGGCCAGTGTCCAGACAGGCTTTCCGTAAACCAGTGGCCGATCAGGCTGTCTGTAGACCAGTGGCCGGACAGGCTTTCCGTAAACCAGTGGCCGATCAGGCTGTCTGTAGACCAGTGACCGGACAGGCTGTCTGTAGACCAGTGGCTAATGCCACCGGTCAATAGATAGTGCAATGATAGTCTGCCTCATGCGTAGAAGTAGGATCAAAACTTTACTGAGAAGTAGAGCTGTGCTTGTTCGTAGTGCTAGATATCGATCGAAGTACGCTGTTTTCAAAGGCTGTCCAAATCTGCGCCGCGAGGATTTAAAGTTGCGCTCGGTTCTACGTGATGCCACAGTTTCGGTAGGTCGGTCGGTTCTACGTGATGCCACAGTTTCGGTAGGTCTGTCGGTTCTGCGTGATCCCACCGTTTGGGTAGGTCGGTCGGTGTTATCATCCGTAGCCCGTTGACTGCCCAGAACAGAACAACACCTTTAGCTGCAATATTGATTATTTCCTTGGAGTACTGTTGTTGGCTAGCCTGAGCAGCAGTGCAGTAACTGGACTTACCGACGGTCCACCCGTTTGAGAAGTGGCTGCATCCAACACCTTCCAATATTTCGTTGCATTCGAGCCACATACCTATATGACCTATGTAGTCAATGCGCCCTAAAGCCCAAATAACGTTTACCACCACAATAAATGGGGTCCTGCCGTCTCTAATCTTGGTCTAATTTCCCGATGCTGTCTAAAAAGCGTCCCCTTGTCGGTAAACACGGCACATTCAAATTCGTGGAGCTGGGTTTTCAATTCGGTTGTCTCTGACCAAGCCCTGCGTGGTTCGTCGCTGGGCCCGCGGATGGGCGAGCTGCCTCGCGCCAGCAGCTCGTGACGTCTGGTACATACACTTGTGCCCGTCGTGACCTCGTTCTGCCCGCGCCCTGCAGGGGACAAGGATCGCACGAACGTGCCCGGCCAGAACTCCAGCGTGCATATCGAGATGACCTACTTCTACTACCCGGGCAACATACTGTTTCCCGGTGAGCTGCAGAGTGGTTACAGCAGGAGTGTGCAGTTTTTTTTTGGCTGCTGGTGAAAGTGGGCCCAAGTGTTCTGCGGTATCACGGGCTTAAAGGGGAAGATTGGGTCGATGCGTACAACACAGTAGATGTGAGACCGCAGTTACACTGGTTATTTATTAGTGATTGCCGCGTTTGGCAACGTATGTCTTTTTAATTGAATTGATTGCATGTCTTAATGTACATTTATATATATATATATATATATATGAATGATGATGAAAACAAACCAATTATGTGGAGATGACTTGAATGTAAACGTTTCAACCTCAATAGGTCTTCATCAGTAAAAAAACAGAGCACATAGCACAACACATAGGTCTACTGATGAAGACCTATTGAGGTCGAAACGTTTACATTAAAGTCATCTCCACATAATTTGTTTGTTTTCATCATCCATCCTCATTCATACTTGTCTATGGATAACTCATATTTATATATACATATATATATATATATATATATATATATATATATATATATATATATATATATATATATATATATATATATATATATATATATATATTATGTGTATGTATGTATATTATAGATTATATAATGTATTTTAAACATGTTATATAATATAATATATATTATATTATTATATCTAAGGTGTAAGTATGAGCCGGCTCTCCACCATAAAACAGATGGCCATCTCGCTCAGCGTTGAATGTGCAAAATTATAGTTTGAAGCGTTGCATGTGCCCGATGCATTTCAAAGCACCCTCATCCCTCTCTCTCCACCACAAATACTCCTGTTCGAACAAAGCGGCCGTCCATTCAGTCTGCTACACGTTCAGAACCCGAGTGTGTCGTGCGGCGTGCTGTCTTGCGCGCCTCGCTGACGCCTGTTGGTCTCACCACAGTGCCGCCGCCCAAGGCGATGGTGCACATCAACCCGATCCAGATCATCGTCGACCCGGTCACCGTGCTGTGGCTGAACGCGTTCGCGTGCAACCTGACGCGTTCGCTGTCGCCGTCGGCCGGCGCGGCACCGCCCTACGTGGACCTGCGCCTGGAGGCGATCATGCCGCGCGTGGTGCTGGAGACCACGCTCGACTACCCGCTGCAGCGCGACCGGCCCAGCACGCTGCATCTGCAGACGACGCGCGTGCTCATCTGCAACTACCGCTCGCCGGACCCCACCGCGCCCGGGTACGTGTGACGACCGTCCGACCTCACGTGACCCGCCCTGCCCCGCCGGCACCCCACCTGGATACATATGACACCCACTGGCCATGTCGAGTCACGTGAGACCCAAACTACGGTCAGGTGCGTGCCTGTCACCGCACGGCCTGCACCAACTCCGCTATTTCCCGCGTGTGGCGCTGGGTGACCGACGTGTCTCCGGCTCTAGTCCCCCACATGGGCCCCTGCGTGCCCATCCGTCGGGAGGATCGACTCGGTCCACTTGGGTACATCTGTCCGTGGCTGCCTGGTCGGCGGCTGGTGGCGCCTGCGTGTCCCTCTCGCTGACAGCCGTATCCGCCCCCGCAGTTCGCTGGCCGGCCTCACCAAGTGCTTGGAGCGACTGCAGGCGGGCGAGTTGGCGTTCGGCTCTGCATTTCCAGCGCGCGACGCCGATCTTCAGGTGGTGCCCGACCGACTGGTGCAGCATACACTCGGTACGACTGGTGCAGCATACACTCGGTACGACTGGTGCACCTGCAGCATGCACTCGGTACGACTGGTGCACCATACACTTGGTACGACTGGTGCGGTATATACTCGGTACGACTGGTGCACCATACACTCGGTACGACTGGTGCGGCATATACTCGGTACGACTGGCGCACCATACACTCGGTACGACTGGTGCGGCATACACTCGGTACGACTGGTGCGGCATGCACTCGGTACACCGTTCCTGCGCCGTCTGTCTGACGTGTATGCTGTCTGGGACTGTTCGTATGGTGTCTGAGAAACTCTGGATATGTCTCTGCGTACTACCAGATAGACCCTGGCACTGTCTGGGTGGTGTTAGACACACTGTCTGGATGTGTCTGGGTGATGCCTGACAGTCTGGGTTCGTGTCCGGTGTTGATCGGCTGGTGCCCGACCATACGGTGCCTGATTCTGGCGCTGTGTTCAGTGCACAACCCTACCGAGGTGGTGTGGCAGACCTTGAAATGTTCGGCCCTGCCGAGGTGGTGTGGCAGACCTGGAAGTGTACGACCCATCCAAGATGGTGTGGCGGACCTAGAGTGTACGACCCTGCCGAGGTGGTGCGGCAGACCTGGAAGTGTACGGCCCTGCCGAGGTGGTGCGGCAGACCTAGAGTGTACGACCCTGTCGAGGTGGTGCGGCAGACCTGGAAGTGTACGGCCCTGCCGAGGTGGTGCGGCAGACCTAGAGTGTACGACCCTGTCGAGGTGGTGCGGCAAACCTGGAAGTGTACGGCCCTGCCGAGGTGGTGTGGCAGACCTGGAAGTGTACGGCCCTGCCGAAGTGGTGTGGCGGACCTGGAAGTGTACGGCCCTGCCGAGGTGGTGTGGCAGACCTGGAAGTGTACGGCCCTGCCGAGGTGGTGCGGCAGACCTGGAAGTATACGGCCCTGCCGAGGTGGTGCGGCAGACCTGGAAGTGTACGGCCCTGCCGAGGTGGTGTGGCGGACCGGGAAGTGTACGGCCTTGCCGAGGTGGTGTGGCAGACCTGGAAGTGTACGCCTGCCGAGGTGGTGTGGCAGACCTGGAAGTGTACGGCCCTGCCGAGATGGTGTGGCGGACCTAGAGTGTACGACCCTGCCGAAGTGGTGTGGCGGACCTGGAAGTGTACGGACCTGCCGAGGTGGTGTGGCGGACCTGGAAGTGTACGGCCCTGCCGAGGTGGTGTGGCAGACCTGGAAGTGTACGGCCCTGCCGAGGTGGTGTGGCAGACCTGAGTGTACGGCCCTGGTGACCTGGAAGTGTACGGCCCTGCCGAGGTGGTGTGGCAGACCTGGAAGTGTACGGCCCTGCCGAGGTGGTGTGGCAGACCTGGAAGTGTACGGCCCTGCCGAGGTGGTGTGGCAGACCTGGAAGTGTACGGCCCTGCCGAGGTGGTGTGGCAGACTGGAAGTGACGGTGTGGGGGGGGGGGGGGTGACCTGGAAGTGTACGGCCCTGCCGAGGTGGTGTGGCGGACCTGGAAGTGTACGGCCCGGATTTGCCGAGGTGGTGTGGCAGATCTGGAAGTGTACGGCCCTGCCGAGGTGGTGTGGCAGATCTGGAAGTGTACGGCCCTGCCGAGGGGGTGGGCAGATCTGGAAGTGTACGGCCCTGCCGAGGTGGTGTGGCAGACCTGGAAGTGTACGACCCATCCGAGATGGTGTGGCGGACCTAGAGTGTACGACCCTGCCGAGGTGGTGTGGAGGACCTGGAAGCGTACGGCCCTGCCGAGGTGGTGTGGCGGACCTGGAAGTGTACGGCCCTGCCGAGGTGGTATGGCAGACATGGAAGTGTACGACCCATCCGAGATGGTGTGGCGGACCTAGAGTGTACGACCCTGCCGAGGTGGTGTGGCAGACCTGGAAGTGTACAGCCCTGCCGAGGTGGTGTGGAAGACCTGGAAGTGTACGGCCCTGCCGAGGTGGTGTGGCAGACCTGGAAGTGTACGGCCCTGCCGAGGTGGTGTGGCAGACCTGGAAGTGTACGACCCAGCTGAGATGGTGTGGCGGACCTAGAGTGTACGACCCTGCCGAGGTGGGGTGGCAGACCTGGAAGTGTACGGCACTGCCGAGGTGGTGTGGCTAACCTGGAAGTGTACGGCCCCGCCGAGGTGGTGTGGCGGACCTGGAAGTGTACGGCCCTGCCGAGGTGGTGAGGCGGACCTGGAAGTGTACGGCCCTGCCGAGGTGGTGTGGCAGACCTGGAAGTATTCGGCCATGCCGAGGTGGTGTTGGGGGCTTTGAATGGCATCATTGTACTCCAGCCAATGTACTCGCATCACATTTCTTGTGATGTGTGATCAATTCACTCACACAACGTGTGAGTGAGTTGTTCACAACACACACATCAACTCACTCACTCACACAACGTGAGTTTAATCCGTGACATGGAATCTCGTGATCAACTGGGAATATTATGTGAAACATGTTCTACGATGCTTGCGATATATATTAGGCAAATTATGTATATTGCTCGTAGTCGGCATGTACCGAAGACAGGAAGGCCATGTAGTTCAAGCCTCCACGCTGTGAAACGGTAAGCACGGCTTTTATTTCCGGCGGTGTATTCCATCTTGGCTGCTCAGGGTTTGTTTCCAGATCAACTGCACCGATCGTTGGCGGCTGAAATCTTCGTGGTGTGGGTTGAATGACGAAAAATTCCAGGCGCTCTGATCCGAACTCGACCAAACGTCGTTACCACCGGATGGTATATCAGGGTTTTATTCCGCACACGCCACCACCACTTCCGGGAAATCACTGGCGAGCCCATGCTCCTCGAGCGCGTCGAACTTTGAAGTGCTAATGGGTTCCCAGCATGATAACAGCCAGACTTGAACGCTCCATATCTACCCGTTACTGGAATTATATGATCCGGTGCTGAGCGGGTCTTTTCAGCATCAATTTGACGTCACCCTCCCCTGGAGTGAAGAGTACTGGTCTTTGTGGTGATATGCGTGTCATTGCATGTAAGTACTGCATTATGGATTGAAAAATGGGGACGTTTATGGCCGTTCCAGTGAGTAGCGTTCGCACGTGCGTTTGCCCAAGAGAGGATGGATTTGAACGTGTGGTGGCCACGTGTGCATGGTGTTAACGGCGTAGAGACTGGCTGGGATGATGTGACCGGGTTGTGTGGATGTTGGGACGCTCGAACTCTCAGGAGACCAATCTTGGCAAGGTGTGAATACTGTTTGGTGTTATCTGATGTGGTATCTGCTCCCAAGCATTTGACATTTAAGGTTTACTCGTCCAATGCTGTAAGTTTGGAAATCCAGAGCCTCTGCACGGATGCTAATCCTTCGTTGCTAATTGGTTGTGTTGCCAGTTAGTGGTGTTTGTTGGAAGGCGCGCACGACTGATGTCGTCGGTGGCCGACTCACCCGACTGGTGTTCCCCAGGCAAAGACCACGTGCAGCCGAGCGCCGCCGACGTGGTGGCGTCGGTGGCCGACTTCCGGCGCGGCCTCCCCAGCCACCTGCTGTGGGAGGAGCCGCGCGACATCGTCTTCATGCACATGGACCCGTTCTGGGCGGACTTCTACGGCACGTCGGCGGTGCGCCACCGGCCGGTGCCGCTGCTGGACGCCATCCCCGTCTCCATGTGGGTGTACCATCACCGCGGAACGGCGGCCGGCGGCGACGACGGCCGCGCCAGCGATCTCACCATGATGCTGCACGTGCCGAGCCTTATCAGCCTGCAGCTCAACCACTTCCAGTACCTGTTCGTGCTGCGCCAGCTGGAGCGGCTGGCCGAGATGTCGGCGTGCCTGACGCTGGACGCCGAGCGGCTGCTGGGCGCCGCCGGCGCCGGCACGCAGTGCGTCAGCGCCGCGCTGCCGCAGGTCGACATCAGCCTGCTGATGCCGTGCCTGCTCTCCAGCAAGGACTCGTCCGGCGGCGACCTGTCCGTCTTCCCCGACTCGTCCAGCATGGCCAGCTTCCAGGAGGCGGGCGCGCCGCCGGCGCGCGTCGACTCGCTGTCGGAGGTGACGGCGGCGCTGCTGCCGGCCGACCCCGGCGACGAGCCGCTGCTCAACAACCACTTGGCGCCGACGCCGACGCCGACGCCGCCGCGCTCCGCGGCCGGCCGAGCCGTGCCCGTCACGCTGGTGAGCCAGTCGAGCGGCGCCGGCGCGTCGCCCACGCCCGGCGTGCAGCTCGCCGAACTGGGCGTCGGCCTCAGTCAGGTGAAGAAGGGCTTCAACAGCTTCCTCTCGTCCATCGACTCGGCGCTTAAGAGCCCCGAAGACCAGAGCGACACCATGTCCATCATGTCGGACATGTCGTCCGACTCGGACAGCTACGTCCTTCTCAACTTGGAGCTGGACAAGTCAGGTCAGTATAGCCAGCTGAGGCTCAGGTCTGTGCGGTGTAATCAGCTAGCGCCTAGCTGAGTTAACTCGGTGTAGTCCACTAGAACCTCGCTGTTTTAGTGTATCGTATTCGGGTAGGCCTTTAGAAGGCCTGCTCGGTGTTCTTGGTCGGTCACCGAAGTCACGTTCAGGTGGGTGTCGGATATAAGAGTCTGCAACTTTTCCCATGAAAATATCAACAAAACCTTCAAACTGCAAATACACCACATCAAGCTGCAAATGCACCACATCAAGATGCAAATACACCACTTGCATATATGGTACAATGCAGTTTTAGTTCCGGATAGCATCTAGCACCGCTACACAGACCTCAGATGACAAGGAGAACTGAAGGACTTCGTGTTCGCCACATCGCTGCGTTGCGATGATAAGATGACAAAGTAAACTTATGATAGAATGTGGCGACCCCATTGTATCGTCGTGCATCTCGAAGATGCGCTGGTGTATAGCTGTGTAATATGTAAGTAAAGAACAAGTGGCACTACTGAACGTGTAAATACTTATCTTTTGTACGTTTTCCGCCCCACCTTCGGAATTTCAGCACACCGTCCGCCGTAGACGCAGCACTGGATGTTGGATGTCGTGGGGCGGTGTTCCTTCGGGCCGGTGGTGTGGCTCCTGAACGTTGACCGGTGCACCGTCGTCCGGCAGACTCCGTCGATCCTCTGTTTGTGGTGGAGGGGGCGCTGAAGCGGGTGCCGTCGGTGGAGATCGCCAGCGAGGTGACCGAGGACACACACAGTGAGGTGTCGCTCTCGTCGGCCATGCGCAAGCGCGACGTGGTGAGTTGCGCGCCGGCCGGCCCGCACTGCCGGCCCCGGCACACACTGACGTGGCTGGTACATCCGTACTGCCGGCCCCGGCACACACTGACGTGGCTGGCACATCCGTACTGCCAGCCCCGGCACACACTGACGTGGCTGGTACATCCGTACTGCCAGCCCCGGCACGCACTGACGTGGCTAGTACATCCGTACTGCCGGCCCCGGCACACCTGACGTGGCTGGTACATCCGTACTGCCAGCCCCGGCACACACTGACGTGGCTGGCACATCCGTACTGCCAGCCCCGGCACACACTGACGTGGCTGGTACATCCGTACTGCCAGCCCCGGCACGCACTGACGTGACTGGTACATCCGTACTGATACGCCACGATAACCAGGCATGTTCATTTTAGTTGATCGGAAGCTTGCAGAAAATCAAATAAGTTGTGCGGCACCACAAACATTTGATACAGTGCTACGCCCATCTGACATCGCGCCACGCTTGTCTGATACCGCACCACACCGCACCACACCCATCGGCACCGCACCACACCACACCACACCACACCACACCACACCACACCACACCACACCACACCACACCACACCACACCACACCACACCACACCACACCACACCACACCACACCACACCACACCACACCACACCACACCACACCACACCACACCCACCGACACCACACCACACCCACCGACACCGCACCACACCCACCGACACCGCACCACACCCACCGACACCACACCACACCCACCGACACCGCACCATACCCACCGACCCCGCACCACGCCGTCTGTCACGCTCCGCCAGTATGACCGCGGCCAGCTGACCGGCCGCCGGTCGGCAGATATCGGCGCTGACGCTGCGGCTGGGCCGGCTGGAACTGGTACAACAGGGTCGCGGCACCAGCTCCTCTCTGAAGCTCAACGTCGGCCACCTGTCGACCGAGGAGTGCTCCGCCATCGGCTGGGACGAGTTCCAGGTCAGTGCTCCGCCATCCGCTGGGACGAGTTCCAGGTCAGTGTTCTACCATCCGCTGGGATAAGTTCCAGGTCAGTGCTCTACCATCCGCTGGGATAAGTTCCAGGTTAGTGCTCTACCATCCGCTGGGATAAGTTCC
The DNA here is from genome assembly GCA_034440615.1 of Ashinkailepas kermadecensis. Taxonomy (NCBI): domain Eukaryota; kingdom Metazoa; phylum Arthropoda; class Thecostraca; family Neolepadidae; genus Ashinkailepas; species Ashinkailepas kermadecensis. Next base: position 91,512 of record JAOTOM010003865.1, read on the forward strand.
AGGTTAGTGCTCTACCATCCGCTGGGATAAGTTCCAGGTTAGTGCTCTACCATCCGCTGGGATAAGTTCCAGCCCAGTGCTCCACCATCCGCTGGGATAAGTTCCAGGTCAGTGTTCCGCGATCCGCTGGGACAAGTTCCAGGGGAGCGCGCCGCCATTAGATGAGGGGAATTTCATAGATATCCGTGTCCAAGGCAATAAGGCATCAGAGGGATCCGGTGCGATTTGTTTGGACTGATGTAAATTGGTTATCGTTATGTACGCATACGTATGCCAATGGGTACGTACACTTTATTATTTCGGTATTCGCACAACTTGTAAGCCCCCACCCCCCAAAAAAGAAGAGACGTATATGTATATATAACATGTATCCACCACCGGCTTCGCTGCGAAAATCAAAACACGTGTGAAAATAACTATTTCAGCCGTGTCATGTCATGACATGGCACGACGACACCCATGTAATGTTCTTCGGTTGCAATATTCTTATTTTCGTCGAAAAAGGAGTGGAATTTGAAATTTGCAAGCATTTGATGCGGCAATAAATGTTCCCGAACGGCAAGCACATCGCGGACGGTCAATAACAGAGTGGGAAACGTTGTCATCGTGACGTTCGTAAGTTGTGAACATGGGGATAATAACCCCCGGTATGGTCATTCATATTTTAGAGGTTAGCACGTCGAAAAAGTAATACTGCACTGTGACGTCATCTCAAAACTTCGTGACGTAACCAAAGGTTTTTTTGTAAAGAATGCTCCACCGAAGTGGCACCAGGTTTAAACTCGTTCAATTTGAAGTTGCCTCACTCTATTTGAAGTATTGAGTATTGATGCTCAGTCAGGCGTTCCTAATTCCAGCTCGCTGTCGCTGTTCACACTGATTTAAGCCCACCGAGTTGTAACGACCCACACGACTCGAATATGAACATTAACACGTCGGTGTGTAATGGAAGGTACGGTCGTCATTCATCACTGTGTCGTGCTCTGTAGTGCCATTCATCACCATCAGTGACCGGCGAGCGCCCACACTCCGCTGCGTCGGCTGATGTGCTGGCGTAATGTCGTCAGGTGTGCTGACGTAGTGACGTCAGATGTACCGGCGTAATGGCGTCAGGTGTGCTGACGTGGTGACGACAAGTGTACTGGCGTAATGTCGTCAGGTGTGCTGGTGTAGTGACGTTAGATGTGTTGGTATAATATCGTCAGGTGTGCTGGTGTAGTGACGTCAGGTGTGTTGATATAATGTCGTCAGGTGTGCTGGCGTAGTGACGTCAGATGTGCTGGCGTAATGTCGTCAGGTGTGCTGGAGTAGTGACGTCAGATGTGTTGGTATAATGTCGCCAGGTGTGCTGGCGTTGTGACGTCAGATGTGTTGGTATAATGTCGCCAGGTGTGCTGGCGTAGTGACGTCAGGTGTGTTGGTATAATGTCGTCAGGTGTGCCGGCGTGGTGTTGTCAGATATGTTGGTATAATGTCGTCAGGTGTGCCGGCGTGGTGACGCCAGATGTGCGCGTGTCCGCCAGGCCAAGTTCCAGTTACGCACCAAGGGCTGGCAGGGTCCGGACCTGGCCGCCGGACCCTGCAGTATCCGATTGAGGATGGACAACACGTTCGTGGCTGTGCCCAACCAGCGTCAGCACAAGGTGCGTGGCAGTGCGGTCGACGCAGACACCACCGCTCCGTTCTGGCCGGCCTGTGCCGGAGGTGCACATGCGTACAATGTGCACGCACACTGTGCATGCACAGCCGGGATACTGTTAGGTCTCGTCACGCGGTGCGATGCCTGCTCCCGATGCCCCACAGATGCACAAAGCCGTTCGGCTGAATTTCTGTCCCGATTAGCTTTGGTTGTTGATATTGGGTGCAGCAGCCCGGCCAGGTCACTGGCCGACGGGCCCACCCAGTCCCGAGTAAGCTTCCAACTGGAGGCCTGCTGTTGCGAAATGCAGCGTGCTACCCACTATGCTGCCGGGTGGTATTTGCAGCTGCACCGTACCAGGTCCCAGTTCGCCACGTTAATGCAGCACACTTTGGCAGATCAATGTCCGGGAGCAGTTGAAGAGCGCACTGGAGGTGCGCGCCAGTGACCTGGAGCTGAGCCTGCTCATGAGCACCGTCACCAACCTGACCGACTTCATAGAGGACGAGCTGCTGCCCATTCCGCTGCCCATGGAGGTGAGCCTGCGAGGATGTGGTGTTCTGAGCGGTGCACATGCTGAGTGTTCTCCTGTCGGCGCATGTGTCCTGCAGGAAGCCGGCCGGCATGCTTGGTCTCGGAGCGGCATCCGTATTGGTGTTTTTGTGTTTTTTTTTATTGTAAATTTAATCCGAATTCTTGCTGGGGTGGCTTTATGTACCAGGGTTATATTGCTAAGCAGAGCTTGTTGCGTGAACCCTGGCCCCACCACCCGATCCATGAATTCCAGTTCAACGCCAGAATTTAGACCGAAAGTTTAACGTGCCGTCAATGCACCGACACGGCAGTTCTCGTCCTCAATGCCGCACCCGCACCAATCCGTCCATACTCAAGGCCACACATGTTCCAGAGTATGCGGTCTACTCGCTCCGCTGCACTGCTTGACTGTCCTGATTGTCATGCCTACAGTGAGCGTGTTCTGGTTTTCGTAGGCCACTGCAGCGTGTTCTGGCTATCATAGGCCACTGCAACGTGTTCTGGCTATCATAGGCCACTGCAGCGTGTTCTGCCTATCATAGGCCACTGCAGCGTGTTCTGGCTATCGTAGGCCACTGCAGCGTGTTCTGGCTATCGTAGGCCACTGCAGCGTGTTCTGGCTATCATAGGCCACTGCAACGTGTTCTGGCTATCATAGGCCACTGCAGCGTGTTCTGCCTATCATAGGCCACTGCAGCGTGTTCTGGCTATCGTAGGCCACTGCAGCGTGTTCTGGCTATCGTAGGCCGCTGCAGTGTGTTCTGGCTATCATAGGCCGCTGCAGTGTGTTCTGGCTATCGTAGGCCGCTGCAGTGTGTTCTTGCTATCATAGGCCACTGCAGCGTGTTTTGGCTATCATAGGCCACTGCAGTGTGTTCTGGCTATCGTAGGCCACTGCAGCGTGTTTTCCTGGCTGTCGTGTCTGTGGCCACTGCAACGTGTTATAGCTGTCATGTCTGGACACTGTAGGCTGTCCTGGTTGTCGTGTCTGTAACCACTGTAGGCTGTCATGTCTGTAACCACTGTAGGCTGTCCTGGCTGTCGTGTCTGTGGCCACTGTAGGCTGTCCTGGTTATCGTATCTGTGGCCATTGTAGGCTGCCCTGGCTGTCGTGTCAGTGACCACTGTAGGCTGTCCTGGTTGTCGTGTCTGTGACCACTGTAGGCTGTCCTGGCTGTCGTGTCAGTGACCACTGTAGGCTGTCCTGGCTGTCGTGTCAGTGACCACTGGAGCCTGTCCTGGCTGTCGTGTCAGTGACCACTGGAGCCTGTCCTGGCTGTCGTGTCAGTGACCACTGGAGCCTGCCCTGACTGTCGTGTCAGTGACCACTGGAGCCTGTCCCTGCGGCTGTGGCCGTGTCAGCAGTACCGCAGCCCACGATCCTCACAGTGGTGGTGTGTCGCCTGTCGGCAGCTGCACCTGGAGCGGCTGAAGCTGCGGCTGACCGAGGACCGGCCGCCCAACAACATCACCAGCCCGGGCGTGGTGCCGCTCGACCTGTGCCTGTCGGCGCTGCGGGTCAGCCGCGCCGCCGACGGCGTGTTCAGCGTCTATCCGCCGGCGGCAGCAGGTGCGGCCGGCAGTCTGCCGACGCCAGCCGGTGCGGGTCACACGCGAGCGCGGTGTGGGGTGTCGCCACGGCGCCGCACTGGCAGCTTCACCTCCCAGCTGGGGCACAGCTGCCGTCGCCGGAAGCTGGCGGCGATGCAGTCACTGAGACGTGTGGCTGCCCGTGAGAAACTCGTGGTGATCGATTGCTGCCATTGAGGGGCCAGGGGTGATTTATGGCTGCCCGTGAAGGACCTGTGGTTATAGATGGCTGCCCGTGAGGACTGGTGGTGATTTATGGCTGCCCGTGAAGGACCTGTGGTGATAGAAGGCTGCCCGTGACGACCCGTGGTGATTTGGGGCTGCCCGTGAGTGATCTGGACCTATGTTGGCTTATATCTGCTCCTGAGGGACCCGTGATGACCGGTGGTGACGTGAGGAACCCACGGTCAGCGGCTATTGTGAGTAGTACATACTTGACCTGTGTGTGTGTGTGTGTGTACGTCAGGCGCCGCCTGCCAGCCGGGATCGTTGTCGGGTGTGGACGTGGCCAGCTCGTTCAACAACCCCAGCTCCAGCGGCTCTGAGGTTGCGCGGCTGCGACAACGCTGCCAGCTGCTGGAGAACCAGCTGGAGCAGCGGCGTGCCGCCGAGGAGAGGCTCAACTATCTGGCCGTCATGGAGACCAGGTGGGCCGCTTGTCCTTTGACTCTTTGTTCCCAGATGCCGTCATGTTCGCGGTGCGAGGTCCGCCCCTGGACTGGGTTATCCCCGACAAAGATCTGGGTTGGGACCTGGTTTGTGCTGCAAAGTTTGCTCCTGGAATGCAGTTGGATTTCCACCGTATCGATGTCTAGATGGATTTCCCGCAATAACAGATTAGATCATCTCTCGATCAGTTGGTTGCAGACGATGCCACAACCAGCAATATATTGGAACAGCAAAGCAACTACCTCCTAACCTAAGCAAGCTAAAGTCGCGTTGATGAGTGATTAGTAGACATGAGAGATGTACCATTCACAGCGGAACCAGTGAGTTCGATTGGTTCGCATGCCACCGTTCTGAACATGTTTGCCTTTATTGATGAAGTTATGCATTGTGCGTCCCTGTCATCACTTTCCACCAATCCTGGAACCGCTGCCACATGGCGCGCCGATGTTTGGGAGGGTCGGTCATCACGCGCTGAACGGCCTGTTTCCGATCCCCAGATGTCGTGAGGCCGAGGACGAGGTGCTGGGTCTGCGCGAGGAGAAGGAGTCGCTGATGAAGACGCTGCGCTACCTGCAGGAGGAGTTCCTGCGGCTGGACGCGGCGCGCAACCGCCACTCGCAGCCGAAATAACAGCGGCTGTGTGTAGCCGCCTCTGCGCGACAGCGCACCGTAGGCCAGTGTTCAGCCGTGCTCTCACAGTCGGCGTCGCGTGGCCAGTTGCCGGCTCGGCGCCTTCTCTCCGTTCCACACTGGTGGGCGGTGACCCCGGCTTTACGAGACGTTTGCCCTTGTGATATGTTGGCCGGTGGCGCTAGCTGGTCGCGGGTCGCGGGACGAGCGGCCGGGGTGCCGGCGGCCGCGCCGCGTCGTGCAATATGATTTTTTTATCGATACTCGGTGGCGCTTCGTTCAGCCCTGTCTTCCACGGTCGTGTTCTGTGCGTATCAGTTGCGCTCCCGAGGCGGCGCTGGCGGCGCGGCCGCCCGCCCGCCCGCCCGCCCGCCGGCCGCCCGCCGCCGGGCCGCCGGCCGCCCGCCGAGGCGGCGCTGGCGGCGCGCCCGCCGGGCCGCCGGCCGCCGGCCGCCCGCCCGCCCGCCGCCCGCCCGCCGCCGGGCCGCCGGCCGCCCGCCGGGAGGCGGCGCTGGCGGCGCGGCCGCCGGGCCGCCGGCCGCCCGCCCGCCGCCGGGCCGCCGGGCCGCCGGCCGCCCGCCGCCGGGCCGCCGGCCGCCCGCCGAGGCGGCGCTGGCGGCGCGCCCGCCCGCCGGGCCGCCGGCCGCACCCACTGCGGTGCTGTGATATTGTTGAGTTTGTGTGCGGCGGCCGGCTCGCACCGCCGCCGCCGCCGCCTGTTGGCTCGTTCCCGGCCCGTTGTGGCGCGTGCGCGCCGCCCAATCGCTCTCGCTGTTGGGTTTCGAGCGGGCTGTCGGCCGGCCGGCCGGCCGTCCGCTGCCGCCAGGGGCCAGGCCAGTACAGCGCTGTCACGAGCACACCTATGCAACGGTCGGACGTTGTGGCACCCGCACCGTTTCGCTACGTGGTAGGTTGTTTTACGCTAGGGGCGTGTGTGTACACTGTGCCTGCAATCATATCACAGTGTCGTCCTACCCGTCGTGTATGTTTTTATCTATTCTCGAATAAAGTGAGTGTACACGTGTCTTCACCATTGCCCGTGTTTGTGTCGCTTGCAACCGGAAACTGGTCCCGTGTGTTCATTTACTGTAGGCGCAGCCATGGATGGCGGTGGCTATTCTCGTCGCAATCATTGGGATGAAAAGGAAAGGAATGGAAGGGTGATGATGTGCTGGAAGTATGTAACATTGGAAACTAGGACTGGTTGAGGCAAGCTTAAATTTGTTTTTATGTTGTGAAATTCCGAGTTCGCAAGGGGCTACCCTCTCAAATTGTGATAATGCGGCTAAAACAACGTCTAACCGTGCCGCATCGCGCCTGAGGTTGTCAACATCTGGGATTTTAATGAACCGATTTGCACCGTTCTGAAAGCACAGCTCTAGTGTATGTCCATCTGCATGCATCGCAGACTCTTTTTTCACTTAGTCCTTTGGTGCCGTTTTCGCCGATATCCACTTAGCACTGGTGGCGTTGGCAATCGTAAAGTCCTCGCTCCCGAACTGTGCGTTGGTGCCGCCCTCTATTGACAGGAAAATCAACTTCCTACTGAAGTTCATTTCAGACTCCAGATTTTTGCCGCTGTGCTAAATACCATGTGAAATGTCTATGGGAGTAATTGTTGGTTTATAGCCAAGTTCTAAGCCATGTTACAGCTTCCTGTCCACTTCTTTCAGCTCACCCCATCCTCATTTGAGCCATCGCCCATGCCAGCCGTCGCTACTATGCGTCTGGATACTACCTCACTGATGTCTTTTTTACCTTCGTTGTTGCAGTTGTTTCCTGTGCCATCTTCTTTTCCGTCGTTGCTATTGCCACTGCCATTGCAGTCGCTATCGCGACAGCCTTCGCCACCGATGCCTTTGCAGAAGGCACGCTCGCACTGGCAGACCCAGGGCTGTTGTTCGTGACTACGACGCACTTAGCTGAAGCCAAATGGCTTCGCCTGCTTCTCGCCCCGGCAGGAAGCATAGACACCGCGGGGAATCAAACACCGTGCCTCTGATTTCCCCGACGTCCAGTTTGGCCACTGAGTTATCGGCGCCATGGCATTCAGGGTCGGAAGGTTTTGCCAGTGAGCAACTTATTTATGTATAATTTTAGATTGGAAATAACAGCATACCCTGGACATGTTACCGAGGCTGAGCCCAAATCAACAGAAAAGCGCGACAAACCATGGGCTTGCGATGCGGTGAAGACCCCGACTCTCGGCCAAAAGCACGATGTAACCTTAAGGCAGAGACCGACTGAACGTATGCAATAATCAATATGCAGGTTTAGGTAGGTTAATCAGGCCACCAAGAGGTATTATGCAGCTTGCGCTACCACAAAAATAAACATGCTCATAATAAGTTATGTCTGTATTTCGCAGTAGTCGCATGCCTCGCAAAATAAGCAAGGAACATTGTCATTCGCTTTTTATGGCGCTTGCGAAGTTACAGCTGCCTGGCCAGTTACTTATCACTTCCGGTGTGGCTCCGCAACATGGGGAAGGGACTGGCGTTGTTCCTTATATTTGGTCAGTACGAGGTTGTGGGTCTGCCAAAGCGATGCCACGTTCAGCGAATTCGTTAACATGTCAACGATGTTGACACGTCGGCGAAGTCGTTGACAGCATGACAATGATGTTGGCATGTCAACGATTTCGGTGAACATGGCATCGCTCTAGTGCAGGTCTACAATCTCCCACTGACCAAAGATGAGGAACAGCGCCAGTTCATCCTGCAGGTTGTGGAGACGCATGGACAGTGCTACCCGGACAACTGGCAAGGCAATTGTAGCTTCGTAAGTGTGATCAGAAAGTGACGAGACAGTATTTGGTCATTTAAGTTACGGCCACGCAACGTTGGCATTTAGCCACCTGCCGGCCTTGTGTGTGCGGCCACGTAACGTTGGCATTGAGCCACCTGTCGGTCTTGTGTGTGCGGCCACGTAACGTTGGTATTTAGCCACCTGTCGGTCTTGTGTGTGCGGCCACGTAACGTTGCTTGTTTAACGTGGACAGAGGGAGTGGCTCGATCGATAGCGAGCAGAATCACCGGCTCCAGGTTTGGAAGCTTCCATCACTCTCACTGTGTCAGATGAACAAATCACCGCTGAATCACAAGCAGGGACTTCCATTTCGTCGGCAGGCTGAATCAGAATGCGAACTTCCTACGCTTCAAATGGATCACGTTTAGTTCATGAAGTTACTGCATTGGCAGAAGCAAACGTTCGGTGGCTACCACCCGCGGATTACGGCGCCATTGATGTGTACCGATCACGCAGTACGTAGGCGGCCAGCTTGGGCTTTCTGTCGCGCGTGAATACACCCTTGGAGCAGAACTGCGGCCGTATGTACTCCTGCGGCACCTCAAAGTCGGCGAAGTTCCACACCATCTCGCCGATGAACCAGGGCTGTGCGCGCAGCTTGTCGAAGCCCTTGTGGTACTGGCGCAGGAACTCGGCCTGGTAGTCCTCGGTCCAGATGAACGCCGGCAGGTCCCTGAGTCCGGACACACTGCCGGCACCGTACTCGCTCACTATCATCGGCTTGCCGAACGTCTCGCGCCACCTGTTCACCTCGAGCTCGATCTGGCGCTCGATGAGCTCGGAGCGGCCGGCGTCCGAGTACCAGCCGAAGTAGCGGTTGATGCAGACGAGGTCCATGGCGGCCGACGCGCGGTCGTCGCTGTGCGACACGGACACCACGGTGGTGATGGCGCGCGTGGGGTCGAGCGCGCGCGTGTGGTCGTACACGGCCTGGAAGTAGTCGCCGGCGCCGGCGTCGGCCGACTGCGGCTCGTTGCCGAGCGACCACACGACCACGGACGGCCGGTTCTTGTCGCGCCCCACCAGCTCGGTCATGACGCGCCGGTGCTTGGCCAGCAGCGCGGCGCCGAACCCCTCCAGCCCGATGGCGGGGCTCTCGTCGATGACGACGATGCCGGCGGCGTCGGTGCGGTCCATCAGCTCCTCGGCGTACGGGTAGTGGGACGTGCGGAACGAGTTGGCGCCGCTCCACAGGAGCAGGTTGACGTCGCGCACGATCAGCGGCAGGCTGAGGCCGCGGCCGACGATGTTGGCGTCCTCGTGCTTGCCGAAGCCGCGGAAGTAGAACGGCCTGTCGTTGATGTACAGCCGGTCCTTGTCCCAGGCGACCGTGCGCACGCCGAACGGCTCCCGGTACGTGTCGACATCCGCGTCGCCGCCCCCGCGCCGCTTCGCCATCGCGACCAGCTCCAGCGAGTAGAGGAGCCCCGCCGGCTGACCCATGCCCACCGGCCACCAGAGCGTCGCGTTGGGTATGGTCACCATGCCGCGCACCTGCCCACCGTCGGGCAGCAGCTCCATGCCGGTGGTGGGCACCACGGCGCCGAGGCGGTCTCGCACGCGCACCAGGCTGGGCAGCCGCAGCTGTGGCGGCGTGCGCACCACATCAACTGCGTAGCTGACGTAGGCCGTCGTCTCCGTGCCAGTGCGGCTGAAGTTGGTCGTGATGACCACGTCGTTGATGTAGACGGACTGCGGCGTGGTGTACAGCTGCACCGACCGGTGGATGCCGGCGTAATGGAAGTACTCGAAGTTGTAGCTCTGCTCGAAGTAGCCTGGCGGGTACATGTCGGCGTCCGTCTTGAACGTGATGTGCCCCTGCGGGATAGTGTCCAGGTCCAGCGTGTTGTTGACGGCCACCGTCACCCAGTTGGAGCCGGTGCGCAGGTCGACCAGTGACGTCACGTCCAGTTCGAACGGCAGGTGGCCGCCCTCGTGGGAGCCGCTCTGCTTGCCGTTCACCCACACGATGGCGTTGTAGTTGACGCTGCCGAAGCGCAGCACCACGCGACGGCCGAGCCACGCGCGCGGCACGACCACGGCGCGGTCGTACCACGCCCAGCCGACGTAGTGGCGCACGCCGCGGTCCGTCGTGACGTCGTTGAAGCTGCACGGCACCGGCATGTCGATCACGGCACCGGTGGCAGCCAGCCGGCGGCCGAACCAGCCGTCGCGGAAGCCGGCGTCCGGATCGCCGGCCGGCGACACGCGGAACTGCCACACGCCGTCCAGCGACACGACGTCGCGCGACTCGGACGCGCGCGGGTACAGCAGGCCCGCCGCCGGCGACAGCCCGACCAGAAGCGCGGCCAGGCGGAGCGTCACGCACGCGGTGGACGCCATCCTGGCGGTCGAGCGCGCCCGTCTCTGGGACGAGTGGCGCGTCGCCGGGTGACCCGCGTCGACCGACGGCAGCGGCTGCGGCCGGCAGCGGTGACGCACGGCGTCTCACACTCGGGCTGCAGTCACGGCCGTGACGCCGCCGTCCGTGCCGAGTATCGGGTCGCGCTCTCGCTCGGGTGGTCGCCGTTGGTTGTCTGCGGCCGTCCGGCAGTCCGCCCGCCCGCCCGCTCCCCTGGTCGGCAGTGTGGTCCTGGCCGACTAGCTGGCTGGCCCGTGCGCCGCAGCCAGCCCCACCAGTAATCAATCGCTGCCCCGCACCGGGGGCGTGCCCAGGCGCCTGCCACGGTCGGTTCAAGTGTCGGCGCTGCTCGCACCGGCCCCATTCCCCCCCCCCCAGCAGTTCGGCACTCACTCCGAGGAGCCGGCCTCCCAGTCGAATTGTGGACTGCGGACCCTGTCGATGTTGATCGTCCACACGAGTGCGGCGATCAGCTGCCCGATAACGGGTCAGGTGGACTATACACACACAAACACACACACACACACACACCTGACCTCGGCGCGCCGGAGGCCCAGTGACAGACGCGCCGGAGGCCCGGTGACGGACGCGCCGGAGGCCCAGTGACAGACCAGCTTGCGCGTCACTTGTGTGAACAGCTTCATCACCCTGGCATGCCGCCAAGGCGAACCGGACTCCAAGCGTGGGCCCGAACGTCACCCTGTGTGCGTTTAGGGGTGTCGTTAGGCGTCATGAGCGGACATAATACCGGTGGCGCCGCTCTGGTGGTGGGTTGTGAAGAACACCACCAGAGTGGGCTTGCTATGATTAATGCTGTATTCTAGTTTCTAGAGGAGGTGCAAGTAATTTGCTAAGGTCAAATTTGAACAACATTGAAAGAAACTCTCTTATGATGTGTAGTTCGTTTTGTTATCAAATCATTTCACCTTGTCACTGCCCTTAAAGTGAAATGGGAGCAATTGGCCACTCAACTTCTTGTAATAAAAACGTGTCATACATCTTCTGTGCCATGTGCTGACAATTCCCAATGTTCTTAACTAAACGAAAATCGAACGTGCTACATTTTGATATCATCTTGAATAACCACCACGAAGGTTTAGCCCTGTCACTTTTGCACTCAATTCCGAAATTTGTGTCCCAAATTATCATATTGTATTCCTTTAAATTGCATATCAATTGTTATGCATTACCGAATTAATTTTCAATGGTCTCAAATGAAACGGCAAAAAATCAGCTGCATTCCGATGCCCTACTCGATTACATTTATGGATATCTAACCCTGTCATTTGTACACTCAATTCCAGGATTTGTGTCTCGAATTATCACATTGTATTCCTTTAAATTGCACATGAGATGTTGTACATTAGCGAATTAATTTCCAATTGTCTCAATTAAATCGGCATAAAATCAGCTGCCTTCTGATGCCATACTCGATCACTTTTATACATATCTAACGGTATCATTTTTCATCTTTTGACATGAAGCTGTCCGACATTATTGAGCTTCTGGCATGGCTCGATGCATGTCAAGCGCCGACGGTTGCTGCCCAGAGGATCCGTAGGGCGCCGAGCGGTGGCACGACAAAAAGTACAGTTCCACCCTTGAACAATAGTAAGCAACGTCGGCTTTGCCACGCCAAAATGGTGAAGGAAAAAATTACGATTGTAGATGCTATTCTTTCCATTCAACGCCCATAAGCGTAATGTTCTCAAACAATCAAGGGCGTCGCCACCGGGGGGGGGGGGCAGGGGAGGCAATCGCCCCCCCTGCCGTGAACCTGGGGGGCGCCGCCCCCCCTGAAATTTGAGGAGACCCCCCATCCGCAAATGCACAGCAAAAAAGGTGAGCAAGGAGGCCGACGGGACAGAAGATCATACTGTCAATGAGGCCTCAAGACTGACGAGGCCCCCAGGAAATATAATCAGGTCTCTATAAGAGACGTAGAACAGAGATTGGAAGGAGGCCCCCAGGACGAAAAGGAGGCCCCATGACGAAAAGGAGGCCCCTATGACGAAAAGGAAGCACCCATGACAAAAAGGAGGCCCCAAGACGTAGAACAGAGATTAGGAGGAGGCCCCCAGGAAGAAAAGGAGGCCCCCATGACGAAAAGGAGGCCCCCAGGACGAAAAGGAGGCCCCAGGACGAAAAGTAGGCCCCAATACGTAGAACAGAGGTTGGGAGGAGGCCCCCAGGACGAAAAGGAGGCCCCCAGGACGAAAAGGAGGCCCCTAAGACATAGAACAGAGATTGGAAGGAGGCCCCCAGGACGAAAAGGAGGCCCTAAGACGTAGAACAGAGATTAGGAGGAGGCCCCCAGGAAGAAAAGGAGGCCCCCAGGACGAAAAGGATGCCCCAGGACGAAAAGGAGGCCCCGATACGTAGAACAGAGGTTGGGAGGAAGCCCCCAGGACGAAAAGGAGGCCCCCAGGACGAAAAGGATGCACCCAAGGACAAAAAGGAGGCCCCCCAAGACGTAGAACAGAGATTGGGATGAGGTCCCCAGGACGAAAAGGAGGCCCCCAGGACGAAAAGGAGGCACCCAGAACGAAAAGGAGGCCCCAAGACGAAAAGGAGGCCCCTAAGACGTAGAACAGAGATTGGGAGGTGGCCCTCATGACGAAAAGGAGGCCCCCAAGACGAAAAGGAGGTTCCCAGGACGAAAAGGAGGACCCCAGGACTAAAATGAGGCCCCCATGACGAAAAGGATGCCCCCATGACGCAAAGGAGGCCCCCAAGACGTAGAACAGAGATTGGGAGGAGGCCCCCAGGACTAAAAGGAGGCCCCCAGGACGAAAAGCAGGCCCCCAGAACGAAAAGGATGCACCCAAGGACGAAAAGGAGGCCCCCAAGACGTAGAACAGAGATTGGGAGGAGGCCCCCAGGACGAAAGGGAGGCCCAAGACATAGAACAGAGATTGGGAGGTGGGCCCCAGGACGAAAAGGAGGCCCCCAGGACGAAAAGGATGCCCCCAGGACGCAAAGGAGGCCCCAAGACGTAGAACAAAGATTGGGAGGAGGCCCCCAGGACGAAAAGGAGGCCCCAAGACGTAGAACAGAGATTGGGAGGAGGCCCCCAGGACGAAAAGGGGGCCCCCAGGACGAAAAGGAGGTCCCCAGGACGAAAAGGAAGCCCCAAGACGCAGAACAGAGATTCGGACGAGGCCCCCAGGATGAAAAGGGGGCACCCAGGACGAAAAGGATGCACCCAAGGACGAAAAGGAGGCTCCCAAGACGTAGAACAGGGATTGGGATGAGGTCCCCAGGACGAAAAGGAGGCCCCCAGGACGAAAAGGAGGCCCCCAGGACGAAAAGGATGCCCCCAGGACGCAAAGAAAGCACCCAAGACTTAGAACAGAGATTGGGAGGAGGCCCCCAGGACGAAAAGGAGGCCCCTAAGACGTAGAACAGAGATTGGGATGTGGCCCCCATGACGAAAAGGAGGCCCCTAAGACGTAGAACAGAGATTGTGAGGTGGCCCCCAGGACGAAAACGAGGCCCCCAGGGCGAAAATGATGCCCCCAGGACGCAAAGGAAGCACCCAAGACGTAGAACAGAGATTGGGAGGAGGCCCGACTAAAAGGAGGCCCCAGGACGAAAAAGAGGCCCCCAGAACGAAAAGGATGCACCTAAGGACGAAAAGGAGGCCACTAAGACGTAGAACAGAGATTGGGAGGTAGCCCCCAGGATGAAAAGGAGACACCAGGACGAAAAGGAGGCCCCCAGTACGAAAAGGAGGCCCTCAGGACGGAAAGGATGCCACCGATACGGGCAAGAAGCCACCCAGGTTAGACGAAAAGGCTTCCGATGGGTGGCAGGATAGTCTTAATTTGGAAAACGAGACCCCCAAGACGGAAGAGGATGCCCCTGCAATATAAAATTAAGACATGATAGGGGAGATTTCTTCGGACGCAATAGGGGCCCCAAGACGGGTAAGAAGGTCTCCGCAGGAATGAGAGAAGGCCACCGAGACCAGCCAGATGAGGCGCATATTTTGGAAGAGGAGGACCCTAGAAGAGAAAATCTAGGACTAGGACGCAAAAGCACCCTGCTAAGAGGATAATGAGGCTCCAAACACAGATAAAGAGGCCCCCATGACGTGAGAAGAGGCCCCTAATTTAAAAAAGGAGTCACCTAGGAGAGGGTAGAAGTCCCCAGAAATCAAGAGCGTGTCAAAAATGGCATGGAGGAAACCAGGATTGCAAAAGAGGCCCCAACACCGGAAAGGAGGCCACAGAATATGAGAGGAGGCCCTAAGACGGAAAAGGAAGCCAGTGGATATGAGATGAGGGTTCGGAGACGCAAAAGCAGGTCCCAAACAGGTGAGGTTCCACCGAGATTGAAAAGGACGATCCAGAGACGTGGCAAGAGGCACCTAATTGGGAAGAGAACGACACAAGATTGGAAATGAGACCCCATGATGAACGAGGAGGCCCCTAAAATAGGAGAGAAAGGCCATTGGATAAGAGAAATGGCTCCCAGGCGGAAAAGAAGGCTCGAAGACGGCTAAGAAGGTCCCCGGGAAATAACAAGGCCACTAAGATAGGAAAGGTTGCCAGTAATTTGGCAGAGGAGGCGGCTGGGAGAGAAGAGGAGTCCACCAGGAGATAAGAGACCACCCCTAAGATGGGTAAAGATCGAATCCACACGCAGAGCAGGAGGCCCCAAGACGTGAGAGGAGGCCCCTAATTTGAAAAAGAAGGCCTCTAGAAGAGAAATGAGGCATCTGCCGGACTCGAGAGGAGTCCCTCAAGAAGGAGTAGGTCTCCAGGACCAAATGAGACCCCGAAAACCGAAAAGAGTTCCCAAGAAATGAGAGGAGGCTCTTAAGATGGGAGTGGTAGCAGGTATGGAAGAGGTGAGGTTTCCAAAATTGAAGATCCCTCAAAACGGGTAAGGCTTTGCCATGATAAAGGAGGAGGCCCACGAGGCGTGGCAGGAGGCCCCTAATTTGGCAGAGGATGCCCCTCGAAGATGAGAGGAAGCCCCATGCCTTGTTAAAGGGTCCCCGGAATGCAAGAGGAAGCCCTCCAAGACGGGAGAGGAGGACCATTGAATATGGAGGAGGGTAGGACACACAAGGAGACGTCGAAAACCAGCAAAAAGGCTTTAGGAAATGAGACGAGACCCTTAAGACGCGACAGGAGGCCTATAATTTGCAAGAAGAAACCATTAAGAAATAGTAGGAGTCGTGTCTATGTACTTTAAAATCACGATATGGCCCCCAAAAGATCCGGCGGGGCCCCCGCAAATTATGCTGAGCCTGGGGTACCAAAAATTCACGCCCGGACCACGACAATGATGCCAGGGGCACGACAGGTCGTACCGTGCACCAACAGTCGGATTGGGACCAAAACAAATGAAGCCGGAGCGACGAAAAACAATCCGGACATGGATAATCACTTTGGGGGCCCAACAATGACGCCAAAAGCCCCCAAAGCACATTGAACCCCCCCAAAAAGTGTCGAGGCCGCTATAGCTCGCGCTAGGGATCCACGAAAATGACGTCGGGGCCCAAAAGATCACATTGGACTCAAAAAAGTCGCGTCGCAGCCCTTGAAAATCACACTGGAGGCCCAAAAGGTCGCACCGGGGCCCAAAAAGTTGCAGCTGCCCCAAAAATCAATCCTTAATCGGAATGTCACTCTGGGACAAAAAAAACTCCTTCAGTGGCCGCAGTGCTATATCAAAGGGGCAAATGCCCCCTCCATCCTGAGAGGGATAAGCTCCCAAGAATCGTGCCGGGGCCTCAAAAATCGCGCTGGGGCCACCAAAATTCGCGTCGGTCCACCAGAATTCGCGTACGGATCTCCAAATAAATACGGCAGCCCCGAAAAACTCGCTCCGAGGCCCGAAAAATTGCAACAGGAACCGCCAAAATCGCGTTGGGGCCACAGCTAAACACAACGCGTCCCACAAACTCGAACCAGGCACCTCAAATATCACGCTCGGGACCCACAATTCCCATCGGTAGTCCCGTCGAGGCTCTCAAAAATTGGAGTCTAGGGCCACACGTAAGCACAGTGTAACCACAAACACCGGATCGGTATCCGAAAAAATCAAGCTGGAGCCCTCCAAAAATAAGGAGGGATTCCAACAACTAAATGCCCAGGTTAAAAAAATGGCTCTGGAGCACCGAACATATTATCAGATGCCTTTACAAATTGCGTACGGCACCGAAAAACAAACCGGATCTCGAACAATCGAGGTGGGATACAAAAACATGGCGCCAAGGGCTCGAGAAATCAGGCCGGGATTCCGACTTTTAAAAAATCAGAAAGGCTTCACAAAAATCGTATTGAGCCCAGAAAACTGGGGTTGGGTCTCCGGAACCACGCGCCTGGACGCGATAAGCCTCTCTGGGACCTAGAAACATCGTACCGAAGCCCCAAAATTGTACTGGGGCCCCACAACTGTGCGTCAGAAGCCCAAAATAGACACATCGGGACCCTAAGAGCACAACGGGGGCCGAAAATACAACTGGCCCTCCAAAGCGCACAGAGTCTCACAAAAACCGACAGGGCCTTAACACATGCGTTGCAGCCATAAATATACATACCGGGAGGTCTAAAAAATACACCGGAAGCTCTCAAGGCACACAGGGGTCATGGTAACGCACAAGGGCCTGAAAAAGTGGTTGAGGCCGCAAAAGGCAACATGGTTCCAAAACAAACAAAAAGACCGGGCGCTAAATAAACACATTGGGGTCTTCGAAAACGCCCTGACACGTCAAAAAAACCTCGGTGCGCAAAAATGCAGCAAACCCTAAAACGAGCAGGGGGTTCGAAAATGTTTTAGGCCCCTAACAAAAATGGATTGGAGCCATAATACACAATCATAGAGCAAGAAAGACGCAATGGGTCCAAAAAAGAATGCTGAGGCAGGGCCTCGGTTCGGTAGCCAATCTGGGAGGATAGCAGCAAAAATATGAAGTGCATCAAACCTCAGCGGAAACCGCATTTCATAACTACCAGAAAATGTGGGAAGTAGGAAACTAATGATCGAATTTAATCAATCGACTTTTCGCAGCGAACGCCCATACGAAGCATTCCATCACGTCAAATATGGCGCAAGTGTATCATGTCGCAGCAATTAGCAAAACGCAGAAGGCCTCGCAGAGGCCGTAGCATCGCACGAAGTGTGGCGAATGCACCGAATACGAAAGATGGGTGTGCACGTGCACTGACGTTGCCGTCGTGGCGACCGGGTGCTATGAACTGGAATGCCTGAAATTGTGAAATTTTGTATTTTAAAGTGGTGGATAATACATTTTAAATTGAAGTTGTGGGCCTAATACATCTTCGAAACATTGCTCGTTTTAGGGCTTTGTTGCTTTTTTTGTGCACCGAGTATGTTTTACGTGGCAGGGCGTTTTCGAAGATCCTGATGTGTTTATTTAGCTCCCGGTCGTTTTGTACGTTTTGGAACCATGTTGTGTTTTGTGGCCCAGCCTCTTTTTCAGGCCCTTGTGCGTTCTCATGGCCCCTGTGCGCCTTGCGAGCTTGCAGTGTATTTTTTTTAGAGCTCCCAGCATGTTTATTTAGGGCTGCAACGCATGTTTTAAGGCCCTATCGCTTTTTGGGAGACTCGGTGCGCTTTGGAAGGTTATTTGTATTTTCGGGCACCGTTGTACTCTTAGGGTCCGGCTGTGTATATTTGGGGCTTCTGATGCACATTTGTGGGCCCCAGTACGATTTTGGGGCTTCGGTGTGATTTTTCTGTGTCCCAGCGCGACTTATCGCCCCCAGGCGCGTGGTTCCGGAGACCCAACGCCAGCTTTCTGTGCTCAACGCGATTTTTGTGGATCTTTTCTGGGTTTTTATGTCCGAATCCGGGCCTGATTTTTCGAACCTCTGGCGCCATGTTTTTGCATCCCACCTCGATTTTTCGAGATCCGGCATGCTTTTCGGTGCCATACGCAATTTTTGAAGGCATCTGGAAAAAAAATGTTCGGTGCTCCAGAGCCATTTTCCTGATCCGGACATTTATTTGTTGGAATCTCTCCTTTTTTGGAGGGCTCCAGCTTGAATTTTTGGGATACCGATCCGGTTTTGTGGTATAGGTGTAATTTCAGCAGTGTGAGGTAACTTATCAAGGTACCAAAAGAAAACCTTAGAACTGGGTGGTGGAGTTAGGGTTGAAATCCGACCAATCAGAAACCATAGTGGTAGATTAGGCCCCTCCACAGGACAATTTAGTTGATAACTAATTATATTATTTCGAAATGTCCCCTTTGACAAAATAGCAGTCGAAATCCAAGGACTTTTTAATGGGCGTAGGTGCCTCCCCCTCCCCTGCAAATCCGTTTGCCCCCTCCTGCTTGACGCAAATATAGGTACTCCACTGGTCCCTCAATAATTTTCCAAAACATACGCCCATGGGGAAAAACCAACATTGAGGGGACAAATTACCCCCCACAAGCATACAATACAACATCCATGCCCCATATAAAATGGGATGAATGATGTTTTTAAATGCATTTTCTTCCAACAAACTTCTTTTCTGTTATTACAGCCTGCATGATTAGAGCTTCCCAGCTTCCATACCTTCTCAGTCATTTACAAAACGGTACAGCACAGCGAAAACGATAGGCGTAACGGCGTGGATTTTGAAGGTTTGGATTATGTATGCACTGACATTGTTGCATTGTTGCATTGTCATTTATGCATTGCTGTTCAATGCTTGTTCTTGCCGTGAATTTATTCGCTGAGGATATATTTTAGCTCGTGTGACAGTGCCTTGCAGCCAGCACCAAATGTTATAAAAATAAACAAATTCCTAAGATGGCGCTCAGAAAACCAATGCAATCCACTTCTCGTTGTCACCTTTGCGAAATTGTCGTCCTTGGACTGAGAAATGGTCGTTCAAGCTTTGCTTATGACATCAAACTGGTGGGAATAAATAACAGTAGTGATGAATCTAGCTATATTCAGTTAGACTTGGAGGACTTAAAAGTGGGTTGATCAATGGCAGATATCTGTAAGATATGCTTAGCACCAGCCCCGACAGCTCGCTGCAATCTAGAGGCCAGCGGGAAGATTCGAGAAAGCATTGAGACGTTGGTTTGTTTTGGCACGTATGTATTTATCCAAATATTACTTATTTATACCCTGGTATGACCCAGTTTTCAGCGAAAGTTATTAGTGCTATTGCATTTTGAGTAAATGATGCACCATGCCCAGAACAAACAAAACACCAATATCAAATCATGTTCCCCATTCTCGAACCATAGTAAGAGCCTGAAAACAATATGAGACCCTAACACAATGGAGGCCCCCTTTCGGGGAACAGGAGGCCCCCTTCCGACCTTGCCCCCCCTGGAAGAATTCCGACCTTGCCCCCCAAGAAAGCCTGTCTCCACTCCAATGGTCGGCCTGGCCGACCTCAACTCATCGGCTTCATCGACCTCATCGGCCTCATCGACCCTCAACTCATCGGCCTCATCGACCTCATCGGCCTCAACTCCAATGGTGGCGAAACTCATGCCAGGCACATCGCCTATCGTTTCAAATATGAAATTTTGCCTGTAATTTTGGCGTTGTGGCCTATTAACATTCAGGGAGTGGTTCCGCGCCCCGCCATATTACGAATGGCCGGAGGCAGGGGACGGGCCGCGTGCCGCGGCCGTCGCCGCTGGCCCCCCGTCCATGGTGGAAACAGTTCCCGAAGACAATACGCAAAGCACCAATATGCGCAATATATCACTGTAAGTGGCAATGAAATTGACGTCTGAAGGCAAACTGACTTGCATAAATGCACTTCGCATCATATTGTATGGAGACAGAGTTCGATAAATTGTAACTATATTCCTCGCACAAACACTAGTGAGCATCCGGGTGCGCATGTCGCGGGCACATATTTCAGAGCTCTTGAATAGCATCAGAAACCTACCTGATTTCTTTCTTTACTGGAGATCCCTCGATGTTCGCATTAGCATTGCGTCTGACGCCTAAAGTGCGGTTTTGTACGTGACCACAGAAGCACAGTTGCAGAAGGGTGCAGGTGCGCTGGAACCAGATCTCACAAGTATTTAACCCTGTGATTGATTATTCCAAGAGCAAACTCGTGAGATGGTGGTAGTAGTCAACTGTCCTGTCGCTCGGTGGTCTTAACCCTCGGGGGGATTTTCTACCCCCCCCCCCCAGAGTTTTTTTCCGCGGATATTGAAAACCGGCGCTCAGAAGCGCGCCGAAATGTTGCACACCTTTTCCCACTTCAATTTGTAATGTTGTGTGAAAATGTTGTGGCCAGGTCATCTACGGTCAACGAGTTATTCAAGGTCAAGTGAGGTCACCTCCAAAAAGTTCAACCAGTCGTCACGTTTTAACGGATAAAGATATTTCAATACAACTTTCAGCGTTTGCTTATCTTTATGAATGCAACGAAACGCACCGGAGGATTTTTTTATTTGTAAAAAGTATTTGATGGTTTTGCATATTTGCCCATTAGGGCTAAAATCGAAGATTCTGGCTAAAGGAAGCACTTTTATGAGGGAAAATTTACTTCAAGCAACGTTTTGCGGTCCACCCTACCCATTAGAATAAGCAAAATTAAAGAAATTGAACACCAAAATTTTGAAAATTACAAAACAATAAATATCATGTGGATTTTTGAGTCGGTACAAATTGTATGGCCATGGTCGATTTCGTCATCCTTTTCTGATACCAATAATTTTGTTTTTGAAATATCCCCAAAAATGAACTCCCCAGAGCCAAAACATGATATAAGCCGTGATCACATGGACGTCACTTATGGGGACATACACGTTTGTAGGTGATTTCGGGCCCTACTCGTCGAACGCTTTCCAATGACACCACGTTCGTTTTCGTGCAACGCTTAGTTTGTAAATTAGAGGGTGGTATAAAGAACCTCCCCCCCCCCCCCCTCCCCGAGACGGGGTGTGAGGATCTGACCGGAAAGGGATAAAAATGGCGCCGTGCAGCTTCTGTGCCCACTGGACGGTTGTGTGTTGCGACCGCGGGAACGTAACTAAGGGGAGCGGCGGGGCCGTCGCCCCGCGGGACGACCGTCACGTCACACGGATACAGTCGCACCGCCCAGAGCCTCAAGTTCCTCATTCAAACTCCTTACTCCGTGTTCTTTTCAACTAGAGCACGTTATCAGCTACCGGTATTCTGTCGGAGGCATTCTGCTGCAGGCATTTGATGTCAGCTTCTCCGTTCCGCTGTCTGTTCTTCGTTGATATCAGCTTCTCCGTTTAGCCTCAGCCTTCACCCTGGGACATCTTTTAAACATATTACAGATGATAATGAAGAAGAACACAACGGAATTGATACCTACCTACCTCAACTTCACATCAGCAGGATTGACAGAACTAAACTCAATTTATTGGGAGCTCTTCCAATAAATTGAGTTGGAGATAATCCATCAACTTGGAGAAAATATGCTGACGAATTATGGGAGAAGCTAAGATGATCGTCTATGCTTTAGTTGAGGCTCATTAACGATGCAATGTGCGGATATTTAAACTGCACAACGCTGTATAAGATGCGATCGATCCGATGGTCGCGATGCAAACGTCTCAGATAACATTTCCAGCGTTCTCAAGAGCTTACAAATAAAATACTTACAGATGGAACGAAAGCTGGTTTTCAGGCTCGCTCTGGTGGCCCAGACGGAATTGGTGCCCCCCCCTATACAACACGATTTCATATTTTTCCTTTCTAATGGGGTCTGAAAGCTACGATTTGGCCACCAGGACGGCGCTGTACGCAATGGTCACCCGACGAGGAGGCGTCGGCCATCTTTGCTGTGCATTTTGCGTGGGGTTGCCGGGAGTCGGTGTTGGCATGTGGCTTTTATTAGGGTTGCAAGTCATTTAGGCCAAGGATTTCGGAAATATTGTGTTGAAGAAAGGTTGTTCATGGGTTACAGTGTGCCAGGAACTCGCCAATTATCGGACTCTGGCCACTAGCTTGGGTAGAACATACGCGTCTGAGCTGGCAAGTGCTTTGCTATTGACTGCACGTTACGGTGGTAGCTACTAGGCGCAATTATGGACTTGAATAGTGATAGCGATTTTTATGGGAGTTTCACAACACCTCAACTTTCAAGCTTATTAAGGGAAAGGCATGCATCCACAAAGGGCAGGAAGGAAGAGCTGGTCCAGAGGTAAGAGATCTCTACCCACCTACTGTTAAACATGCATGTGCTGGCTTTTGGTGAGGTTTGTTGGGTGAGTGTGGGGTGTGGGTGTTGTGTATGCATGGGTGCATGTGATATGTGCATCTGTGTGTGTGTTTGTGTGGGTGATTTTCCTTATTCTCTTTTTACTAACGACTCTAATCTGAATCAACAGGACTGAGATAAGGAAAGGGTAATGTTTTGTTATAATCAGGACCAACTTTTTGGCGTAATTTTTACCCGATAATAGGTACTTAAGGTAAGGTAAGGTAAGCAGCATGTGGGACCCACAATAGATGTGGGCCCCTGGGAGTCAGTGCCCCAAGCAGTGCAGGCTCCCTGAGAGGTGGGTGTGGGCCCGTAATGGGGCCCATATGAACAAGTACCTTGGTAAGGTACCTAGCTCTAGGTGACGAGATACCCACTGCCCAACCTAACCTGCAATGCAATTTTGGTGAAATTAATTTGACTGAACATAATTTATGGGTGGAACTCAAATTATTAGTTTCAAATTAAGTAGGCTAACAATCCAATCTTAGCATGTTAGGTATTAGCCATGACAAATTCCTGGCTATGGATTGGGGGGTGGGGGTGGGGGGGGGTGCAGATTGGAGTCAATTTCTCACCCTTGGTGTGGATTGGTGCATATTTTCACTGTGGGCTGATGTGCCCCAGTGAACCTTGTGCCATACTTTACAGTCTGGACAATAGATAGGTGACCTTGGTACCTAATGTGCCTAGGTACCTTACCAGTGCTTTCCTAAATGGTTCCCACTACGTCTTTTACAGAAAGGCAGTCAAACAATAGTTGTTTTTCAAATCAATTTTCTGCCTTCTTACCTTGCAGTCTGCTGGAAACCTGATAGATGGATCACGTTTATGGCAGCCGGGAACCGCACATACACCCATACTTCTGGCTTGCTTCTCCTAATTTCTAGCGTACTAATGGTAAATATTCCAGCAAACTAGACGTGTCTGAAGTACATTCAACATAATTAAATACGCGCAAACAACATACGCTGCTTACAAAATGTACAATAGGCTTTTTAAATATAAAGATTCTGCCCTCCCTAACCCACAAAACATAGCGCTTTAGGTTCGCCAAAGAAGGCTGGGTGACCATTGACTCTCAGCGCCATCTACATCTTTATCAACTTTCAGACCCCATTCTCCGACATGCAGAGCGAGATGGGACCTCCAAAACATAAAGCAACGGGAAGGCTCGAACCCTCTGGGGCGCGGGCATGGGAAGTCAAAAAGTTGGTATATCTAATATATATATATATATAAATATATGTCAATGATTTCGCCATCTACCTCCAGTTGCTCCACACTGCAGCTTTTATATTTAAATTTATGGAAGCTTAATCGTCCTTTAGCACTTCCTGCCAGTCACCAGCCCATGTCATTTCAGTAGTCTTTTCAGCATCGGCTGGATAGCGGGAGAACGTCGGCCGGGTAGCTGGGGGAACGTCGGCTGGACATCGGTGAATAGTTGGCTGGATAGCGGGAAAAAGTCGGCTGGATGTAGGGGAAGAGTCGACTGGACAATGGGAAGCATCGGTCAGATATCGGTGTGGGCATGGACCTCGGCAGAATATCGGCTGAATATCGGCTCAGTGTCGGCTTGATTTCGACATGAGCGGATCTACTGTTCAGCCGACGAGAGGGGGGGGGGGCGTCGCTAGCACCCCGACACATGCCGACAGCGGGCCGATGTCGGCATGCCGCTCCCGAGATGCCAAGCTCACCCAGACACATGCCGACAGCGGGTCGATGTCGGCATGATTACTGGGAACAGATCGACAGACACGCTTGGTTTCCCATAACTCTTGATTTGATTCTCTGACTTGATATGCTTCATTATTGTGGCCAGATTGGCTTCCCAGGACTGAAAAGTTACGCTGGAGCAGGCTCCTGGAACTGACAACCCAGCGAACCACGGTGTCCAACAGGCTCGTCTCAGCGTCCCGGAACTGACAACACAGCTAACAACAGTGTCCAATAGGATCGTCTCAGCGTCCCGGAACTGACAACACAGCTAACAACAGTGTCCAATAGGCTCGCCTCAGCGTCCCGGAACTGACAACACAGCTCACAACAGTGTCCAACAGGCTCGTCTCAGCGTCCAGTGAAGTCACACGAGTCCTCCTCCGGAAGGAATCGGTCATCATCCCTTCCTGTTGGCGAGGAAGCAGCCCGCCTCGAGGGAACTTCGGCTCCAGCCAGAGCATTTGCAACAGACCCTTCGTGGTTCACACGGTCATGTCACGGTACGTGGCATATCCCAGAAGCGATTCTGGGAGTTTGTACATTGGTAAAGCATTGCACATGAACAGGCTGTCACATAGCTTAGTTCGAGAGTTTCCAAATAATTGTGGGCAATTGGTCCCAGGTTCCCATCGTTGGTCATGCCTTACAAGCCTGGCGGCGACCAAGCATCCGAAAATATTTCGGTGTTCTAACGATTAATCCCTCAGTACTCATGGACCGGCATGCATACAACGCAGGAACAAGTTAAACAGTTTTTATATTAGAGAAGTTCGGGGCGGAAGAAGCAGTGCAATTATCTGGCTGGTGTCTTGCCACTGCGTAGTTGCACTAGTAAGGCAATGGAGTTGTACGTAAATACACCAATGCGTGTTGTGAGTCACCAGTCGCTGAACAGTAAGGCCTTCGAATGGAGAGTGAGTCACAAGTCATAGCATACCGGGGCCTTCCATTGGAGAATGAGTCACGAGTCGATGTATAGCAGGGCCTTCCATTGGATAATGAGTCACGAATCATAGCATACCAGGGCCTTCCATTGGATAATGAGTCACGAGTCATAGCAACCAGGGCGTTCCATTGGAGAATGAGTCTCGAGTCATAGCAGACCAGGGCTCTCCATTCTAGAATGAGTCACGAGTCGATGTATAGCAGGCCATTCCATTGGAGAGTGAATCACGAGTCACGGTATGCCAGTGCCTTACATTGGAGAGTGAGTCACGAGTCGTTGCACAACATGACCTATTGGAGAGTGAGTCACGAGTCATAGCAGACCAGAGCTCTGCATTCTAGAGTGAGTCACGATCACTGTGTAGCAGGCCCTGCCATTGGAGAGTGAGCCAGGCGTGACCGTGCCATCAATGATCATCAAGTGAGAATGCAGCGCAGTTCTGCAGCTGCCAGTCTAATGCCTCCGCGGCTGAGTGTGTCACAAAACGTAATGCTTTCTGGTTCGCTTAACCGCTTGGTGAGATGGTCAGTCCAAGTAGCTTGAACGTAGGTTTTTGGGTAGCAGCGGGTTTACTCTTTGACATCGACACCTAGTTAGACGTCATATCTGATGCTATGAGACATCTGATCTCCTTAGTAACCGGACAAATGTACGTAAAGCAAATGTACGTATGGCAGATGTACGTACGCAAATGTACGTAAACAAATGTACGTAAGCGCAGATGTGCGTATGGCAATTGTACGTAAGCGCAGATGTACGTATGGCTAATGTACGTAAGCGCAAATGTACGTATGGCAAAGGTACGTATGCGCAAATGTACGTACGCGCAAAAGTACACATGCGTAAAAGTACGTAAACGCAAATGTACGTATACGCAAAAGTACGTAAGCGCAAATGTACGTATGCGCAAAAGTACGTAGGCGCAAATGTACGTAAGCACAAATGTACGTGAGCGCAAAAGTGCGTATGCGGATATGTACGTAAGCGCAAATGTACGCATGAGCAAAAGCACGTAAGCGCAAAAGTGCGTATGCGCAAATGTACGTAAGCTCAAATGTACGTATGGCTAATGTACGTACGCGCAAATGTACGTATGGCAAAGGTACGTATGCGCAAATGTACGTACGCGCAAAAGTACACATGCGCAAATGTACGTAAGCGCAAATGTACGTATGCGCAAAAGTACGTAAGCGCAAAAGTACCTAAACGCAAATGTACGCATGGCAATTGTACGTAAGCGCAGATGTACGTATGCCAAAGTTATTTTACCGCAGATTTACGTATGGCAAATGTACGTGTGCGCAAATGTACGTAAGTGCGAATGTACGTAAGAGCAAGTGTACGTATGGCATTTGCACCTAACCAAATGGGCTTAAATGCAAAGGCACGTATGCCTAAATGTACGTACATTGGCTCATACGTACATTTGCTTTTGCATTCTTTTACGTTTATGTACTTTTGCGCTTACGTGCATTTGTGCTTACGTACTTGTGCACTTACGTACATTTGCGCTTACGTATATTTGCGCTTACGTACATTTGCGCTTACGTACATTAGTACTTACATACTTTTGCTCATACGTACATTTTCGCATACGTACTTTTACGCATACCTACATTTGCGCTTACATACATTAGCCATACGTACATCTGCGCTTACGTACAATTGCCATACGTACATCTGCGCTTATGTACATTTGCTTACGTACATTTGCGTACGTACGTCTGCCATACGTGCATTTGTCCCTACGTACATTTGTCCCAGAATCGATCTCCTTGGTAAGTAAATACTGTTTCTGGTAGTCAGTCCCAATTTGTCCTGCCCGGTATATGACGCCGTGTGGAGTTTTCGAACACGAGGTTATCGGGTTCACTTGAAGCATAGTGCCTTGTGGCTTCCTTCCATGTTCCCTGCACATAATGTTTCGCTTTGCAAAGCCACGTGGAGAACATGACTCCTAATTTATAAGAATGCTTCAACAGTTTTCACCGGAACGCACAACACGCACGGGAGTGTGTTCTTCCGTCTCACAACAGCGCTAGCACTGTTGTGACACGTGCCTTGAACTCAGGGCACGTGTAGCCTGACCTCCACTCTCCGCAAACCCCTTATCGCTGTAACGCAACCTCCGACCCAAACACTCACGCCCTCCCGTTGTGCTCGCAGATATCACTTGCTGCCGTGCTGTAATCAGTCGCTGCGTGGGGGAGGGGGGAGTGAAGGCGCGCAGTATGCGAGTTCTGCGAACACTCGCTCAGCAGCCAAGGGCGTCGCCACCGGGGGACAGGGGGGCAGTCGCCCCCTGCCGTCAAACAGGGGCGCCGCCCCCCTGAAATTTGAGGAGGCCCCTATCCGGAAATGCACTGGAAAAAAGTGAGCAATGAGGCCGAAGAGACACGAGAGGAGGCCTCCAAGACGTGAGAGGAGGCCCCTAATTTGAAGAAGGAGTCACCTAGGAGAGGATAGGAGGCCCCAGAAATCACGAGAGTGCCAACAATTGGCACGGAGGCCCCCAGGAATGCAAAGGATGCCCCCAGGATTGCAAAGGAGGCCCCAGGAATGCAAAGCAGGCCCCCAGGATTGCAAAGGAGACCACCAGGATTTCAAAGGAGGACTCCAGGATTGCAAAGGAGGCCTCCAGGATTGGAAAGGAGGCCCCAGGATTGCAAAGGAGGCCCCAGGATTACAAAGGAGGCCACCAGGATTACAAAGGAGGACTCCAGGATTGCAAAGGAGGCCCCGGGGAATGCAAAGGAGGCCCCCAGGATAGCAAAGGAGACCCAAGGATTACAAAGGAGGCCCCCAAGATTGCAAAGGGGCCCCAGGATTGCAAAAGAGGCTCCCAGGATTGCAAAGGAGACCACCAGGATTTCAAAGGAGGACTCCAGGATTGCAAAGGAGACCTCCAGGATTGCAAAGGAGGCCCCAGGATTGCAAAGGAGGCCCCAGGATTACAAAGGAGGCCACCAGGATTACAAAGGAGGACTCCAGGATTGCAAAGGAGGCCCCGGGGAATGCAAAGGAGGCCCCCAGGATAGCAAAGGAGACCCCAGGATTACAAAGTAGGCCACCAGGATTGCAAAGGAGGCCCCCAAGATTGCAAAGGAGGCCTCCAGGATTACAAAGGAGGCCCCCAGGATTACAAAGGAGGCCCCCAGGATTAAAAAGGAGGCCCCCAGGATTGCAAAGGAGGCCCCAGGATTGCAAAGGAGGCCCCTCGGATTGCAAAGGATGCCCAAGGATTGCAAAGGAGGCCCCCCATGATTACAAAGGAGGACTCCAGGATTACAAAGGAGGCCCCCAGGATTGCAAAAGGAGGCCTCCAGGATTGCAAAGGAGGCCCCAGGATTGCACAGGAGGCCCCTAGGATTGCAAAGGAGGCCCTCAGAATTGCGAAGGAAGCCCACAGGATTGTAAAGGAGGCCCCCAGGATTGCAAAGGAGACCCCCATGATTGCAAAGGAGGCCCCCAGGATTATCAAAGGAGGCCCCATTGCAAAGGAGGCCCTCAGGATTGCAAAGGAGTTCCCCAGGATTGCAAAGGAGGCCCCAATACTGGAAGGGAGACCTCATAAAATGAGAGAAGGCCCTAAGACGGAATAGAAACCAGTGGATATGAGATGAGGTTTCGGAGACGTAAAAGCAGTCCCCGAAACGGGTAAGGTTCCACCAAGATAGAAAAGGATAATCCAGAAAAGTGGCAGGAAGCACCTAATTCGGAAGAGGACGACATAAGATTGGAAAGAGACCCTATGATGCACGAGGAAGCCCCTAAAATAGGAGAGAATGGCCATTAGATAAGAGGGATGGCTCCCAGGCGAGAAAGAAGGCTTCAAGACGGGTAAGAAGGTCCCCAGGAAATGACAAGGTAACTGAGATAGGAAAGATTGCGTGTAATTTGGAAGAGGAGCCACCTAAGAGAGAACAGGAGTCCACCAGGAGATAAGAGGCCAACCTTAAAATGGGAAAAGATAGAATCAAAACGAGGAACAGGAGGCCCCGAAGACGTGAGAGGAGGCCCCTAATTTGAAAAAGAAAGCCTCAAAAAGAAAAAAGGAGGCCCCTGCCGGACTCGAGAGGAGTCTCTCGAGATTGAGTAGGAGGTCTCCAGGGCCGAATGAGGCCCCGACGACCGGAAGGAATTCCCAGGAAATGAGAGAAGGCCCTTAAAATGGGAGTGGTAGGTAGCAGGTATGGAAGGAGGCGAGGTTTCCAAAATTGAAGATCCCCTCAAGACGGGTAAGCTTTGCGAGGACAAAGGAGGAGGCCCACGAGGCGTGGCAGGAGGCCCCTAATTTGGCAGAGGGTGCCCCTGGAACATGAGAGGAAGTCCCATGCCATGTTAAAGGGGCCCCAGGATGTGGGAGGAGGTCCTCCAAAACGGGAGAGGAGGACCATTGAATATGGAGGAGGGTAGGACGGACGAGAAGACGTCCAAACCGGTAAAGAAGCTCCAGGAAATGAGACGAGACCCCTAAGACGCGAGAGGAGGTCTATAATTTTCTAGAAGCATCTGAAATGGCAGGAGTCGTGCCGGGGTACTTGAAAATCACGACATGGGTTCAAAAAGATCCGGCCGGGGGCCCTGAAAATCTCTCTGAGCCTATGGGTACCAAAAATTCACGCCC
This sequence comes from Ashinkailepas kermadecensis, assembly GCA_034440615.1. Classification (NCBI taxonomy): domain Eukaryota; kingdom Metazoa; phylum Arthropoda; class Thecostraca; family Neolepadidae; genus Ashinkailepas; species Ashinkailepas kermadecensis. The sequence continues at coordinate 121,231 of JAOTOM010003865.1, forward strand.
GGATCATGAAAGTCACGCTAGGGGCACGATAAGTCGTACCGTTCCCCAACAGTATCATTTGGACACAAATGAAGCCGGGGCAACGAAAAACAATCCGGACATGGATAATCACTCTTGGGCCCAAACAATGACACCAAAAGCATCCAAAACGTATTGGACACCCACAAAGTGTCGAGGTCGCTAAAACTCGCGCTAGGGATCCAAGCAAATGACGTCGGGACACAAAAGATTACATTGGACTAAAAAAGTCGCGTCGCAGCCTTCGAAAATCTCACTGGGGACCAAATAAGTCGCGCCTGGACCCCAAAGGTTGCTGCTGCCCCAAAAATCAATTATCAACCGGAATGTCACTCTGCGCCCAAAAAAAATCGGGTCAAAGTCCCCGCAAAACCGTTTGGCACTGGAAAAAAACGTGTCAGGGCACCGAAAAAATCGCACCTGGAGACCGAAGAATCGTGCCAGGACCCAAAAATATCACATAAGGACCTATTGAAAAAATAGAACTCCTTCGGTGGCCGCAGTGACATATCAAAGGGGCAAATGGCCCCTCCCTCCTAAGAGGGATATGCTCCCAAGAATCGAGCCGAGGCCCCCAAAAGTCGCGCTGGGACCACAAAAATTCGCGTCGGTCCACCAGAATTCGCGTAGGGGCTCAAAGTAAATAGGTCGGGCCCCAGAAAACTCGCTCCGAGGCACGAAAATCTGCAACAGGAACCGCCAAGATCGCGTTGGGGTCACAGCTAAGTACAACGCGCCCCGCAAACTCGAACCGGTCGCACCAAATTTCGCGCTCGGACCCACAATTCGGTAGTACCAAAAATTTAGCGCTCGGACCCATCGGTAGTACCAAAAATTTGGTCTGCGCATCAAAAATTAACGTCGGGCTGCCAACAATTGGCGTCTATGGCCCCACATAGGCACCGTGTGACCCCCAAAGTCCCATCGGTATCCGAAAAATAAAGCCGAAGCCCTCCAAAATCCGGAGGGATTGCCAAAAAGTCCGGGTCAGGACAATGGTTCTGGAGCACCGAACATGTCATCAGATGCCTTGACCAATCGCGTACGGCATCGAAAAACATACCGGAGCTCGAAGAAAATCGAGGTGAGATACAAAAACATGGCACCAGGGACTCGAAGAATCAGGGCGGGATTCGGAAGTTAAAGAAAATTCAGAAGAGATCCACAAAAATCGCGTTGAGCCCAGATAACTGGCGTTAGGTCCCGGAACCACGCGCCTGGACGCGATAAGTCGCGCTGGGACCCAGAAAAATCGCACCGAAACCTCAAAATCGTACTGGGGCCCCACAAATGTGCGTCAGATGCCCCAAATAAACACAGCGGGACCCTAAGAGCACAACGGGGACCGAAAATGCGACTGGCCCTTCAAAGCGCAGTCTCGTAAAAAGCGGCAGGGTCCGAAAACATGCGTTGTAGCCATAACTACATATATATACCGGGAACACTAAAAAAAACAAAAAACAAAAACATCGGAAGGTCTCAAGGCACATAGGGGCCATATGACCGCACAAGGGCCTGAAAAGAGGCTGGGGCCGCAAAAAGCAACATGATCCCAAAACGAACAAAAATACCGGGCACTAAGTAAACACATCGAGATCTTTGAAAGCGCCCCAACTAAAAAAAAATATTCGGTGCGCAAAAAAGCAACAAAACCCTAAAACGAGCAGGGGTTTCGAAAATGCGTTGGACCTCTAACAAAAATGAATTGGAGCCTTAAGACACATCCTTAGACGAAGAAATACGCAAAGGGGTCCAAAGAAGTACACTCAGGCAGGGCTTCGGTTCGGTAGCCAACCTGGAAGCATGTTTAATCAAAGATATGAGGTACATCAAAGCTCAGCGGGTATCCGCATTTCTTCACCATAAAATATGGTAAGAAGGGAACTAATGATCGAATTTAATTTATCGAATTTTCGCAGCGAACGCCCATACGAAGCGTTTTATCACGTCAGATATGGCGCAAGTCTATCATGTGGTAGCAATTAACAAAGCGTAGGAGGCCCAGCAGAATCCGAAGCATCGCACGAAGTGTGGCGAATGCGCCGAATGCGCAAGATGGGTGTGCACGTGCACTAACGTTGGCGTCGTGGCGACCGGGCACTATGACCTGGAATGTCTGAAATTGTAAAATTTTACATTTTAAAGTGATTTGTGCAGGTGTAATTTCAGCAGTGCGAGGTGACTTGTCAAGGAATGCCAAAAGAATACATTTGAACAGGTTGTGGGAGCTAGGGTTGAAATCCGACGAATCAGAAACGATAGTGGTAGATTAGGCCCCTCCACAGGATAATTCAGTTGATCACTAATTATTTTATTTAAAAAGCTCCCCTTTGACAAAATAGTGGTCGAAATCGGAAGACTATATTCAGTAGTTGGACCCCCTCCAAATACGTTTGCCCCTCCCCTTCACGCAAATATGGGTGCGTCACTGGTCTCCCAATAATTTTCAGAACTTACGCTCATGGAGCAAAGCCAACATTGCGGGGGTAAATTCCCCCTCACAAGCATACAAAACAACACCGATGCCCCATATTAAATGGGAGGAATGATGTTTTAAAATGTATTTTCTTCCTACAAAGTTGTCTTCTGAGATTACAGCCTGCATGATTAGAGCTTCCCAGCTTCAGTACCTTCTCAACGACATAATTTACAAAACGGTACAGCACAGCGATAACCATGGGCGTGACGGCGTGGAATTCGAAGGTTTTGCATTATTTATGCATTGTCATTGTTACATTGTTGCATTGCCATTGATGCATGGTTGTTCAATGCTTGTTCTTGCCGTGAATTTATTCGCGGAGTATTTATTAGTTTAGCTTCTGTGCCAAGTGCCGTGCAGCCAGCACCAAATGTTATGAAAAAAATTAATAAATCCCTAAGATGACGATCAGAAAACCAATTCAATCCACTTCTCGTTGTCACCTTCGTGAAATTGTTGTCCTGGGACTGAGAAATGATCGTTTAAGTTTGTTTATGAGATCAAGCTGGTGGGAATGACTAACAGTAGTGATGAACCTAGCTATATTCAGTTAAACTTGGTGAACAAAGAAGTGGGTTGACCAATGGGAGATATCTTTAAGATATGCTCAGCACGAGCCCCATCAGCTCGCTACAATCTAGAGGCCAGCGGGAAGATTCTTCTCGTCGATAAAGCATAAAGATATTGGTTTGTTTTGGCAGTGACGTATTTATCTACATTTCCTTATTTATACCCTGGTATGGCTCGGTTGTCAGCGGAAAAAAAAATTCTTGCTATTGCGCTTTGCGTAAATTATATACCATGCCAAGAACAAACAAGACATCAATATGAAATCATGTTCCCATTCGGGAACCATACTAAGAGCCTAAAAAGCAAGAGGAGGCCCTAACACAGTGGAGGCCCCTTTTCGGGGAGCAGGAGGCCCCCTAACAACATTGCCCCCCCTGGAAGAATTTCGTGGCGACGCCACTGTCAGCAGCAACGCTTGCTTTACATCCGAGGATCATTGAGCAATCGACAGCGATCTGCTAGGCCTTCTGTCGTTGCTGCTTATATCTGATGTCAAAGCATAAGTACCTAGCCAATGATTCTGCAGAGCCGCGCACACAGTTTCCTCAGCGGGCTAGAAACACTCATTTCGGAGGCCAAAAATCATGCCGAGAGGGAAAGCAGTGCACTTTTATTTGCATTACCGAACGCGTACAGCTAATGACTTTCCCTAACGAATGCAAGAATAAAAATTCAGTTCGGCATTGTGGTGAATAAAAGCTACTCAATAATGGATATATGTATGTCTTATAAATTGGCATAATTACACAATAAACGGACATTCAAAAACCTGAAAGATGTCAAGTGGAAGCCGTTGCAATACATTGCGATGCACAAGAACATCCCACGGCTTCCGCTTCAGGCATTACTGCTGCTTCTACGGAACCTTAGCGTCGGCGAGCGGAAGCAGGTAAAAACCACCTTTAAAAACAGCCGAAAAAAGTCATACATAGAGGAAAAGGATTTGTTTTTATTTCCTTATGCGAAAGCTTGCACATGTCAGGCGTGAAAATTGTGCCGGTGAATTATACGCATTCAATTACCATATGGCACAACATTCGACTAAATCCACGACATTGGAGCGGATTTTCGTACCTTTTGCTGGTCAATCTGTCATGGATAGCACCAGATGCCACATTTATTGGCCATGTATTGCATCAGCTTTTCTTCATGTTCGCAGCCACGTTCTTGGCTCTAATGCAAGCTCAGACACACTCTGCATGTTGCCAGTTTTTTTTAAATGTTCTACTATGTGGCTCACTGCCGATCTGGGTGGCCCGAAAGCTTTACAGTGTTCTGAAGTGAACCATAGATGAAGGCTTCTCAAAATTACTAGTGTTGTCAAGCCGAACCTTTAATCCATTGTTTCCATGCATCACCATAGGCCTAACGCTACGCACATATTTTTTCCCAGTTGCATCGGCAATATTAAAAGTGCACAAAGTTCCACCCCTGAAACAAACAATTTCCTCCAAGCCGGATTATGTTCCGTTCGATTCGCAAGGATTTCGTGATGATCTGGCCTTTGCATGCCTGCTTGACAGTAACGATGGCGACGCTTTCTTGCTTGTCGTTATCGTCACCGTCATCGTCCTTGTCGTCGTCGTCTTCCCAATGATCGCCTTGCAATGAAAACAAGCATCGGCCCATTACACAGTCGCTCTGCCGAGCCTTACACGGACCGTCCGCCCACATTGACCCATTACACAGCCCCTCCGCCGAGCCTTACACGGACCGTCCGGCCACATTGGCCCATTACACAGCCGCTCCGCCGAGCCTTACACGGACCGTCCGGCCACATTGGCCCATTACACAGCCGCTCCGCCGAGCCTTACACGGATCGTCCGGCCACATTGGCCCATTACACAGCCGCTTCGCCGAGCCTTATACGGACCGTCCGGCCACATTGGCCCATTACACAGCCGCTTCGCCGAGCCTTACACGGACCGTCCAGCCACATCGGCCCATTACACAGTCGCTTCGCTGAGCCTTACACGGACCGTCCAGCCACATTAGCCCATTACACAGCCGCTCCGCCGAGCTTTACACGGATCGTCCGGCCACATTGGCCCATTACACAGCCGCTCCGCCGAGCCTTACACGGACCGTCCGGCCACATTGGCCCATTACACAGCCGCTCCGCCGAGCCTTACACGGACCGTCCGGCCACATTGGCCCATTACACAGCCGCTTCGCCGAGCCTTACACGGACCGTCCGGCCACATTGGCCCATTACACAGCCGCTTCGCCGAGCCTTACACGGACCGTCCGGCCACATTGGCCCATTACACAGCCGCTTCGCCGAGCCTTACACGGACCGTCCGGCCACATTGGCCCATTACACAGCCGCTTCGCCGAGCCTTACACGGACCGTCCGGCCACATTGGCCCATTACACAGCCGCTTCGCCGAGCCTTACACGGACCGTCCGGCCACATTGGCCCATTACACAGCCGCTCCGCCGAGCCTTACACGGACCGTCCGGCCACATTGGCCCATTACACAGCCGCTTCGCCGAGCCTTACACGGACCGTCCGGCCACATTGGCCCATTACACAGCCGCTTCGCCGAGCCTTACACGGACCGTCCGGCCACATTGGCCCATTACACAGCCGCTTCGCCGAGCCTTACACGGACCGTCCGGCCACATTGGCCCATTACACAGCCGCTCCGCCGAGCCTTACACGGACCGTCCGGCCACATTGGCCCATTACACAGCCGCTCCGCCGAGCCTTACACGGATCGTCCGGCCACATTGGCCCATTACACAGCCGCTTCGCCGAGCCTTACACGGACCGTCCGGCCATATTGGCCCATTACACAGCCGCTTCGCCGAGCCTTACACGGACCGTCCGGCCACATTGGCCCATTACACAGCCGCTTCGCCGAGCCTTACACGGACCGTCCGGCCACATTGGCCCATTACACAGCCGCTTCGCCGAGCCTTACACGGACCGTCCGGCCACATTGGCCCATTACACAGCCGCTCCGCCGAGCCTTACACGGACCGTCCGGCCACATTGGCCCATTACACAGCCGCTTCGCCGAGCCTTACACGGACCGTCCGGCCACATTGGCCCATTACACAGCCGCTTCGCCGAGCCTTACACGGACCGTCCGGCCACATTGGCCCATTACACAGCCGCTCCGCCGAGCCTTACACGGACCGTCCGGCCATATTGGCCCATTACACAGCCGCTCCGCCGAGCCTTACACGGACCGTCCGGCCACATTGGCCCATTACACAGCCGCTCCGCCGAGCCTTACACGGACCGTCCGGCCACATTGGCCCATTACACAGCCGCTTCGCCGAGCCTTACACGGACCGTCCGGCCACATTGGCCCATTACACAGCCGCTCCGCCGAGCCTTACACGGACCGTCCGGCCACATTGGCCCATTACACAGCCGCTCCGCCGAGGCTTACACGGACCGTCCGGCCACATTGGCCCATTACACAGCCGCTTCGCCGAGCCTTACACGGACCGTCCGGCCATATTGGCCCATTACACAGCCGCTTCGCCGAGCCTTACACGGACCGTCCGGCCACATTGGCCCATTACACAGCCGCTCCGCCGAGCCTTACACGGACCGTCCGGCCACATTGGCCCATTACACAGCCGCTTCGCCGAGCCTTACACGGATCGTCCGGCCACATTGGCCCATTACACAGCCGCTCCGCCGAGCCTTACACGGACCGTCCGGCCATATTGGCCCATTACACAGCCGCTTCGCCGAGCCTTACACGGACCGTCCGGCCATATTGGCCCATTACACAGCCGCTCCGCCGAGCCTTACACGGACCGTCCGGCCACATTGGCCCATTACACAGCCGCTTCGCCGAGCCTTACACGGACCGTCCGGCCACATTGGCCCATTACACAGCCGCTCCGCCGAGCCTTACACGGACCGTCCGGCCACATTGGCCCATTACACAGCCGCTTCGCCGAGCCTTACACGGACCGTCCGGCCACATTGGCCCATTACACAGCCGCTCCGCCGAGCCTTACACGGACCGTCCGGCCACATTGGCCCATTACACAGCCGCTCCGCCGAGCCTTACACGGACCGTCCGGCCACATTGGCCCATTACACAGCCGCTTCGCCGAGCCTTACACGGACCGTCCGGCCATAATCAGTACCGTGTGTCACGCAGGTCGTGCCGGCGCATGCAGTCCCTGGGATGACTCTGGGACGTGATGAGGTCGCGTGCTCCGCCGCTCGATACTGCTACTGACGAGACTGATAACAAAAGGCTGCACGGAGAGAGCGGAGGTCAGACGGCGGCCGACCAGGGCAGGGCTGCGCTTGCTGTGTCGGCCACTGCCGAGCCAGTCCGAGAAGACCTGCCCATCCACTGATCCGCGAGTCAGCATGGCTCTTGGTGCTTCGCAGTGCTTCCGGGCCGTGCCTCCGAAAGGTCAGTTAGCGCGACAAAATGTGCGTGACATCGACGCGCCACGAGTTGCAAAGACTATAGCTAGATCAAAAGTTTAGAGAGAGTGATCAAAGGCCAGTGATTACTTCAGGCCGTGTGTACTTGGACACTGTTTAATTGTGTTCATGCATTGTGCTCAAACACTCACTATCGAGCATACGCGTTTGAAAATCATCTCCATGGTTGCAGTTTTATGTTAAATTAGATGACCCATGAGCCGCTATCTCTCAGGGTTAACATTAACTTTCTGACGCGTTACATGAAAAGGATCTGAACATGGTCTTCGCTCTTGGATCAATTTGCAAGCTTCTTAAGGAAGTTTTAAAGTCAGTGTTTGCCTTTTTAGCTGTGCCCATCCCTCGTAAGTTCGAGGGCCGTCACTATTTCCGCTTACACCAAAGTCTACAATATTGATCTCAGTCCCCAGCTAACACATGTTCGCCAGTCGTCGCTGAGTGGCAGGCTTCTGGTTTGAAGAAGACTTCTCGTCGCAATTGGAGAGATCATTTCTGGTATAGATTATGGTCGAGTCCGCGATTATCCCGGTTGTCAGACAATCAGAGATTATGCGCGCTGTTTCCAGATAGGCAATAAGGTCGGTAAATGCGTCGATAATACATTAGATGTCCTCAACGTCCCTCAAGCAAGTACGGATGACGATTATGATAACGTTGGATCATACCAGATGTTCATGCATCCATATATTGAAGGCCAGTCAAACCTTAGATGATGCGCTGGCAAACGAATTATCTTTCAGGAAGCCCGATTTGTGTAAAAGAGAGCTCCTTCCGTCAAATAGTGCAACAAAAAATGAAGGTTTGATTATGGCAGCATATATATGGACGATAAGTGGCCAAGTATAAAGTTTGTGAAGAGGGCTCTACGTCACAGGGTGCCTTCTGTGGCAGGTGCGCTGATGCTGTCCGGCAGCATAATGAAACGCATGTACTCTGTGTATGCCTATCGAAATATCCAGTTGACCGCAATGGTGATGTGAAGAGGATCCTTCATTCCTCAAGCTGAACCGGACGTATGTTACCCTGGGAGATGTTCCCATCTCCCATTGTTTCTTCGGTTCTGGTATTTGCACTTCCTGCACGACTTGTGGCATCCAAAATATTTGGTGTCGGCTTCTTGAAAATATTCAGTAATTCGTGTTAATTGTTGTAAGTATTAACCGCCGGAGGCCACTTGAGGGACAAGGGCGGACTCAGTCGCCCTTGGGAAGAAGGATACCCTTTAGGAAGAGGTCAAACATTCTTGGAAGCCAAGCAGCACACCATAATCTTCAAGAATTCCTCAGATGTAGGATGTTACGGATCTGGATATGTTGTTGCCCCTTATTTTCTTAATATTTGTATAGTACCTCATGCAATTTAAGAGGAAGAAGTAGTTGTTCAGATAGCCCAGTGGATTCAGGAATAATGGTTCCAATTGCACCTCAGCTTTTATTTGTTCCAGCATGAACATTAAGTAGCTTCAGATTCATTTTTGGACCGGAATGTCCTTCTCTGGTGATCTACCTTTCACGCACATAAGGCGCGAACAACATATAGCTTTCCTAAGCAAAAATATGAACCGCAATATATTCGGTATATCGCATGAGCTTATTCGTATGTACGGAAAAGAAGCTACTGGAACTGCCGTGCGGAGGTGGTGCCTTACTATTCTTGCCCTGAGGAAGAAGCATCATGTCAATATCCCAGGATTGTATTGATTTATGTTTGCATGCTATGCTAAATCCAATTACATTCGGCCGTCCCGCAATGCAGTAGAGGCATATGCACTGGTTCCATATTTCTTAAGCAAGCGAAGGAGCCAACACACCGCCGTCTAGCAGTGCCCGGGTCAGGAGCGCTCTACGACAATGTGCCGAGGCTAGCAGTGCTCTGTGGCAACAGTTTTTGATACTCAAACAGTTAAGTGTGTCCAAAGCACTCCACTCGGCTCGATTATGTGGAAAGTTCCGGGGTGTTTCAAAATGATCAGTGACCTTGCTATTGTCATCTGAAAAAGGGCAAGTGCATTTGGACAATTTTAGGAGCATCGCCACTTCTGGAACTCTTAGGTGGTGTAGTTCTTTTGCAATGAAGATGAGGAATGATTGGTAGTGCTTTAGTAATCATTCGTAGTTCAATAGCACCACCAAAGCATACCAGGCGAAACCCGGGTATGCGGTAGCTTGCGACGCTACTATCTTGTTTCAACAGTTTGCGCTTGTCCTCTGGTACATATTACAGGGTACATATTGCCATATTGGCATACAGGGTACATATTGCCCTGTATGCCATGTATGCCAAGTGATCGGATTGAAAAGTGGCTGGCATAAATTTGATTCTTCCCCTGGTCCAATCAAATGCTAAATGTCGTGCGAGTGAGTATATGCGTAATAACAGGGTGTATGGAATTGGCATCTGCTCCTCTAATTTCGAGATGCTTAACTAATTGCCGGCGTAAGACGCCTTTTGAGGCGCTGGATGACAAGGACGAGTGCTAAAGGTGCAGTGCCGTCCAATTTCCTTATGTATCAGTCCTGGGCGCACCGCTTTGAGTGCTTACACAGCCAAACGCCTTGAAGCATGCGTGCAGAACTAAGGTGATTGCGGATGCGCCGTCTCTCCCTTGGATTGGACTCGAAACACACACCATGCGCGTTACCTCTTCGCCATCCGGAACAGGAAAAAGCAGCCGGATGCGGTGCGAGGTCTATAGCAAGCTGCCCGCGCGCGGGAATGCCGCCTCTGTCACCTTCCTTTGAACACAGATTGAGAGTAATTCAGGAGAATATTTGTATTGAAGCTAGAAGTTTGAAAATGAAAAGAGCAGATTGGGCTCTGAGTGAGAAAACTATAGCTTCAAGTGCTGCATTGCAGCACCAAAACGCTGATCAACTTTCAGGAGACATGTCGCAGACGTTTGCATACGTTCAGGAGGAATGTCGCATACGTTTGCATGCGTTCATGAGACATGTCGCATACGTTTGCATACGTTGGGGGGGGAGACATGTCGCATGCAATTGCATGCATTCAGGAGACATATCGCATACGTTTGCATACGTTCAGGGGACATGTCGCATGCATTTGCATGCGTTCAGGAGACATGTCGCATATATTTGCATGCGTTCAGAAGACATGTTGCATACGTTTTCATACGCTGAGAAGACATGTCACATGAATTGACATACACTCAGGAGACATGTCGCATACGTTTACATACGTTCAGGAGACATGTCGAAAACATGTGCTGCAAGCCTTCAATGCGATTTAAGTGCGTTTTATGTAGCTTCTCCTCATGCAACGTTGCCATACTCGAGCAAATGTTGGCACTAAAGGCAACAATTAGAGGTACATTGTCAGATTTGCCCTAGGTATTCACAGCAATGCCGAAAAAACGAAAGAATTCCCCACACACGATTCGCCTTTCGCACACCTTGTGCTACCTGTTCAGCAGAAGTGAGTTTTCCGTTAAATATCACACCGAAGTATATTACTACCTCGTACGACCGCAGTTCCCTCAATATGATAATGAAGCAAAATGGGAGTGCAGCCCGGAGTGACGGTGAAGATTTTGAATTTCCTGGAGCTGAGTTTCGGCTTCTACAGAGCCGACCAACATGCAATGCCGTCACGACCTTTTTGTAGATTAACAGGATCGGTTCGAAAAGATATGCAAGTCCTTAAATCATCAGCACCAGAACACGGTTATCATCAACCAATAAAAGTACAAATTGTATCAATGCCACTTGGAAATTAATTGAGCGGTATTGAAAAGAGCAGAGGTGACAGCAG